>CM062806.1:756911091-757148523 GCA_031772625.1 Pinus tabuliformis
CAATCCTTAAATGTTTCATAAATATATTATAGATTCCTCGTTAGTAACACCAATATAGGCTTTCATTTTTTTGACTTTATTGTGTAGAGAGTGCCAATTTTCTGCCCCTTTGCAACAACTAGTGATCCCTTAACAATCTTCCAACCTCCTTTACCAAACATTGTGAGGTAGCCTTCATCATCTAACTTCACAACTGAAATAAAATTCATTATAATACATAGCTAACCTGTTTAAGAAATAAAATACAACCATCTCTTGTCTTTATTAGTACATCCCTTACCCCTTTGATACTACGAAGACTTTTATTATCCAAGCAAACCTTTCCCATATTTCAAGATTTATAAGAAATAAAACTTTATTTACCTGGGGTAGGATGGTAGGAGGCTCCAGAATCTAAATTCTAGTCACTATCATGACAAGAAGTATAATATATACATCTTTATAAGAAACCATAATTAATATCAATAATTTCTTCATTGTTGTTGTTGTTGGTTTCCTTTTGCTCATTTTTTTCTCCTTTTAACACCTTGCATTTTTTTATATGGCAAGTCTTTCCACAATGGTAGAAGGTTATTCTACCTTGTCTAGACTTTGATCTACCTCTAGATATGGAATGTCATGATTTCCTTCTATATGGTTGTCTTCAATGGTCACCAAGTGTTAATGCCTCCATATTTGGCATTTCCTCCTTCATAGATTTCTTGTGCATTTCTTCATTTAATAAACTATTAGAAACATATTCAAAACACAATTTACCTTTTCGTGTCGAATTACTTATTGTGACAATCAAGGTTTTCCAACTATGTGGCATTGATCTCAAGAATAATACGGCTTGGATCTCATCATCAAATACAATTTTCAGTGAAGCGAGTTGATATAATATTATAAGAAACTCATTTAAGTGTTCCACTACTAGACTCCCTTCCTTCATTTTGATATGAAACAATCTCTTCATTAAAATTAATTTGTTGATTGTTGTATCTTGTTCATATAAATCATGAATCTTTTTTCATAATGACTCAATTTTTTTCTCTTGAGAAACATTGAAATACACCATGTCTGCCAAATATTGTCGAATAATGGCAATTTTTTTTATTATCTATCTTCTCCCATTCTTCATCAATCATGGATGAGGGTTTCTTTGATTTACCCTCAATCGCCTAGTGCAGAACTTTCAATGTCAATATATCTTCCATTTTCAATATCCATATTGTGAAATTCAACCCAGTAAGTTTTTAGATACTTATGAGTGATTCCATTTCATCCGTATGTAAATAAATCCTACACAAATCGTATATCTAACAAGAACTTTGCTCTAATACCACTTGTAAAAACACTCAACAAATTAATCTATAAGATAAACTTATGATTGTTGATAATGCAATAGATCTGTAAAAGCATGTTAATTTAAAACCCAAATTTGAAAAAAAAAATATAAAAGCAATTCATACATCTAAAATGAACAATAGATTTACGTGGAAAACCCTACAAGAAAAACCACAGGGAAATATTTGTAGCTTCTCTATTAAATAGAAATTTTTCTTGCCTTCTCACCCCACATACATAATGTCTAACCAATATTAAATATAAATAATCTCTCATCGAATAATCTAGAGAACCATTATTGGCACAATACCATGTGCTATGAAAACCATCCAAAACCACTGCTCTAGACTTGTTCCAGAAGTTTTAAGAAGTCATAATATTACATTATGCTTTTGTTTTATTTATTTTATTCATTTGGTCTCACACATAGCACTTTTAGCTTCAAAAATTGGTGGAGTTGCAACCAGGTTTGTTCAATTGAAACTCTTTTATGTATTTTCATAATGACATTTACACAACCATTCGAAAGAAAAAAAATCTTGTTTATGTTTGTTTTCATAAAAAATAACATAGGGTAGAGGTGGGATTTTGTAGGTTTGTTGATGCAATTGTAGAGGATAGCGATTGAAACGTTTATTTCACTAATGCAAGCACTAAGTTTGGATATAAGAGATGGTTTCAGATCTTTTGGAAGTAAAAACCTATACCAAACTTCTGAAATATGATCCCATAACAAAGAAGACGATTTTTACTCGATATTCTTGGGTTTGCAAATGGAGTTTCTCTTTCATTGAAGGAAGATTACAAGCTCATATGTGAGGCATGGAATTAAGTAGATAGTATATGTACTATGTACATTAGCTTAGCATTGATTCATCATATACAACACAAATTAGATCAAACACTATAAAATAATATTCTTCCATTTTTTTTTTATCATCAAACAATTGCTTCTGTCTCTACTCAATTATGTAAAAATATAGATATAAAAATTAGATTGTTTTGTGTTGCAATAAATAACTGGATAATATAATGCTCAGATTCAGATGTCTAAAACATTGGCTCAAAGAGATAAGCTTGTAAGCACAAAAATCTTCATAGAGAATTTGTGTATAGGTCTTTACAACATAAGTTAATTAAGTCATAATCCATATCCCTTTTGCCTGAGCGATTCACTGATTTTCAAACTTTTCCTACGAAAAGGAGAATTCAAATTTCCACATATTTTATTTGAATTAATTGATTATATCTATGATATTAGAGTCATGTAAATACGGAAATTAAGATTACCGTACTAATTCTATTTTGCATGATTCTTTTATCATAGTTCGCATTTGCATATATAAATGTCGAATGACAAAGAAAACTTCATTGAGTTCAACATCATATTTTGTAAACTTCAAATATTTGGACAACATGTTGATATGTTTTTTGTGTAAGTGTTGAACTTCAGTAGAAAATAATTGCTCTTACCTTATAAACAAGTATGCAACCATTAGCCCTAATAACTCCAAAGGCCCATAATGCCGTGATTTTTATAATACCTATAGATCCTAAGACCATTAACTAATGATCTTATTAAAACTTAATGATGCAAATGGTTGATTTCAAGGTTAATGGTTACATACTTTTTATAAGGTGACATATTTTATTCTAAAATCAATGAGTATCAATCTTTATTTCCAATCCTAATCATTCTTTTAATTTGTTTTAATTTTAAAATTATAACAAGATTGTCAAAGTAGACTTCATTGCATGGTCTATGCTATAAGGGGACTGTGTATAATTTTTTTGAACAAGACTTACAATAAAGTACTTTTAATATTTCACAATTGATTTTAATTTTAATTTGATTGTTAATGTGGTTATTGAGAACTTTTGATATAGAAAATAGAAAATATATTACTATTATTAATTATAAAAGAATAATTAGATTCATGATTCAATAATTCATTTGTGTTATGGCCATTTTGGTTTTTTTCTTAGGGTTAATTGATTATCAAAACATCACTCTTGAAGTGCAAAATTTTAAATATAATGTTTTTTTTACAAGAAACATAAAGACCCAAAACATAAAAAAGAAAAACCATTTGACAGATAAAAAGGAATCCAAATCCCAACTCTAACGAGGCCTAAGATAAATACTCATAAGGGATTTACTTTTATTGTTATCACATAAATCTTAGGTGGAAAGCTAATTGTTAAGAACTTTTTTAGGAGCATTGTAATATTTAATGTTGTTGTTTTTTTCTTTTTTAATCTAAATTTAGTCATAATTTTTTCAATTTTTATTGTTTTTTTTTTGTAAGCTTCGGTAGGATCCTCTCATTTTCGAGTTTTTACATGTCCGTTATTCATCCCATTTCCAGGGAGGGTAGCACAAGAATCGAACCCAAGATCTCCGATTCAGTGAGACTTCATTTCCACGGCCATTGCCACTTGAGCTACCCCATGCGGACATTTTTTATTGTTTTTAATGGATTTAATGTCTTAATTTTTTTTTGGAATGATTATATAGATTACCATAGTCAAACTTTCATTATAAATTCTCTATCAAATTTTAAATAAAATATCCAAAAAAAATACTAAATTAAAAAATAATAATAATAATTAGGTTCTCCGTCCTTCCTTTCTTCAATATAATATATTCTTAAAAAAATTTAAAAAAATTAATATTTAATCTAAGTGCTTAGTGGGTGGTAACCACTAGTAAGTCTACACATTTACAGTTTTGCTCCTACATAAGTACTAAGGAAAACATAAATAATGGTGGGAAGTAACTCCTGGTAAGTATATGTATTTACCTCTTATTCCTATCCTTTCTTATGCGATTTCCCTAAACTATGGTGGGAAGTAACTAATGGTAAAGCTGTTATTTACCAGAGTATGATCTATTTTCAAGAATAATGGTTTTCCTACAAAGCTTAAAAATAAAAAATCACGACACAAATACCTAAATATCATGCATCAATATTGAAACCATATCCATAAATTATACATAAAACATATGAAGTAGAAAGTTTTCAAAGTTAACATTATAAGTTGTATTCTAAAGTAATAGTAATCAACATAAAACGGATTGCTAAAATTATACCTTAGCAGAGACTAAAAATGAATGAATATGTTAATAAAACTACTTCATTTTGTTAAATAAATTTAAAATATATTAAAGACTTTAATATTGAGAATAAATTTGGAATTTAATAATAAATATTATATATTTTTAAAATTATAATGTAAATTATTTTATTTCAATAAAATAAAATTAAATTTTTCTTGAGAAAATGTTGCAATATCTAATTCTTACTTGTCTCTAGTTGTGATTCTTACTAAGTAAAGGAGTCTATTCCTAGTAGTTAGGATCTATTTCCTAGATTGGTGTGTGGTTGAGATAATCCCTCAACCAGCAGACTGTATGTCCAAGATAGCGTACCTATTTTGAGACAACACTTCTTGCATATATGTAATTGCATTTGATTAATAAATTAATCTGGATTCTCATATTTTATCATGGTATCAGAGCCCTGAGGGCTAGCCCCTCCTGGGCTTGGCCTATCCTAGGCTGAAAAAATAATAAAACAAAGTATAGTTGTATTGTTTTTTATTTTTATTTTTTGTTTGTCAATATATATATATGCAAGTTGTGACGATGGTTTGGCTGGGATTTGAAAGCTAATAAAGCCTGCTTGGAAGCCATTTGGAAGCGTTGTAAGATCAGTGGGAACGCTCTTGGAAGATTTGTTGGAGCTGCCAATTCTCATTGCTTCTAGGCTAGGCTAAGCGCTGGAAATGAGGTTGACTTTTGTTGGAGATGGTGAGAGATTTTTCCAGAGCCCTCTTCAATCGAGCCTAAAATAAACCCGATATCTAGTTGTTGTAGAGCTTGTGTAACAAAGGAAAACAACCGTATTGGGTTACTTTTCTGTTCAAGGAATGAGTTGTCCAATGTGGAGAGATAGAGATGGGAAAGCCATGTTTCATAAACCCAACCCTTTCCAAGCTCCTATGCATAGTTGCAGCTATAGAAAAAAAATCATCGTGCAATGCATTGAGGGCGTCTTGCGTGGGATCTGTATTGACATGCAGATCCATATCGATTGAATCGTACGACAACAAAACCACTGTCTCCGTAGAAGTCAATATTTCATTCTCAAAAGATGAATTTCTTGAAGGCTACATTTTTTCAAAAATCATGGATATTAATCATAAAAATCAAGCAAAGGAACGGAATACTATTGATGAAGAAATCACCACTGATCGAGTATCGAAACAGAAAAAATCCTTCTGGCACTGGAAGGTTGGGCACGAGTGTGGGATTCTGGAGCCTTGTTAATTGACTCCTATTGCCACGATTTTGAAGATTTTCGCTCAGGGTTGCAAAAGGAGATGGAGGCGATCATCAAAATTGCGAGCCATGCTCCCAATTCACTGAATGTTGGGGCTTTTGTGGTACATGAATCCCTAAAGTCTGTGTAGCAAGCCATTGATGAATTTGGGAGATTGGTGTGATGAGGAACGACCGACGCTGTGGCCGACTTACTTGGTCCGACAGAATATTTCAACAACATTGGGGTTTTGTCGAGCCATGGGAGAATCATACGTGTGACCCACGACTGGTTATTTCCAAGCAATTGGTGCAGTGGAGGTTGAGCGGGTGCTATGGTGGCAACTGGTCTAGCAGGATAAGCATCTTGCATTTAGTGGGAGTAGCCTATATTGAATGGATATGCAAAGTTCATGCTCATTTTCACGATCATTCTCAATCATGCTGCTGCTACTGGGCGATTTAGCTCCCTGCATAATGGATGAGCAATATAATTCCCAAGCATGATGAGGGTTGTTTTGGAGTTAGTTGAAGTAAGCAGCATATCGATGGCTTAGATGCTCAATTACCATCAAAATCGAGTCGGAGTTGGCTAGTCAGAAGATTGTTTGATTCAGGGTCCATTTCCTTGTGGACTGCCAGCATTAGGGAAAACAACTTTAATATAGCTTTGGCTAGCAAGCTCAATTTAGAATCAAGAGTAACTAGCTCTATGACATACAATGGGCATAAACTATATGAGTTCATGCCCAAGAGAACATCAACTGCATTAGATTTGTTCTAGGAGAGCACATTCTGAGGAGCGAAAAATGGTGTGGATGAAGAATTCTGGTGAAGCGCGAGTTCATGTTTGCGTTCAGTTTCATGAAACTTGATTTCTATGCCATCGATGTGAAGGTTTTGTTGGATGCAGAAGTTATAAAGAACTGTTGTGTATATTAATATGTCATGTAATGGTATTTCTGGTTGTCATTGAAGTGATATTGGTGTGACAAACTATTGTCACAATTATGAGTGTGTTTTGGAATTGGTCATTCCAACAATACTAAAATTTACAAGAATTATTGATTATCAGATATGATGAAGACATGACACTGAAGATGCCATTAGAGGAGCTGCATCAAAGATTGGAAGATGGTGGAAAAATAGGTGAAAGTTTGTGTGAGTTAGTGTGAGTTTGAGGGATAGACTCACTAGCATGTTATTTTATGTGTCACATTTTATTAGTAAACAAATCTAGGGTGTTTTATAGTAGTCTTTGTAAACTGTGTACTTCGTAACTCCATAATTGGAGTGTGAAATGTAAGCCTTGTAAGGCATGTGTAACCCCATATAGTTCGTGGTAATTTAAAAACCACTTTGTATTTGCAGTGTCTGTTTGTGGTAATCCATAAACCATGTGTAACAGTGCAGTGGGACAAATATTCCTATTGGCATGGTTTAGAGTTAGCTGATAAAATCCTCGGCCTGGTTGAGTCGGGTCTTTGGAGTGCCCTAGTGGCAGGTTTGTAGCCCAGAGTAGCTGGAGTGCCCTAGTGGCAAGTTTGTGACCCATAGTGGCTCGAATGCCTTCATGGCTGAGTTAAGCGTTGGTGGCTGTGTTTAGCCTTCGTGGATGAGAGCCCATGGTGGCATAGTTGAGGGTGATCCGATAAAACCCAAAGCATGGTTACGGGTAATCCAATAAAACCCATGATGATATTGGTGGGGGATTTACAGGTACAAGTACATTTGTGCAGTTATAATGGTTGGAAGAACCATGTATGTGAAGGACATCCTACAACACTGGCGGTTGCAACGGTTAGTACCCATGCATTCTGGTGGATGGTTGCTCCTTTATATGGACATCAACATATTCTTTTTGGTATATTTGACCACAACTAGATTTTGCAAATTGATATGGAGACAAGTATGCATTAAGGGGGAGTGTAGGAATATATAATTCCTACTTGTCTTTAGTTGTGATTCTTACGAAGTAAAGGAGTCTATTCCTAGTAGTTAGGATCTATTTCCTAGATTGATGTGTGGTTGAGATAATCTCTCAACCAACAGATTGTGTGTCCAAGATAGCTACCTATCTTGAGACAACACTTCTTGTATATATGTAATTGCATTTGACTAATAAATTAATCTAGATTCTCATATTTTACGATGGCAAAGGGTGGAAGCCCTATGCTTGATTTTATGATATGTGAGAAGGTCTTCAATCAAATTGTAAGTGAACTGACTGCCTTGATCTATAGCCAGTTCTCTTGGATACCCGAACTCATAGAATATGTTTTCTCTTAAAAACTCAACTATTTTTTCCTCTGTTGCTACCTTGATTGCTTTTGTCTCTACCCATTTTGTCAGATAATTAGTGCACACAATGATGTATTGCTTCTATTTTGAAGGAGGCTTGATAAGACCCACAAAGTCCATGCCCCACTTCTCAAGTGGCTTAAAGGTCACTTGAGGTTGCATGGGAATCTCATCCTTTGGAGTGGGTTTCCCCATCCTTTGGAACTAATCACATTGGCTGGTGTATCTGTTCACATCTTGATGAAGAGTGGGCCAATAGTAGCCTACTTGCAAGATTCTGAAGGCAGTCCTCTTTGCTGCAAAATGGCCTCCACAAGGCCCATCATGACAGGTTAGGAGAATGTCAAAAACTTCCTCCTCCCTAACACATATTCTCAAGATCTGATCTGGGCTAAGTTTGAAGAAATTGCCCCCAATCCAAGTGAAAGGGGAGCTTTCCCTCACGATCTTGCTCTTCTCTTTTGAGGACAGGCATGGTGGGAACTGTGCTGAAACCAAGTAATTTGCTATATCAGCAAACCATGGAGAGAGTACGGAGATAGAAAATAGGTGTTCATCTAGAATTTGATCATCCACCATTCCTTCTTCACTTACAGGCAAATTTACTCTAGACAAAAAGTCAGCAACAACATTTTCTTTACCAAGCTTATCAACAATTGTTAAATGAAATTGATGCAGTAAAAGCAACCATCTAATAATATGAGCATTTACATCTAGTTTATTCATTAAATACCTAATAGCAACATGATCAGTGTGTACAATGGTTTTATAGCATGTGATGTAATGTCTGAATTTATTTAAGGAATGCACTACAGCTAGGATTTCCTTCTCGGTTACCGTGTAGTTTAACTCTGCCTTTCACAAATTTTTACTTATAAAGTATATGGAATACGATAACTTTTCATCAATTTGTCCAAAGGCTGCTCCTATTGCTTTGTTCGAGGCATCTGTGTGAATGTGGAAAGGTAGGGCCCAGTTTGGGCCTCTCAAAATTGGGGCAGTCACAAGTGTGCTTTTGAAGGTATCTATGGCTTCTTGACAGTTTTCTGTCCATATGAACTTGACATCTTTTCCCAAAAGGCCAAACAATAGAGAGGCTAACTTACTGAAATCTTTAATGAATCTTCTGTAAAATCTCGCTAAGCCTAGGAAACTTCGGACATCTCTCACCTTTTGAGGAGGTGGGACCCTTTGGATGATGGCAATTTTGTTAGGGTCCACCTACAATCCTTGTTGAAATATTGCATGACCTAGCACGGTCCCTTCAATTATCAAAAATTCACATTTTTCCAGGCTGAGGGACAGGTTCATTTCAATACACTTGTCTAAAACTTTTCCTAGGTTAGATAAAGGTTCTTGAAATTTAGAACCATAAGGAGTAAAATCATCCATATATATTTCCACTGCATCACGAACCAATTCAGAAATATACTCAATACTGCTCTCTGGAAAGTGGCTAGAGCATTGCACAAACCAAAAGGAAGGACCCGGTATGCAAAGGTACCCCAAGGACAAGTGAAAGTGGTGTTATCTGGGTCTTCTAGGCTAATTTGAATATGATTGTGCCCGCTAAACCCATCTAGGAAGGAGAAAAACTTTTTCACCACTAGACCATCTAACACTTGATCTATGAAAGGCAAAGGAAAATGGTCCTTTTTAGTGGCCTTGTTTAGTTCCTGATAATCGAGATAGATTCTTCACTTACCATTTTTCTTTGGGTATAGCACCAAAGGAGAGACCCATTCATTGTCAGAGATGGGGTAGATGAATCCCGCATCAAGTAATTTTTGCAATTATTCCTTAACAATGTCTTTAAGGGCTGGATTCATTCTCCTTTGAGGTTGCCTAACCGGTTTTAAATCTTCCTTAACGTATATATGATGAGTACATACTAAAGGGTGCACTCCCTTAATATCCTTATAACTCCAAGCGAAGGCATCTAAATGTTTTCTCAATAAGTTGCACAGTTCCTTCTCCTGGGAAGTGGATAGGGATGGGTTGATTTTCAAGGTTATTTCTGAGCAGAACTCTATGTTCTTAACATGGAGAGAGGTCAGGTCAGCCACACAGAGATCAGTTAAGGGATTGTCTTGGGTTTCTTTCACTAGATATTCTAATGGAAAAATATTGGGGGGGATTCTGAATTAAATTTTCAATGATATCATCTTCATTTTGCGCTTGCCCCCATGACAGTTTCTACTGCACACAGTGGTGTAGAATAGACTTCATCCTCATCCTCCTCCTACAACCAGAGAGGTAGATCATGTTCTAGTAGGGGTTGGGCAGGAGGGTATAGGATTAGCTGCTTGGACATATGCCCATTCTTGATGGTCATGTTCCTAGCTCGACAACTGATGTAAGCATCGACAGTGGCCAACCAGGGTCTTCCTAGGATGAGAGGATACCGAGTGAGCTTTGTCTTTGGCTAGAGAACTAAGAAATTAGCAGGGTACTCCCAAGAATCAATGGAGACCATCACGTCTTCCACAATCCCTTCAGGGGTCACAGTGGAGCGATCTACTAGCTGCAGTACTATCGTGGTCTTTCTCAAGGAGCCCTAGAGGTTGAGCTTGAGCATGGTTTCCTTTGTCATCACATTAATGGCAGCTCCAAGATCAATCAAGGTATGTGGGATCATGGTGCCATTGATGTGGAAATCAACTACTAGGCTTATAGGGTCTAGATATTTCAGACATATTACCGGCCCCAACATCAGGTCGGACAGTTTTCCTATGACATTGATGGTTGGGGCATCTCTCTTGCGCCTGCCTGGATGCCTAAAGCACTTCTATTTCATCATCTTATTGTATATAGGAATATCCTTTATGGCTTGGAGAAGTGGTATCTTTACACATAATTGTTTCAATTCTCCCAGAAGTTCAGTTTCTTCTGTGGTGGGCTATGTTGTCCTGAATAGTCTCTCAGGAAAGGGTGGAATTGCTTTCGGTTCACTTTCCTCTTTATCTTCCTCAACCTCCTAAGGGGGAGGCTGGCTATCTGGGAGAACCTTCCCAGATCGTAGGTTAATCTCCTGAATCTCCATAGCATAAGTTGGGCATGATGGTTCCCCGTTGTATACTTGTTGGGCCTGTCTGTTGTTCAGGTTCGGGTTCGGCTGTGCAGGCATTTGGGGTTGCCTTGGTGGAGCAGGAGGCAATGGTTATGGTTGAGCATGTGGTGGAGGCAAAAGAGTGGGAGAAGCATTGTACCATGGCCTCCACCCCTGATGAGATGCATTCCACTAAGGTTATGGCTGAGCATAGGATTGAAATGCATGAGCAGTTGGTTGGGCATGATATTGAGATGGATAGGACCAAGGAGGAGGTGTGGATCAGGAAGGATGAATAGGAGGGCCCCAAGAAGGTATGGAAGTGGCTTGGTTGGGGTTGTAGTATGCCTGAGATGTCCCTTGCATCCCCTACTGGTATGGTCTAGGTCCATGCAGTCTCCTTTGGTTCATGAAATAGAGTGGTTCAGTGGCTCCTTCAACCCCCTAGTATACAACTTTAAGTCCAGGCAAGGAAGGGCACTTATCTGTAGAATGATCTTATTCATAGAATTAACAAACCTCTATAGATTTCAATGGACATTCGTTCCTAGGATGCCTTTTGGTGCACCTATGACAGAAAATGGCCAAAGCCTTCTCTGCTTCCTCTTGTTTCCTTTTGATATGCAAGGTATCCATTTGCATGGCAAGAGTCTGCATCATCTCACTCTTGAAGTCTTCCAACATGTTTCCAAGTTCACCTTTAAGGGATGAACTGGATGAGGAGGTACTCGCTATGGGTTGACTCCCCCTACCTCTCTTTCTGGCTACCCTAGAATGGTTTCTAAAAACAGTCTTTATGTCTTCATAAGGTAGTTGGTAGATGTATCCTCCAGCTAGTAGATCGAGGGTGTCTAGAAGGTCCTCCGGAATTCCCCTGAGCAAGACCAACTTCAGAGATTCGGGGTCGAGTGTACACCTGGCCCTTTAATAACTGAGCTGGAACCTCTCTTCATAATCTTCCAAAGATTCATCTCTTCCCATGGTCATTCGGAAGATTTCTTCCTTGGTGTCTTTTTACCTACAGTGGTCTCGATATTTTTTATTAAAGTCCTGCTGCATCTGAGCCCAAGTTTTGATGCTATTTCTAGGTAACCCCATGAACCAATGCAATGCTACATCCTTGAGAGTAGAATGGAATAGTTTCAACATTTTCTCATATTCTGCGTAGTCATAGGTTCGACAAATAACAACGAACTCAAACAATATGGTGTCAGGATCTTCTGTATTCAATCCATGGAAGTGAGGTAGGGCTGAAGGGCTTATGTTTGGTGTCAGGATCTTCTGTATTCAATCCATGGAAGTGAGGTAGGGCTGAAGGGCTTATGTTCTTCATTTTATTGTCCCCATTGGTCTCTCGAATGGGAAAGGTACCCTCCACTCTTTCTCCATTCCCTCTAGCATTTCTGTTTTCAGCCATTGTCTCAGGAGGGATGTTTTCTTCTTCTTCTTCCCCTATAGGTTCTTCAAATATCTATGGTTGTTCACCTAAAGGTTCTTCCTGATCACTGCCACCGAAGAAGAGAGAAGGGTGGCTATGTGATGTGGTGGGGGTGTTGGGAAAGAATTTTCCTTAATTATATCTGTTCCTACGAGGCATGAAAAGAAATATTTTGGTTGATTTTTTCTTTTTTCTGCTTGTACCTGCAAAACTGAAATTGATTGAACAAACAAATTGCAACTAACTGAAATGAACTTGCTGAAATGAAATTGCAGAACTGAAAAGGAAAGAAAATGAGATGCAAAATTGAAAGGAAAGCAGGGAAATCACTAATCTACTTTTGGCGAAATGGAAATTGCAGAAATTGAAAAGGAAATGCAGGGAAATGAGTAATCTACTTTTGCTGAAATGGAAATTGTAGAAATTGAAAAGGAAATGCAGAAACTGAAAGGAACAACTACTCTACTTTTGCTGAAATAAACTACTTAGCAAAATGTTGCAATAGAAAATAGAAGAAAAGCAGTAATCACAAAATACTCTGACGCTTGCCCGACAACGACACCAAAAAGTGGTGAGCACCAGTATTGCATCAATAATGCTGCAACTCCTGAGCTTCCTACTTTACTTTTATCAACCCGGTAGTTCATAACAAACTTGGAAGCGACGGTGCTGTATGCACAAGTACTAGTTCTTACTGTAGGCTGTCACTTGGTCAGTTGGCGCAAGATCACTAGGAGCTCAAGCCAACTTCTATGGATTCCAGAAGAAGATTTATATGTGATGAAAGAAAGGAAAGCTTACTCTACAGAGGCTACTCTACTTGCAGAAAGGAGAAGAAGACTGAAATGTAAGGTAAATCTAGCAAACCCTAATTAACCAACTAATCCTAATTTTGCAAAAAGAGAGATACAAACCATGAAATGAATGCCATTACATAATCTAGGAAGTAAAAAACATCTACTCAAGCTATTTCTAGAAGGAAATGAGGAAAAAACATCTTTTTGGATTTTTATGTATTTTTAGGTGAAATTGTCATGCATGTAATTTATTTGTTTGTGAATGTGGCAGTAATCAGGTGGTGATGGAGGGAGACTTTGGAGTTTGCAGAGGTGTAGTAAGGTGTGGATGGGTCTTAGGAGGTCCCAGGTGGCCTTCTAGATGTTTTTCCTGCAATCTAACTTCAAAAAGACACCTACAAGAAAATCTACAGGACGCTGCAGGGGATCTACAGGAGGTCTACAAGAGGATGCCGAGAGCTGTTTTGGAGGTTTTGAAGGCGGGAAAGCAGGTGGAAAGGGTAGCTAAAGGCTAGGGTGATGTGTTAATGTGTCTAGGGTTTATCAAGAAGGATCAGGAAAGAGAAAGATGGTTGGACTTGTTCAAGGAAAGAGAGAAAAGGTGATGAGGAAAGTGCAGAAAACTAAGGCAGATTTGTGAGGGACTTTGGGTGACCGGTGGAACATAGATCGAAGAGAAATGGTGCTGGCTAATTGGCTAACTTATTGTGAGAGGAGGATTTCCTAAAGAGAACTGAAACTCACATCATGAGATTAAGCAGGCAAGGAAACTAGCTAAATCACAAAAACAGAACTTTCCAAAGCTAGTCTAAATTCTGATCTAGGAAAGTAAATGTTGAAATATGCTACATGGAAAGAAAGCATGGAAGTAAATTTATTGCAAAGATAGAAGTGAGCATGGTGAAATAGATCTACAACAAAATCATTAACCTTCTAACAAACTGCAACACTAGAAATCCTATGGAAAAGACAAATCCGTGTTTTTTTATGGCAGTAATAGGGTCTGGCCTCAGCTCAAGGTCCCAGAGGGAGGAAAGGAGGCCAAGGATCTGTTGATGGCCTTTTGTTTCTTTTTACTATCACTGTTCAACCTGCTGCAACAAACTAAAATGTAAATAACCTTTTAAATCACCAAAAGCAACCTATTCTTAACTAAGAAAGAAATCTATCTAACAACAACTAATTCATAAACTGAAACAAAGCATATAAACACAGAACAAGAGGAGCTTGGCTACTTGGATTGGGATCTAACCCAAGAGTTTCAGCCCTCTGAGGTAACTTTGTGCTAGCTTGAACAAGATCTCATATTCATTATCAAAATAATAATAGGATTACATGAAACTGTCAACAAAAGTAATTTCGAACTTGAGCAGAGCAAAGCTGCAACAAAAATTAAAAAATTTGACTAACATCCAACAATCTATTGAGGCCCTAGGCCTCTCCACTTATAAAACTAAATCTCCCAACAGATTCCTTAAAATAAGGGAAGCTTGGCTTCCAAAACTTGAGATAAATAGAAGTTATCCTCCACTTGCTCGGCTGCCTCTTTGGTGCATTGATGTGGCTGCTTGTGCTCCAAGCTGCATGATGGAGAATTCGAAGTAGGGGGTCATAAATGAGGGGATAACCTCGTATAAATCCTCTCCCTTGTCTTCTTCAAATATTTGTTGCCAAATTTCCATTAAATCTTTGACTTTGTCTCCAAAATTAACCAAAAATCTGCATTAAGCACACATTAGATTCCATGGCATAATGACCAACCCAACTCACTCTATTAGCATAAATATAATAAAAAAATGCAATAAACTAATGAGAATGGTGGATTAAGATAAGTTAGGAGAAAAAATGAGCCCATATAATTACCCATTTATGGGGCTCATTAGTTGCTCGAGGTCCTCACCAACCTATAAGAGGACCCCAACATATAGAGGCTAGAGACAGAAGTGTGAGAACTACAGTAGTGCTACGACGAGGTTAAGGCAACAGTGCGAACTGTTGTCATCACACAAAGGCTCGTGAAGCTGTAGGAGGCCAAGGCACTGAAGGAACAGGTAAACGCAACATAGAACAAGGACGTTGCGCTGAAGGCTCACTTGAAGCCTTGGTTAGATGAGGCCTATCATATCACGACAACCATTGAAGGAAAGTTGGCCATTCTATAGGAGAATCAGCAAAAGCTACAGACTGCTAGCGTAGGGCCAGTAACAGAACAGTTTGTCGAGAAGCTGAAGCAGGTGGCAACACAGTGCGCCGCTGAGGTAGCAGTTGTCCAAGTCGAGCTGGGAGGTCTTTGTGACAAGATCTCCACACCAGCCGAGTGGCTCGAGGGTGAGTCACCATGTTTGTGTTGGGGGCCTGTTGGGAACGAGTCCCCTGGGGGTCAATTTTGGGTTAAACACCCAAGTTTTGGGGCAGAAGGCCCAAATTTTGTGTAAATAAATGTAAAGTCTTCACATTTTGTGGTCGTGGAGCGTGAAGATGTCTAAATATAAAAGGGTTTTCTACCCTTAGTTTAGATAATTTGTGTCGGATTTGGATATCTACCCATGGTCCGCAGACCATGGGATTGTATAAAAAGGGAAGTCTTAGAAAAAAGAAAAAGAAAGTAAGTTAGGAGTCATGAGTCATTGGTGAGCTAAGAGCGAGAGTCTTAGAATAGGAAGAGGCTCTGCAGCTGAGTGCACAGAGGCCTAGTGTGGAAGTCCGCAGCTGAGTGTGCGGACCCCTGCAACTATGTGCACAGGGTGGATAAAGTCTATACTTGGAACTTGAATCATAAATAAGAGAAGTATTATGGAATCACTATGTTTTATGTCTCTGATTACTGCATGGATTATGATATGTTAAGTTTTGGGTTACATTATAATCAAATTGATGCACAAATATATCTATTTCTATCTGCTATTTGAATGCAAGTAATAATGTATGTTTATGCAGGGTTAATCTTATTTGCATGATAAAGTTGGGTAATCACTAATATAATTAGGGAACGAGACAGTAACATAGTCACAAAGGTGTAGAAGTGTCTGAATCATTGTTTAGGGCTACGCGAAGGATAGCAAGATACCTTCGCAGAGGTTCAGGGATTAAGATAGAAACCCGACATCACAACCTTCTCAAGGTGCGAAAACTTGGTTCTTGCATCCCCCCATATTTCTTCGGGTGAGACTTCACTCTGCGCTTCATGAAATGATGCCGAAATGGCCAATAGTGTAGGTATTTTCTTGGTTGCCTAACGCTGAACCTATTTTAGGGCCCATCAAGCCAACAGTGAGTGTGCATATGTTTGAGTGTTGAAAATTGAGTCATATTTGATTATGGATTTTTCCATGGCCTCTTAGTAATAAAACAAAGAGGTTCTACTTTATTTTTCCTTACATCCTCTTGATAGATATATTTAAGACCCAGTATTGAAGGACATTCCTTTGTATCATGATTTTCTACACATATAACACAAGTTTCTTCACTTTTTAAGTCAATGGGGCATTCTCTCAAGGCATGTTTATTTCTACATTTTGGACAAAAGATAGATAATGCAACATTTTCAACTTTTTGTTTGTTTTGAACCTTAAGAGTATATATTTATTCACTAATACAACCTAAGATATATTTTTGGAAGTTGTTAAGAAAATTTTCTATTTCTACTCTACTTATTGTCCCAGATACAGATCTATTAATCCTAGACATAACATGGTCTCTTGGATTTTTCCCAGTTCTAGCCTTTCCTCTGGAAATGTGTACACACATTTCACAAATTTCTCTAAATGATAACTGAGAAACATCTCATTTTCCCATTAAATTTACAATATCTATCCATTCATCTCTAATGGATTTTAGCAAAAGGACTTCCAAAGTTTCTTCATATAAATCATGCATTTTAACCCTTTTAACATTATAAGCAAATCTTTCAACAAAATCCTCAAGATTTTCATCCTATTTTTGCATCATTTTAAAGACTTCATATTTAAGGTTATGAGGCATACAATAGTCTTTGTATTTTTATAAGAACACATTTTTCATTTCTTCCCATGTTCTTATGGTATGTGTTCCTAATCTCGTAAAACATTTAAGTGCTTTTTCGTTAAGAGTGGTTGGAAATAATTTCAATTTTTGAGAATCAAGCAAGATGTAATAGGATATACACAAGACTTCAAACTCAAAGAGAAATGTTTCAGGATCCTCATTTCTTAATCCATGGAAATTAGGGAGGATAGAAGGTGTGATATTTTTCAATATGGCTATGGTATCTTCATCAAATATGGGAAATCCAAAAGGTTTTGGATCTCCTCTATCAACTCATCTTCCTCTTCCTCCACCTCTTCCACCTCCAATCCTATGTTCACCATTCACATTATGTACTTCTCCTTCTCCTTCCCCTCCCATTATAGATTCTTCAAAGCTAATGTAAGGTTCCAAAATTGGATTTTTTTAGTTCCTCCTCTGGTTCTTCTATCAATGGAATGTTAGAATACGTTTCTTATTCTTCTTCTTCTTCTTCTTCTTCTTCTTCACTAGGGATTTCCAGTTCTTGTCCTAGAATTTTTTCTCCAGTTGAAGTTATAAATATTACTCCTTCTATTGGCAATGTAGGATCTTATTCTATTACAACTTTAGCAGAGAAAGTTGGTGAATCTCTAGGTTGGATTTTATATCTATGTACCTCAAGAAGTCTATGTTTGCTTGCAATTGATGGAATATGAGTTTGGGTGGATGGTGTGGTACTATGAGGTTGTGGTGGGGTGAGTGGTGAATTTGGAATCAATCTCCTACCTCTAATTATGAATCTACCTCTAGAATCTCTTTCCCTATGCATAAATATAATTTTTAGCATTTTTTAATGAAAATTGAAAGACTCCTATATACATTGCCCCAGCAATGATGCCAAAATGTTTGTTAATTTAACATCAATTAAATTATAAAACAATAGCTATGTTCCTTCTTGTAGCATATTTTCTTGCACCATTTCCATTTTCTTTCTTCCCAAGGCTTTATGGTGAAATTTTCCTTCTTATAGCACTTTTATTAGCTGTTAGGACTCTGGACACCACATATCTCCACAATGGTATGATATTGTCCACTTTGGGCCTAAGCCCTCATGGATTTGCTTTTGGACTTACCCCAAAAGGCCTCATACCAATGGAGATATTTTTCCATCCTTATATATCCATGATCCTCCCCACCTCTAGTCAATGTGGGACATTGGTCATATACCCAACAATCCTCCCCTCAAACAAAGGACCATCGAGCCTCCCCTCAAACGATTATCCATCTCTCCACTCTCTACCAACCAGGATTCTCCGCTCCAATCTATTGGAAGCACATGCCTTACATGGAAGCACCACCTGCCTCGAGAGCTTTTGTTCTATCCCAGGTCAACTCCTCTTCACCGTGTTGGGACCAGGACACGTCCATGAAGAATCTAGAGCACACTGCCTGTCTAACTGAGCTCATCCACGGATCCGATCGTGATATCACGGGGGCCCACCACCTTCGTTCGACATTCCGAGGATTCATCCACTTGGCTAACTTCGGGGCATGGCTCTGATACCACTTCTTAGGACTTTGGACACCACATATCTCCACATTGGTATGATATTGTCCACTTTGGGCCTAAGCCCTCATGGATTTGCTTGTGGACTTACCCCAAAAGGCCTCATACCAATGGAGATATTTGTCCATCCTTATATATCCATGATCCTCCCCACCTCTAGTCAATGTGGGACTTTTGTCGTATACCCAACATTAGCTTCATGTAGAAAATTTGTTCCTTCAAGTAGAAACTTTGTTCTTCCTGTAGCAGTCATGTTCCTTCCTATAGCACACAACTTGAATCTTGTAGAAACTAATATTTGCATGCCAAGACATGGTGGGTCCACCTTTTGTTTTTAAGTTAATTTATTTTTAATTTTTTTTATCTTTTTTTCATTGCATGCAAAATAAACTCAGAGTGCTTTTTTTTAACTGAGAGTGCTTCCAACTACTTTGTAAGCTCCATGATAACATCCCACTTTATTTAGCCTTTTTAACTTTTGTCTCATTTATCCCCCACACGTGTGGATGTCCTTTGGAGAAAAGTTAAGTGACTTTCTAGATAATACTAAGGCTTCCTACTATTAATTTTGGCTATAAAATACCTTTCCTTCATACAATTTCAATGTTTTCTCAAGCTAGAATAGATTCAAAGGGTGAGGTTAGAGAGTTGCATACCTATGTATTATGACGAGTGTCTCTCTTTTGTGCAAGATGTTGTTGTAGTTGTGGAGGTTGTCTTTGATGATCCTGAAGTTGCATGTGATAATCTAGTGGAGGTCTTCTAGGTTTTCTTGATGTTGTTGTTTTTCAACATCTGAGATTCTCTTGATGTGAGTGTTTTACTTGATCATATGTCATTTCTAAGTAGAGGTAAGGTTGTTGTGCATGTCTTCTAAACTAGATTACACCTTGAGTGATGATGTTCCTTTGTGTGTGCATGTGTTTCTCTCATGACTAGGCTGCATTTGTTGGTGGAGTGATTCTTTGAGGTCGATGAGTCCCTTCCTCGGTGCAAACATTTCTCCCTCATGCTTCCACAGTTGGTGGGGGATAAAAAATAGCATAGATTTATTTTGACTGCACAAGTTTCTATAGGAGGATTTTATTCGTGTAGCAACCTTTTGATCCTTTCTTATAGTCTTCAGTTGGCATGGTGGTTTTGAGGGGAGTGATGACAATCCATGTAAACATGGTTGGAGTCATCAGGAGGTAGTGTGAAGAACAGAAAAATAGAGAACATTGGACTCTGTGTGCTTTTTTAGGCAAGACAGAGTGAAAATTTTGAGCAAGTTTAGGTGAAATGGTGTGGATGAATGATGGATGGGTGTTGGGTGATGATTAAATCATTATAGGTCCTTCTTCATCATTTCCTCGAGGCATCATGGCGTTTTGGGTTGTTCTTCTCGTTGGCTCTTTGCCCTGTAGCTGCATAAACTCCTCCTATACCATTATAAGACCTTCCTGTCACATTACAGTGAAGAGGTGAAATTTGACTTTCTGGTTGATTGGAGGGTGGAGAGAGGTGATTATGTGAGTTATGGGTATGTATATGAGATGGTATTGATGGAAGGATGGAGGAGATCTTGTAGGTGAGCTCCTGTAGCAATTTTGGTCCCTCCTGTAGTATTTCAGGGCAATCTTCTGTAACATAATTATTTTACTCATATCTCTCAAATGGTAGATTGGATTGACTTTAAATGCTTTGAGCATATTTCCACCATCCTTATGCACCTTCCCATAAAAATATTTTCTAATGGATGCACAAATCTTGAGAAAAAATAAAAATGGTTGTAGGTGATGGAGGTTGATTTCTCCAAAAGTGTGCACTATAATTTTCTAAAATTCCTTGAGTATGTCACCATTATCGATATGCATCTCCCCATGAAACTGCTCGACCAATGGATGCACGGTTTTCAAGATATGATAAAAAAAATTATGCTCTATGTATTTTAGTCTCCTCTAGCAAAACAAAACCCTCCTATAGCATTGTAGGATAGCGAGGAAAATACATGAGAAAGGCTTGGGAATTATGGGTGGATGTTGGAAATGGGTGAGGGTGATGGATTGACATTGCCTTGGTCCTGTTGGAGTATCTGAGAAAAGGAGGAGAAAGCCCAAGTTTGAATTCCTTTGACTAGATATTTGACCAACTTTTTATTCTTGTGCTAACTTGTTTTTTTTGCTTGCAAAGGTTGGAGAGCACCTGCATTCATCATAAAGAGATACATGGAGCAAATATTTTTTTTTTAATTTTTTTCTTTTAGGTCTACTAGTTGCCTCAATGAGGTTTACAACTAGTAGGTCTCCCTAGGTGACTCAAAGGATGTTTTCACCTATGATCTTTTCTTTTTCTCTTTTTCCAACCCATTGACCGCTTCATGAAGTGTCGGGCGGATGAGTCATTCTTGCGGACAAGACCGACCTCCCTAGTATCTATGGATATCTAACGACAAACAAACCAAAGAAATTCTATCTTTCTCTAAATATGCGATTTATAAATAAAGGATAGTAGATGTTTTAGGCCTACCTCGAGTCCAGTGCTAGTTTGTGGAAGCCACGCTCCGTTGATCCAAATGAGCTCCTTTTTAAAGAATCTGCAAACACAAACAGGCACACATATCAAATAGCATCTGAAAAGCCAATATAATAAACCATATTTATCATGATGATCAAGGAATTCATGGAATAAACCATATAAGGCAATTTATTGAGAAAACTGAATCTGCTTGTATTAACTTTAATCAAAGAAGAACTTTACAACCTTGGTGCCTTGATGTTGTACAAGCTCCTCCCAGGGTCCAGCAAGAATCTCCTCTACTTTGACAAGTTTCACTCTCTTCCTAAAGAAGCCAAAGGTATGTAATCTCTCCTCTCAAGCTTAACTAGGAAGTCTCAATTCCAACAGCATTTACCCTAAAAAATGTTCAGCTTTCAACCTCCCTAGCAACCAGCCCAATGCCTCAATTTATAGTGCAGAGGAGGGAAGTTACTAGGTCCACCTTCAAAGGGATAAAACCCTCCTTCAAAGGGATAAGCTCCTCTCATCAGGGGGTTAGCTCCTTTAGTTATGGGATGCATGAACCACCTAGGAGAGAACCAACCTTTTCAAGATTCCTTCTAGAAACGTCCAAAATTAACCCAAAGTGAGTTTTTAAGAATAAACTTGCGCCTTTTTTACTTTTACAGGGGTTCACACCCACTCCTTTAGAGACAAAGCAGGCAGGTCCATAGGTAACATGACCAAGGGGTGCAGGACCGCAGGTAATGGTAAGAGAAAGTGCGAACCAAACTTTTATTGATTTTCAAGGACTTTCTCTCATTTTTAAAGCTTGACATGAAGAGCTGAGGTTTGAGACTTGCAAAGGAGGACAGTATGAGTGGTGATAGACTCACACGGACTGCAGAAAGTCATGGTGACAATATTTTGTGTAACAGATTGCCCCCTAAAGTGTGAAGTCTATAGTAGATGAGGATTTCATTTATCATCTACGAAGAGTTAAATACTTTATCATTTCGAGGATCATCTTGTGGAGAGCTTGGTTGGAACTTGTAAAAACATTCAATACAAAATATATATATGAGATCATATCATCGCTGAGGTAGGCATTCCCATACTCAGATCAAAATTGACTAGAAAACTAACTAAACTGCTCTGATATAGGAATGATCTTGTAATACATCACAATTATAGACACATGTAGACACAATATGGATGCAGCTATCTATTTATGAATAGTCCGCTCTATAATGAATAAAAAATTCCTCGCAGCCTGGATGGTGGAAACTAGATCCAGGGTCTTGATTTCTACTTCCCGAAATAGTACGATTCTATCCATGTGAATGAATGTGTCAAAGTCGAACATGGTAGAAACCACTTGATTACCAGTCAATGATGTAAATTGTTAACAAGTGTGAGAGAAACCACCAATAATGTCAATGGCTCTCAAAGTACTCAGTACAATCCATGAGATGTGAATAGATGTGTTGATGTCAAACATGTCATGGAATCCTTCGATCGAAGGTCAATGATGCAACATATTGTCGAAGGTGAGAAGCCTACCATTGAGGGATGAAAATTCCAACGTACTGACGATTTCTAGATCATCTTTCTAGATAATGAACTGAAGTCGATAGAAAGAGATCCGTCGTAGGCAAGCCCACAACACGAAATCATAGATCAAGTTTGAAGAAATATAGTTGCAAGGACTTACTCAGGGATGGTCAAGATGGATGATAGATATTTTGCAGATGAATGGTTTATTTGCACTGACCTCTTGAAAACATAATGACACAGCAGATGGTTTGGTGACAATTGACCCAAAGTTAATACCCAGAAACCAGCTGAAGACTTTCAATATGGTTTGATCAACTGTTAGGCAAAGGATTTCCCAACCCAGGTGAACAAAAAGTGTCATGTTCAAGAGGGGTTAATTTTTTTTCTGAGACACAAAGTATGACAAGCAAGTTCATTTTTCTCTCTCTTTCCCCACCATTCCTGGAAAGTACCTCTTTATTTTTGACAAGCTTGAGGAGGATAACATTTTCTTGATTATAAGCTCATCCTTTAGGTGAGTCCAACATAGTTTAAATTCGAACCCTAAGAAGGAGTGGTATGTTCCTGTTTGTAATTGAATAGGTCATTTTTTGTTAAGTTTTAACGAGTCCAGTATAGGAGAAACTCATCGTTTTTCAATTTTAGGAAGTCTGAAAAAACTTAAGAAAACTCCATGGTTGTCCTTTTTCGTAAATTTGTGTCTCCCAAGCCCAAAAAAGTATAAAATAATACTTGAGAGAACCGCTTGACCATTACGATCAAGGAGTATTTTTCATAATTAGTGCCTCTGATCCGAAAAAGTAAAAAAGTGATCAATGACACGTCGTTTTATAACCAATTTCGAATTTGAAACGACAAAAATCTGGCAATATTTTAATGTTTTTATGGTCAGAAAAGGGCTGTAAGTGGACTGTCTTTTTAATTCTGTTTTAACGAGCTTAAAAAGAAAAACTCGGCAATATTTTCATATTTTAGGAGTCAGAAAAGAGCTTAAAGGTGACTCTAATGTCTTTTGTCAAAAATAATCAATTTTGCCTGAAAAATCTGTTATCATGCACAAAAACTCAAACATTAATCATACCTGTTTAAAATAAATAAAAATGATTCAAAAGTTACCTCTTTAAAGTGAAAAATAAACAAATTAAAAATTCATTTATTCAAAAAAGCTTATAAAAAGGGCTTTTGTAAATTCATTTTTACTGTTTGACTTCAAAGTGAGAAAAGAGAGCTTTTGGTAAGAAACTTCCCGTGAAGATTGCAGAAAATCCGTCCGTTGGAATCGAACACCATCACCTCCAAGTAATCCACATCATCTTACTCTTGCATTTCATCCGTTTGAAATTTGTTTTTAGGGTTTTATTTTGGTTTTTAGGAAATATTTAGGTTCAAAGACCGCGCGCAGGGGTCCGCAAGCACAGTATAGGAAACCTGCGGACCCCGACTTTTTCATAAAAGGAAAAAAGTCAGGGGCACGCACCTGCTGTGAAGGTAGAGTACGGACCTACGCACTGTCTCTAACCCAGAAGGTGCGGTCCCCGTGGCATAGGTTTTCAAACTTAAATTTTTCAAATTTTGTCCAAAAACTTTGATTTAAAATATTTTAATCCGCCTTTTTATTGAATGTAGGGTATACATCATGCTTGACTGACGGGAACGGGAGCACGAGGATGTGGACCTCGCTGCAATTAATCATCAACCTTTGATTGATGCATTGAAGGCATGCAGTTTATTCAAATTCTGGGCCATAGCTGGCATGAGGGCCCAGGTGGACTTTTTACAGTGGTTGGTAGACAGGTGGAATGTACAGGCCCAGTGTTTCTTTATTGGTGGCCACCAGCTCGAAATGGAGCCGGAAGACATTTACTTTTTGACTAGTTTGCCTAAGATAGGTGAACAATTGACTCTATTCGGGGCTAGGCCAGGTGGCTAGTCTATCGATAGCCTCCGGCTAGGGTTTTCTAATGACCAAACCAAGGACAAAGGGATTGATATCAAAACCATCTCCTATCCTGAACTCAAAGTGATTGCATTTACTATCACCAGACTCTGCGGAAGCACAACACTACATATGGCCACTAGATCCCAAATGCGAATGGCAGTAGACTGCTTTTGGGGCACCATCTTCAACTGGTGCGAAGCTGTGTTGGCTAATGTAAAAGGCAAACTGACTAGAGCAAAGAACGGGAAACTGAAAAACTTTGGATATGGTTTCTTAGTTGTGAGATTTGGTTTAGAGAGGGTGCCAATGTTGATCCCACAACATCTTTCCGTTGGAGCTGGACTTCCCCGAGAGCCCAAACTGATGCGTTGGGTTGCAGTTATGGCTCGTCATCCTGAGGAGGGTTCAGAAGTTTTTCAATTTCCTCCTGAGTATTTTCATTGGTTGGAGAACCAAATTTTCGCTATTCATGATTTTCCTTATGCTGGGATGGATTATCGTGGTGACCCAGACATGGCTCTTCCACCAGGAGAGCAATGGTATGACTCAGGTAAAATCATTTTCAACATTTTCTAATTTATTTATTTTTTTGTTTTTAAATCGTCCCAAAATTGATAGTAAAAAGTTTCAAATGCAGATGTAGGTCCACGGAAACCATCCACTCTCTGGCCCTATGAGAGGAAATAGCTAGTTGCAGCAGCACCAGCCCCACGGGACGAATCTACAGAGACCCTAGCCGAATTGGAAAACCATCTAGAGAATTTGACAACAGACATTCCAGAGACTAGCATAGTTGACATTCCTCTTAGGCTACAGTGCTATGTGATTGGGGTCCCAGGACCTTTCAGGAGGTTCCTTTGTAGGGTGGCCCATACAGTGGTTTCTTATCGTGATCATCACCAGTGATAGGATGATGGCCTGTTGTAGACTCATATGAAATTTTTGCTTTTTGTACCATCATTTTTGCCGATCATAAGTTGTTTTTCAACCTATGATTGAAGACGATGTATATTTGACACACTTCTATGCTATGCTATATCACTATTATCGACTATCTTGTAAAACATGTTATGGAATGTTTTCAAATTTACTTATTTGATTACTTCAAATGTCTACTTAACGTTCAAGAAGCAATTGCATCTGCTAATGTATTTAAATATCTTGGAATATGATGATATTCAATATAGTCAAAATCACATTCCAAGAGATTAACTCTCAAAAATAATCTCAATAACACTGGATTTCTAATGGCCTAAACTCTATTAAGCTGCAATACAACGAGTTCAGAATCTAACCTCACAATCAAACTCCGAATCCCAAATGAGATGGATTCAGATAATAACTCAATCACTGCACTATACTCTACAATGTTGTTCGTTGTTTGACCGAGGCTTACCCCATGGATAGATACCAACTCATCAGAGGGCGAATAGATAACCCAAGCTGCGGAAGAAATGTTCTGTGTATTATGATAAGCACCATCAACAAAACCAATGTATGTTTGGAGAGACGTCGACATCTGCAATATCAAGAGTAAAATCAAGATAAGCAGGAATAATGACAAAAACACTCTCTAAAATAAGCACACTTTTTAATCTAAAACACACCAGCTAGAAAGAAAACTAACCTAACTAAAATCTCCACACCCAGATTTAAGCATAATATCTCTTCAGATAAAGACCATTGTTGGGCTTACCTAAAGAGACCCCGTCAAAGTCTACCAATTCATAGGCCCCTTTTGCCAGCTTTCGCTTAACAACATAAGGACCATGCCACATGGGTACGAATTTTCCAACGCCTAATTTATCATTTGCTTGATCGTATAGTAAGACTAGGTCTCCTTCCGAAAAATTACAAGGTGTAACATTTCGATCATACTGAGCTTTAATATGTTTGGCATGAGCTTCGATTGCTAGTGCAGCATTACGTCGATTCTCATCTAGCTGAGCCAAGTACAACAAACGTTTTTCCTCTTCAGAAGTGGCTGGAAGTAATTCTATGGCCATTTACAATGACAGGATTTCGCATTCAATGGGTAAAACAGCTTCTAAACCATAAACTAGTTGGAAAGGAGTGAAACAAGTTGATGTTTTTACTAAGGTTCGATATGCCCAAAGCACTGAAAATAGCATGTTATGCCAATTCGACCTATGAATCCCAATGATTCGCCGGATCATGATGACTAGAACTTTGTTGATGGCTTCAACCAGATCATTAGCCTGTGGATAATATGGAGTTGAACTATCGTGACACAGGCCAAGTTGGTCTGTTAGTTCAGTCATCATAATATTTCGAAAATGACACCCATGATCAGTGATAATCACTTGTGGAACACCAAACCTAGCAATTATATGATTGAAAATGAAAATCGCAGCAGTTTTGCCGTCTGTCAAAAATGTAGGCATCGCCTCGGTCCACTTGGTAAAATAATCTACCGCAAGGATGATATACGCATGCCCCCTGGCTGAGTGAGGGTTACATGTAATAAAATTGATACCCGATTTCGAAAAAGGACCAACGACAATTATAGGGTGGATAGGAGCAGGTGGAGTGCGCATCTTTCGATTAAAAATTTGGCAGTTGTGGCATTTTCGGACCGCGTTAATACAATCTTTAAACAAAGACAGCCAGAAATAGCTAGCATGCAATATCTTTTTCATGGAAAATTTTAGGGGCTAATGTTCGCCCAGTGGGCTAATTTTCCATGATTTTTCCACAAAAAAGATTCGCCAATTTCCAATTTTATAAAAGACGATTCGCTCAAATTTTAGAATATAAAATTATTTTACCTTAAAAATCGCCAACATTATAGAGAGACTATATATAAAATAATTATAAATTTGATTAATTTTACAAATATATCAATAAACATTTATAATTTGCATATTAGGGATTAGTGAAATTCGCCAATGTTTTAAACTTCAAGAAAATTTTCCATCCTTAAAATTTTCCTTGATCTTTTTGGCTGTGGTAAACCCAGACATATGACCGCCACACGCTCCAGAGTGACAGTCATTTAGAACCCTTTAAGCTTCCTCATGAATTAAACAACGTCGGAAAACAGAGTCTGCCCATTGACGATAAAGTGTATCTCCAATAATTTTGAAGTGTTGGGACTGGAATCGTATTTTCCGATGCTAAGATCTTGAAATTTCAGGCTGAATTTGGATATAAACTATGATATCTCCATACCAGGGATCTAAAGTGCTTATTAGAAACAAAAATTCGTCTGCAATGGGCTCTTTCGCCACAGTTTCAGTATCAGCACGCAGGAAGTCACACATCAACTTCGCAAAAACTAAAGATTTCTTTGACTTAGACTTTTCAAAATCCAAGTCAAATTTCTGCAGGATAACAATCCATTTGGAATACTTCCCCCCTAGAAATTGTTTGGTCAAAATATAGATCATAGGGTTGCAATCGCAAGTTACAGTAGTTTTGCGTAGTAAAATGTAATGATGAAAACGTTGGACAGCTTGAACATCTTCCAGGGGCAATTTCTCCACATGTGAATATTTTAGCTCAGTTGGATTCAAAGTGCGACTAAGGTAATATATCACATGTTCACTACCGAATTCATCTTCCTGAACTAGTACCATTCCGATGGTGGAATGCGAGGCGGCGAGATAGAAGAAGTAGTCCTGGTTGTAGTTGGGAGGATGCAATAACGGTGCATGGGTCAACGCGTGTTTTAATGCATCAAAAGATTTGTTAGCTATCTCATCCCAAAAGAATGGAGTATTCTGTTTCAACAACCTAGTAAAACCCTTTGTTATCTCGGCGTAGTTAGGAATGAATCGACATAAAAATTTTGCTTTCCCTTCCAAACTTTGGAGTTGGCGAAGAGTCAAAGGAGGAGGCAATTTGACAATGGCTTCAACCTTCGAGGGATCGACACGAATGTCGGATTTCGAAACAACAAATCCCAGTAACCATCCCATTTCTATACAGAAAACACACTTATGTGGATTCAACCTAATTCGATAATGCCTACACCTCATAAAGATTGTTCATAAATGAATGAGATGATCGGCTCGATGTAATGAATGAGCAGGTAAATCATCGAGATAGGGTTGCACAATGTGCTTGATGTCATGAAACGCGTAAGACATGGCCCTTTGAAAAGTTGCACCGGTGTTCTTGAGCCCAAAAGGTAATTTGCAATAAGCAAATGTCCCCCATGGACAAATGAAAGCCGTTTTTGGTTGATCAGCAGGTAGAATATTTATTCGATTGTATCCGGAAAAACCATCCATGAAGGAGAATATTTCACTGCCAGCACAATCATCAATGATTTTATCGATATAGGGAGTTGGGTAATTGTCTTTTGGACAAGCTCGATTAATATCCCTATAATCAATAAATATTCTTATTGTTCCTTGATTTTTTTTAACAAGAACAATATTCGATACCCAATCCATTAACAGAATTGGATAAATGAAACCTGCTTTAAGTAATTTTTCAACTTCTGCTTTAATTGCAGCAACTTTTTGCGGGTGAATCTGACGCAAACGTTGCCTTAGCATCAGGGTAAGTTTTGATTTCATGAATTGCTGGGTCAATTCCTGGCATTTCCTCATATGACCAGGCAAACACATCGCAAAATTCTTGAAATAGGGCCTTATATGTTTGAATTTCATCTTCCATATAAGAGGCACCTATATGAATGTTTTCTACAATTCCAGGCTTAACCGAAATGTCAATAGGAATAGTTCGAGAAATATTTCCCAAATTTAACTCAAAATCAGGATTTTTCAATGGATTCTGAGGTTCCTTGACATAATCAGTCGTAAAAATAGATGAAAAATCATTTTCAAAATGGTCAATCTCAGATAAGAACGAAGATCTATGATGAACATCTTCCCATGGTAAATGATCAACAGACAAGATTTTACGAATTTTATCATCAGTGTGAACAAGTTCAGAAAATGTTGTTGAATCTGAGTTTGATGTTGAAAGTGATTCTTCATGGACCACATTCATTAAGTCAATTTCGGTTGAAGAAGGGTTGGAAAACGACTGTACGGCCTGATACGCAATTTCATATGGACTCAAAGGCATAGCATCACCAAATGAATCTATCTCAGATTTTGGAAGGTACGATCCAAGGATCATCATAAACAATAGTGTCTGATGAAATCATATGAATGGTTGTAGTAGAAGGCGATACGTTTGGAGGAGGAAAGAAAAAAGTTCCTAGTAAACCAGAATCTTTAACTAGTCCTACTCCAACATCCTTATAAGGGATAGTTGTTTTACTGACATGCTGGATACTTTCAGAAGAGGTTGGGTCGGATGAAAAGTAAGTTAGGTGGTCTATTGTTACAATCTTTCCATTATGAGGAAACTTTATAAGCTGAAAGACCGATGAAACAACAACAGTCATAGCGTAAGACCAACTACGACCCAAGAGAAGGTTGTAATCTAGAGGGGCATCAACCACTTCCACATCTAGATTAACAGTTTTGCCTTCAACCCCTATAGGTAAATCCTGTAGAATGTGGAAAGGATGGAACCCACGGCCATCAAAAGCCTTTAGAATCGTCGGGGATTGATTAAGTGTAGAAGAACCAAGCGATCTCCAACACTAGATCGACATAATACACATTGAGGCTCCCTCATCAATCACAGTCCTATAGCAAGGTCTGTTTTTGACTAACACTAGAATCTGGAAAGCCATTTGATGAGGTAAGTGAGGTGTACTATTTTCTAGATCGAAAATTATAAGGTTCGAGTCCTGAATATCAACAGCTCCTATAGCAGACAATAGCAATTTACGCTGTGCTGGACATCATTGCAGCACCTCCAAAGTCGACATTGCTGAAGGTCAAATACCCAAATCTTCAACAATGTTATGGTTCTTAGCAGCTCTCGCATGTGGATTGAAAGTTGACTTTCGAAGTATACTCTTGGCGAGCAGTTTGATTACTAAGTCTAGGTTAGGTTTCTCGATCTGTAGTGGATCAGAATCGGGAGTTGAAGTTGATGGGTTCAACTTAGAAGATTCTGCGTCCTTACCACCAACAGGACTTTTACTTCCATAATCTTGTGATCGTGTCGCAATCCTAACATGGGACATCATCATTATGGGTTCTTCTGAGGCATTTGAGAAAGAACCTATCATCTTACTGTCTTGACTAGGAAAAGGATCCTTCAAAACAGCAGGTGTTTGAGAACCTTTGACGATTTTCGCAACCTCATCGCGATGAGGGCAGTCTCTTGTAAAATGCTCTTTGTCACAAATGAGACAAGGATAACGAGGTTTGCGTTTCTCATCAGTATATTCTGTTTTTCTGGTTTCTCTTTCAAATTTTTATATGTTTTATTTTTCTTCTTCCCTTTCATTTTACCGCCGGATTTTGATTTGGCTGTAGATGACTCTACAACATGAATATCTGTAGAAATTTCCATGGAAGAATCTCCTATCGAGGAATGTGGTAAAGTTATGATAGGAGAAGAATTCTTGGAAGATTTCTTCTTACTTTTGGTATTAACTGTACCAATCATACCATCAGCGGCATGAGACCCTGAAGGAGCTACAACTATTTGATTTGTTTAGGAAGATCGGGGATTTTCTCGTGTAACGTACCCGACTGCATATAAACGAGGTCAAGGTAATGAGCTTGAGCAATTACTTGCTCTTTAGTAATGACTCCTACCTTAGCTACATCCTCAGTGATTTTCGGTAATAATGATTTAACAATCCACTCTGCTAAGATTTGATCTGGAATAAAAACCTTCACTAAACGCCGTTGACATCTCCATTCATGAATGTGATCTGAAATATAAGTTGACGTTGACTATTTTAATGAAGTTAATAATTCCGTGCCATTGTCATATCTAACTGGAAACTGAAAATGAGTTAAAAACTAAGTAGCTAACTAACTAAAGTTATAAAAAGTGGCTCACGGTAACTCAATGTACCACTTGGCCGCAAGACCAATTAGAGTACGTTGAAAAAGCCGTAAATGAATTGAATCATCTGAAATGGAGTTAGACGCACACCAGAGGTGATAAGTCATCACATGGTTCGACAGATAATCTCCTGATTTACCTTCAAACTTAGGAATATCACTAGGCAACTTATTTGGCATTGGCAGCCAAAACGAAAGATAATTAATTGGATCGTTCGTAAAGCGCGACAAATCAGGCAAGTCCAAAGTTGCAATGAACGGTAACTGACGATTAGGGTCTCTGAAACCATGGGTCACGAGACCAGCTCCAGGAGGAGGATATCCAGGATAACTAGGAATTGGAATTGCATTTGGGATATTATATCCTCCCGGAAAACCAGGATTAACCAGACCGTACTGGGGTTTTTGAGGTTGCCGATAATTATATCCAGGGTACGGTTGATACTGATAGACTGGGTTCTGCACAACAGGACCGAATTGGTACTGTCCCTGGTACGGTTGATAAGTAAATTGAGGTTAACTTGTGACAACTCTACTTGGACCAAGTTGTCCTACAGGCATTCGAACCGAAGTCTGAATTGTGGGTCCAGACTGAGGTAAATATGCTTGAGGAATTGATGCAGGAACAGTAGAAACCAGAGCTGTCGATACTCCAAAAGTAGGTGGGGTAGATGGAACAGATGTTGTAGCAGTCGTTTGAGGTGGAGTTCGAGGCGAACTAGGCCCAGACTGAGAAACTACAGAAGGTGCAGAAGTTTGAATAGTAGGCTGGACAGGTTGCTGGGTTGAACCAGAAACCAAGGGTTGTCCAGATTGAGATGACAACTACACATTCAGTTGTAAGATCTATTGAGATTGAGATGGATCCAACACTAAGTTCATTCCGAGGTATGGACCCATAGAAGTTTGAGCATATTGAGGACCATAACCGAGTTGAGGGTAGGGTTGAGAATTCAAAGGTACATTTCCAGCTCCTTGGACAAATGGTTGACCAGAAGGTGGTTGGAAACCTTGGGTTGGGTACTGACCTTGAGGTTGATAACCTTAAGGCACGTACTGATACTAGGGTTGACCTTGAGCTACATATTGATACTCGGGTTGACCTTGATGTACATACTGAGTCTGGGGTTGACCTTGAGGAATGTATTGTCCGTAGGTGTGTACTGTCCTTGAGGTTGCCCCCCAGGTGATAATTGAGGACCTTGAGGCTGCCCCTTAGGCGGTAACTCGCCACCTTGAGGTTGCGGATTTGGAATGGTACCTGACATCATAAGAATATCTTCTACACTCAACAGTTTAGTTCCGTTATTACCAATTAATAACCCTTGTTCAATAGGTTGAGGAGATGCTCCTGAAAAAGTACCAGTAAGTGATTGATACCCAGAGGTAACAGAAGGACCGCCATATAAAAATGTTTCTGGAGATTGAGAAAACATGGACGACTGCCTTGACATATTCAAAGGAGGATAATAACCTCTAGGTGTTGGATGAAAAGGAATGCGAGGTGGTGAAAAACTCAGTCCCGAGTTTTCCAAAAAATTGGTCAATGAAATATACTAAGCGTCCCTCATAGGTGGAATGTAAAAGATCCATTCACGCTCCCTAAGTTCTATAGCTGGTTGATTTTCAGGGATAGGTATACCTTCTTCCGGAGTAACAAGTTCTTCAATAGCAATAAGTCTAGAAGGAAGATTTTGGGTATTGACTCTTTCTACCCTGGGTGAACCAGGACCACTGGAAGTTGGAGAGGCAAATCCTGATGATGGAGTAGCAGTAGGTTCAGTTTTAGGTTCAGATCTTTCAGGTTCCTCGGCTAATTCACTAGTAGAAGGAAAACTACAAGTAACTTCGGAAAAAGAAACATGTTCAATAATATACTCTGGTGCTTGCACTTGATAGTCAGGATGTACAACTAAAGAAGACTCTCCTTCTTCAGGTGACCCAACTCTACTGTCACTAGGAGTTACAAGGGCTCGTAGCCCTTCAAGATGGCTCCGTGAAAACTCATGAGGTTGGCCCCAAAGTCTACGGGACTTCCTCGGTAATTCAACCACAATTAAATATTTTAACTACTTCACACGCAAACAAAGAAAAATCTCAATGAAAACCACCTAAAGTCTCTAAAGAACCAAACAATTTTGAATCACACACCTAAAGAATCTAGGAGGTCAAACCACACACAAACAGTAACTTTCCGTACCGAAAACACTAGTTGGTGATGAAATCCAATGTCGCAGAATTCAATACAGAAATGACGGTTGGAACAGTTGCCCTAGAAACCTGCTTAATGAATAGAATGGCACAAGTTTCTCCACTAAACCGTCTCGAGTGAAGAGAACCCCCCAGAAAATCCAAGTGAGTCTGGCCAATGCCTGCTCCAAGTACAGTGGGATCTTCCCTCCACCGTCACCTTAGGAAAGAATCCTATAGATTATGGTCACTATGGTTACCAACGGAAACAAATATACCTGGGGGAACAGTCTGTGATCCGATACACACGCAAGGGCAGAGTAGCAAGCTCAATCCCCTTGAAGGCTCCTTGACATAATCCAAGGTTTACCAACAAGTGACCCTAGGCTCCTCGAAAATGGTTAATCCGAGGTTTACCGTTTTTAATACATTTATATCTTGTATCCTTCCCAATGAGGAAGGATTGATTACCCCACTGGTTCGGACACGATCTCGTGTTTGACTCATTTAAGAGGAGCTTCCCAGAGCATAGATGTAACAATTGGAATTTATCTCCTACTGCAAGATACAACTACTTGTTTGTTTTACTATCTTGGAGAGTTAATTACTCCCTACTCCAAGATACTAGCCTAAGCTATGTTGGTGATAAAGATCCCTAGAAATAAAAAGATTGCTAGATAGATTTTACTTTAAGCGTTATTTTTATTAGTTTTTTCCCAAGTCAAAAGGTGCGGAGATGAAACTTTATCGTGAGGAGACTCAACTCCAAAACACTAAAAATACGCTTAAGATGATAAACAATCCTTTCCCTTCAACGAATTTCTAGCTAATGAAAGATTTGAGAATGCAAATGCTTGTAAAAACAAATCTTTCCTTAACAAACAAATAAAAAGAAGAACTTTTTGTCTTTTTCAATACACTCAAAAATGAGACAACTAGTTATGCTCACGAAAAATTTCCCTTTCTTTTCAAACACTCAAATACTACAAAAACAAACTTTTTCAAACGAGATTTTTTTTTTTTTAATTTTATAAAACACTCAAAACTTATGAAAAATCTAATCTTGAGATCTATAAATTCTAAAAAGCTAATTGAAGTAAAATCTTACAAGATTTCTTTTCAAGGATGTTTTACTTAGTTATGAGCAATCTAAGGACTAATTTGTCCAGAATCACAAATTAATCAAAAAACAACCAGTTTTTTTTTTATTTTTTAAAAATGAAATCCAAAACTTTCAACACAAGTTCTTTCGAAGCTTCGCAAAGAGAAAAACAAGATGCATTCCTCAACAAAGGCAGATTTTACAAATCGGTTAGACTCATAAGAAGACCAGCAAAAACCAGGGTGATCTGAGGTTTCTAAGGCTTCTAAGCTCTGAGTTACTACAAAGACCAAACAAAAATCAAGCTAGGCACACAAAACTTCTAGAAATTCACCGAAAACCTAAATGCCAATGGAATTAACCTACGAAAAAATTCTGACAAGACACATGGAGATCTAGGCAAAGGCTAAAACACATAAACAAATCCTAAGCTGACTGAAATGAAAAGATTTTAAGTTTTTCAAAATTTTGACAGGGTCTGCAGGCTCCCAGTATACCCAGGTGCGGTACCACTCTGTATGTAAAGCAAAAGTGCGGGGATGTCTGCACTGTGTTACAAACAGAGGTTGCGGTCCTCTTCCAAAAAAATGAAAAACAAAAAATAATTCAAGATCTACAGAACCTACCCAATCCCACATAGCAAGCAAAAACCAGAAACAGAGAAATAGTTTCTCAATTCAAAGTAAAAGTAAAGGAAAAAACCAAAAATTCAAGTCCCCAGCGGAGTCGCCATTTTGTCGGGTGGATGAGTCGTTCTTGTGGACAAGACCGACCTCCCTAGTATCTGTGGATATCTAGCGACAAGAAAACCAAACAAATTCTATCTTTCTCTAAATATGCGATTTATAAATAAAGGCTAGTAGATATTTTAGGCCTACCTTGAGTCCAGTGCTAGTTTGTGGAAGCCACGCTCCGTTGATCCAAATGAGATCCTTTTTAAAGAATCTGCAAACACAAAGAGGCACACATATCAAATAGCATCTGAAAAGCCAATATAATAAACCATATTTATCATGATGATCAAGGAATTCATGAAATAAACCATATAAGACAATTTATTGAGAAAAATGAATATGCTTGTATTAACTTTAATCAAAGAAGAACTTTACAACCTTGGTGCCTTGATGCTGTACAAGCTCCTCCCAGGGTCCAGCAAGAATCTCCTCTACTTTGACAAGTTTCACTCTCTTCCCAAGGAAGCCAAAAGGTATGTAATCTCTCCTCTCAAGTTTAACTAGGAAGTTTCAATTCCAACAACATTTACCCTAAAAAATGTTTAGCTTTCAACCCCCATACCAACCAGCCCAATGCCTCAATTTATAGTGCAGAGGAGGGAAGTTACTAGGTCCACCTTCAAAGGGATAAAGCCCTCCTCCAAAGGGATAAGCTCCTCTCATCAAGGGGTTAGCTCATTTAGTTATGGGATGCATGAACCACCTAGGAGCGAACCAAACACGTCAAGATTCCTTCTACAAACGTCCAGAATTAACCCAAAGTGAGTTTTTAAGAATATACTTGCGCTTTTTTTACTTTTACAGGAGTTCACACCCACTCCTTTAAAGACAGAGCAGGCAGGTCCGCAGGTAGCATGACCAAGGGGTGCGGGACCGCAGGTAATGGTAAGAGAAAGTGCGGAACTAGAGTTTTATTGATTTTCAAGGACTTTCTCTCATTTTTAAAGCTTGACATGAAGAGCTGAGATTTGAGACTTGCAAAGGAGGACAGTATGAGTGGTGATAGACTCACACTGACTGCAGAAATTCATGGTGACAATATTTTGTGTAACACGAAGGTTTTCAATCAATGAGCCAATCTCAGGCATCTCAAAGGAGGTTTTCACCTGAGATTTTATTTTTTTCCTCTTGTTGTTCATATTTTAATTTATTTTTCTATACTACTCTACTTGAAAAATAAAATCTCTTTCAAGTATAGGAATACTTCCATTGGAGCCATATGCACATGAAGATGACAGATAAAGTCATGTGTAGGATCGAAATGTATGCTTTGACATGTAACTGAATTTTAGAGACCAAATTCTTTGACTTTGACGATATGAAGTATTGTTGAAGAAGAGAGTGATTATCCAACGTGCTGACTTTCTGGAGCCAAACATTAATATAGCTTTTATGGCCTTGGTTTGATTTCTCATTTGGATCATTCTTCATGTCTTCTTCTACCATGACATTCAAATCATCCTCATTTTGTTGATTATTCACTTGAACACATGGAGGATCTAGTGGTAAACATGAGGGAACTTTCTCAATATTTGATTCTAATGTTCGCTCTTCATCAAGTGCAACCCATAATTTTTCGGTCTTCTCATTTGAATCTTCTTTTTTTTAATGTTGTCCTTCAATGACATAAAGAGAATCTATTTTTTGAAATACTCTTCCTAAGCTATCATGAATACCATTTATATCAAGAGGAGATGTTAGGATGGGTTGTACCTTAGCATTATAATTGGGTTGAGCTACTTCCTTTTGTGGGTTTGGAAATGGTGGTACAAGTAGTTGAGTGGCAGTGGATCTTTGAGATGGATGTTGTTGGGTTGTGGTTGTGGTGGAGGTGGATGGTAGGGATAGCATGGAGTTGGGTATGCAGGATATTGAGGAGAATATTAATGGTATTGTGGATTTCTCCCATAAGGTTCTTTCCAACCTTGTTTCCAGGATTGGTTTTGGGGTTGAGATGTCCAAGGTTTCTAAGGGAAGGGTGTGTTCTAATTACTTTGAGATTGATGTGCATAACCTTGAAATTGTGAATTATTCTTTTGCATCATACTAGGTTGACTAGGCTTCCATAATCTTTCTGGAGCTACATAGCATAGTTGCTTTGGCAATTGACTTGCTCCATTGCCCTCTTGGTAAACTTTTTTCAACCTTGGTAATGATGGGAAATATTTAATAGAATGTGTTCTGCATGGACAGAATAAATATCAACATCTTCGTTTTCCTCTTCTTACATTCTTAAAATTTCTACTTGTTTGCTTAGATTGCTAAGAATTTATGTTTTAAAGTCACCAAACAAATTTCCAAGTTTAGCTTCACTTACGAATCTTAATTTTGATTTACTTACCCTTGCCCTTCCTCTTGATATGTGTTTGCATGTTTCACAAATTTCTTCAAACGATAATTGGTATACATCACCTCTACTCATGAGATCAACGAGATCAATCCACTCATCCTTAATTGCTCTAACTAAGAGGGTTTTTATTGTGTTAGGTCCTAAATGATGTAATTTTCTCCTCTTAACATTATACATGAACCTCTCTATTATATCCTCAAGGATTTTGTCTTCTTTTTGATTCATTTTAAATATTTCTTCTTTAAGATCACGATCTTTATATTTTTCTAGAAATATCTTTTGCATATAATTCCATGATCTTATTGAATTAGTGCCTAAACTCATGAACCATTTAGGATCTATATCCTTCAATGTTGCCGGAAACAATCTCAACTTTTGAGTGTTTAGTAAGAAACCATAAGATCTACAAAGTATTTCAAATTCAAAAAGAAAGGTTTCCAAATCCTCTGACCTCATACCATGGAAGTTGGGAAGGAAACATGGAGGGATGTTCTTCACATCAAAACTAACATCACCATCTTGAATGGGAAATCCAAGAGGAACTTCTTCATTATTATCATCTCCATCCATTTATTTTATCATTTTTGCCACCTCTTCTTCTTCTACCTGCAAAAGTGGATGGTGATGTAGTTTTTACTACACCACGTGATCAAATTGAGGGGGGGGGTTGGTGTTGGAGAAGTATTTTTTTTTAATAAGAATGCTAATGCAATGCAATTTTCTATTTTTGAAATGAAATATGCCTAATGAAATTTTTTTTCTTGCAAAAAGTAAAAGAAATGAATCAACTATGGTAAAAAAGAATGCATACTTTGAAACCTCCCCAGCAACAATGCCAAAACGTGAGGAGCCTCAATATTGCAACAATAATGTTGCAACTCCCAAGGCTACCAACTTAAATTATCAACACGGGGTTCAAATTAAGAGGTGTTGACATTATATGTGTAGCATACAATGTGTCATTCTCTCGTTGATCTGATGTAATGGAGTGAATGTCATGAAATCAAATCCTAAACTAATTACAGAAATGGAAATTCTACTTGCTCAAATGTAAACACTAATCCTAATTGAAGATATGGAAATCAAACACTAGCCTAATTGCAGGATGTGAAATTTGCATTGAAAAGGGAACCTAGTGTTAACTTAAGAATAAGAAAAGTAAATTAATATAGCATGCATGAAGAAAAGAGAATGTAACCAATAAATGCATTCCAAAGAGGCTAGATCCATTGACAAAGTTCATTATATACTTCATGTGGCAATCAAGGAAATCATTATTGTGCTATCTAATTCATAAATATGTCCATTAACCTAAATTGTTGAGATGTGTTACAAGGGTAAAAAGGAAAATATTAAGTGGTATTTGGTCTTCCCCAATCATGGATTTAGAGTCTAGGGGTAATTATTCATCTAGACTAAGTCAAATTTGCAGTGGGGATCGAAATTGGTGAAGAAAAGTGATTCTACAGGTTTGTTGCAGGTGATTGTTACATGAGGCTTGTAATGCTACAGGAGCGAGAATCTTTCTAAATTCCCAAGTAAATAAAATTAAAATGGAATGGAATTTTTTTTCTATTAAGTCAGGATCACATTCCAAGTGGAACCACTCCAAAATACCTTGTTAACATGTGCTAAAAAATAGAAAAAGGTTACTACTCTAAAAACTGGAAATTCAAGAACTATTGAGCTAGTTAACCTATCAAATGTCTAATCTAATCAAGTGAAAATACAATGGGGTAATTTTTTTTATTAATTTGAATTTTTTATGACCTAATTCAAGTGGAATCAACTCAAATGAAGCTCATTAACATGTTCTAAAAAATAGCAGTAATTACTACTATTTTTCTACAAGGGACGCCCATAAATTCTAGATTTGTGAACTAGTAAACCAATCCAAGTAGTTCAATGATGAAGATGGATTTTCAAAAATTTTCTAAGGATGAATCATGCTTGTGACTCTATAAACAACATGAAAAATAACTTCAAACATTTAATCCAATCCTTCAACAAAAGAAGCATCAATACTAAATGTAAAAATAGGAAAAACAAGAATAAGAGACGCATGTGAATAAGAAGTGAAAAGGAGAAACAAAAATTATACAAGAGGGCTCTGAGACTCCTAGGATGGACAAACCCAAGGATACTTAGAGTCCTATGAAGGATACCAAGCTTTGAAAGCTAAAAATGGCACCAAAATTCATTATTTGAATCAATCTAAGTGCATTCTTGCTAGAAATGCAAATGGAGTTGCAAAAATAAAAAATTTCTCCACAAGAAGGATAGGAAATACATGTCTCTAGAGGAAAATTTGAATTGGTACTTATACAAATTGATGGGGAAGCATTATTCTTGAAAGGAGGAAGCTTTCCCCTCCAAAATTCCTCAAATAACGGATATCGTTCCCAACATTAGGAATTTGCATTGACAAGGAACACATTCCCAGATTTTCTCAATCATTGAAGTTCCAGAATTTGTCAATGATTTCATGATATTTTGTTCATTTATTATCCAATATTTATCCAACTACAGTAAGGAGCAAGTCTCTATATGGTCTCCTCCTCCAAATCTTCATAATTTTGCCCAATATTCTCACAAAATTCTTAAAAAATAAATAATATTAGGCACATAACATGCTATCATCTCTAAACCTTCCTAAGAACATATTAAAGCTAAAAAAAACATTATTAAGTGTAGAATGAGAGATCTAATACAACCTTCATGTGCCTAAGAAAGGCTAGATGGCCCTTAATTTTTTTCCAATTTGGAGGCCCATCACACCATATGGAAATGGTCACTCTAGTTGTCACAGACACTACTATCTCTAATCCTGATCGTATTATCTCAACTCCTACTAGCCTAGATCCATCTTAATCCTGAATCTTAAACTTGAGGAAAGGTTTTCACCTCAAGGGATTTAATCACTCTCGATGCTTGATAGATCCACGGTTAAGATGGATCTAAGTTGTTTATATAATACTATATAATATCTATATTTGTATCTATGTGTCTCTTTATTATTCCCTCTCTCTATCTCACCTCCCAAACATACACACTTTTTCATCGTGTATATATATATATATAAACTTTGAAATGAAAACTATAAACTCAGAATGGGAACTCTAGCCAAAAAACCCCAAAAAAACATGAAAAATAGTGCTAAAAATGAAAAGCATTGATGCTGGAATAACACTTTTTTTTCTAGGGTAAACCATTAAAAAAACAACCATTAACAAAAAACTAAAAAAAATAAATTAGAAACAAACTAGATTTTAAAAAATAGAAAATTAACCAAAAAAAAATTAATAATAAACTGCTAAAATTAAGATTAAAAACATTTAAAAAAACAAAACCTAAAAAAAAATATACTCAAATTAAAAAACCAAAAAACAATTAAAATTTAAAAAATATATATGTATTTTCAAAGTAAAAAGAAAACAACATTTAAATTTAAAACTATATATATATATATATATATATATATATATATATATATATATATAAAATAAAAACATTTAGAATTTTTATTAAAAATAAAACCATTTCAAAACAATTAAAAAAAATTATTTAAAACAAAATAAACAAATTATTAGCCCTTTTTTAAAAATAAACTTATATTTAAAAAAAAAAAAAAAAAAAATCGACTCTATTCCCTCCGCCGCTTGGCCGCTCGTGGGGGAGCGACTGAGCGGCGGAGGGTGTAGAGTCGATTTTTTTTAAATGGTTAAATAAAAAAGAATTTGTTGAATTTTTTTTTTGGTTTATTTTAAAAAATAAAAAGAATGTGTATAAATTAAGTTTTAGATGTTTAAAAAAAATATATATTTAAAAAACAAAAATGAAATGCTTGTTTTAAAAAAAAAATATGCGCATATTGTTTTTTGTTTTTTTTTTTTAATAAAAAATATTTATTTATTAAAAAAATTTAAATGTTTATTTTATCTCTCTCACACACACATATAATTTTTAACTTTTTTGTTTTTAACCTAGTTATTTCCTTTAACTGTTTTCCTATATATTGATAAGTAATAACATAGTTAATTTTAATAAAAAGATTTAGTAAAAAATATGGATATAAATTACTAAATTAGATAAACATGTACTTTGATTATGGTATTTACATAATAATGATTTAACTAGAATATGATTTTAATATCAGAATTATATATTATTAGGTAAATATAGATTATTTAATAAACATAAATTATTGTATGAACTTATTAATTTAATTTCGAATGGGCCATTACATTAAAATAATTAATAAAAATGATTTATTTTGGAGAAGATCTAGTTCACCATTGGACCCTTAATTTTAATAATTATTATTAAATAAATTCACAATGACCTATTGTAACTATATTATAAGAATAATAGTAATTTAATACTATTTATTGTATTTAAATAATTTTGGGAATAATAATAAATATAGGTTATATGGAGATTTAATTTATTAAGGACCATTATATTTAGTTTACCATTATTTAATTTACCATAATTTATTAATGACCATTATATCTAGTTTACCATTGGACCCTTTGATTTAAACAATTATTATTAAATAAATACACAGTTACCTATTGTAACTAAATTCTAAGAATAATAATAATTTAATACTATTTATTTGTATTTAAATAATTTAGGGATGATAATAAATATAGGTTATTTAATAAATATGAAGATATAATGACCATTATATTTAAACAATAAAAATATTTATTATTCAATTAACTAATAATAATAAATTATATGCTTCTATTAATAATAAAATCAGGGGTTTGACTTTGATCCTCAGGTCAAAATTAGTCGTTGCAATATAGCCGTTGGAGTCTCTGCACACTCTATTTAATCAAGCTAAGCCAGATCAGTTCTTCAACTTGTCCTGACGATGAACCACACTGGTTGGTTCGAAACGCGTCGACAAAAGATTGATTATGTGATTTTGCCGAAGATTATCTAGACAATGTTATGGATCACAGAAGTCTAAATTCCTTAAAAAATATAGGGTTTCATAAAACATTAAGTGTTTTTTTTTAATAAAAAATAGATATTTGTTTTTAAATTATTTTTTTTTTTTAAATATATATACTTTTTACATTTTGTTTGTTTGTTTTTTTGTTTTTTTTTTTTATAATTTAATTTGAGTATATTTTGGTTTTTTAGTTTTTTTTTTTTATGTTTTTAATCTTACTTTTAGTAGTTCTTTAATTTTATTTTTTTTTGTTAATTTTCCAAACAAAAAAATAATGTTTTTTTTTTTTTTTTTTTCTATTTTCAGTTACTTCTTTTTCTTTCTTTTTTTCTCCAAATTCTTTATGGTTTACGAGATTTTTTTTGTCTCATATATATATATATATATATATATATATATATATATATATATATATATATATATATATATATATATGTATATATCACTTCCTCTCCCTCACTCTCTCTCTCTCTCTCTCTCTCTCTCCCTCCCTCTCCTCTTGCTCTTCCTTCCCTCTCTCTCCCCCTCTCCCCCTCCAACTCCATCTCTCTCTCCCTTTCTTTTTCTATCTCCTTATCTCTATTGATCCCCCCCTCTTTCCTTCCTCTCTCTATCATTCTCTTCCACTTCCCTTAGTCTCCCTCCTCCATCGCTCTCTCTCTCTCTCTCTCTCTCTCTCTCTCTCTCTCTCTCTCTCTCCCCTTCTATCCCTATCGCTCTCCTATCCTCTTCTTTCTCTTCTCTCCTTTCTCCCCTTCTCTACCTCCTCACTCCCTCTCTTTCTCCACCTCTATATCTCTATGTATTTGTAACAATGTAAAGTTTGAAACAAGAACTGTAAACTCAAAACACGAAATTTGGCCAAAAAACACCAAAAAAACATGAAGAACAACCGGAAAACAAAAAATGTTGATGCTAGAATAAAGGTTTTTTTTCAACAAATTTTAAACATGGTAGTAAAAACCAATAAAAAACATTTTTTTCAAGGTACATCTTCAACATTTTTCGCAATGATGTTAAGGACAAAATGTCATGATCCAAAAAACCCTTAAGATTTTTACAACTTTTCAACCATGGAACTAAAACCAAAGATCATGACTACAAAAATCTAAAGTTTTCAACATATTTCAACCATGGCATTATGAAAATTTTCTATGACTAATTTTTTTAAATGAATACCTGAATGAAAGAGTCATTATATGAAGAGTAATTTTTTTTGCAAATGCAAAAAGTATATCAACTTCAAAATCTTACCCTAAGGCAACTTGACACATTGCGACAAAAATTTAAAAATAAACCATCAAATTGACAAGCAGTGTAGGCAAACTGACCCATTCGAATGAAAGCATAAAGACCGTCTATTAAATTGACACATTAGGGGGTCGAACTCGATACATTATAACGAAAACTTTAAAATCAACTATCAAATTGACACATAATGAGATCAGGTTGCTAGTCGAGGATCAACACGAACCTTGTAGGAAAGAATAAAATCAAACAAAATAATAAATAAATAAAAATGAAAAATACAAAAGAAAATAAAAATTAAAACATAAAAAAAATGCAAGTTTAAAAAATAATAAGAAGTAAATAAAAAGATATATTAAAGCATTTAAAAAACACACGACTTGAAAGAAAAACAAAAACAAAATTTATAATATTGAGAAAACTAAAACTTAAAACAAACAAACAAAAAAAAATTAAAAGATAATAACAACGAAAAATATATATTAAAATATAATCAAATTAAAAACATCGCAAAAATAAATAAATAAAATATATAAAAAAAGACAAAAAAAAACAAAAAAAAAAAACCTTAAAAATGATCAATTTTTAAAAAATTATACATAAAAAACAAACGAATCAAAAGAAAATTAAAAAATACAAGAAATTATTACTAAAATAAACTAAATAAAACATCATTAAAAAAATCATGAAAACTTAAAAAAAAAAAAAAAAACATAAAAAACCATAAAAAAATAAAAAAGTTTGAATCATAGAAAGATTAGAAAACATAAATCTTAAAAAAAAAAAAATGGCCCAACATGGCCCCACACTCGCATCCCAACGGGCCGGCCCATTGGGACACAAGGATGGGGTCTTAGAATGACATTTTTTTAAAATTTTTAAATTTATTTAAAGGGTTATGTTTTATAAATTATTTATGATTATTTTTTAATAAATTTTATCTAAATAGATTTCAATATTTAATTTTTAATGTTTTTTTGTTTTTAATGTTTTTATGATTTTTTATTAGCTACTATCATTTTTTTTGTTATTATTATTATTTTTTTCTTGTTTTTTTATATAATTTTTAAAAATTTTAAGTTAATTTTGTTTTCTTTTTACAATTTTATGTGTTTTTTTCTTTATTTTTTCATATTATATATATATATATATATATATATATATATATATATATATATATATATATAGATATCCATGTTTTAATTTGATTATATTTTAATATATATTTTTCTTTGTTATTAATTTAATTTTTTTTTTTGTTTTAGTTTTTATTTCTCAATATTTTGATTTTTGTTTCTTTTAAGAAGTTTTTTTTTTTAATTAATCTTTTTATTTACTTGTTATTGTTTTTTATACTTGTTTTTTTCCCAAACTGATCTCATTATTTGTTAATTTGATAATTGATTTTAAAGTGTCAAAAATATGCCTTAAAAAACAATGTTGATGGTTTTCAAAATCTAGATGAAAACTACCAAAATTTAAAAATAATTATTCACACCTAATACATTAAAAAATTTAAAGTCTAAAAAATAAGCACTCTAAAAAAGGGGTTGATGCATCATCAAGTCTTTTCAAAATCAACATGAAAAAATCATTAACATTTAAAAAAGGAATGTTCATAAGAAAATTTAAGGGGTTGATGCCTCATCAACACTTTTCAAAATCAACATGAAAATCATTAACATTTTAAAAAAAAATCTCATAAGAAAATTTGAAGTGTCTAAAATACGCTCCAAATAAAAAAGGGTGTATTTTGAATCAACACTTTTCAAAATCGAATGATTTTTTTGCTACCTCAAAAAAGGGGTAATCGTATCAATTTATGTTTCAAAGTTTACGTTGTTTTGTTCATTCCTCCCTCTCACTCCCCTCCTCTATGTCTTCCTTCCTCTCTCTCCCACTCTCTCCCACCTCCCTCTCTCTCCTCTACACTGGCCGAAATTGACATTAGATTAAATTTATTAAATGTTAAATATTAAACCTTTGTGCTTGACATCTACCCCATATTGGGCTATAGAGAGCCTCTCAATGCAATCAATACTTCTCCTATTCTTGAGCAAGTGTCTCAACAAGCTAACAATTTTGAATTTCAAATTCAACGAATGCCTCCACTTGAACTGTTTTACAACAACAACATTAGAAACTGTTTGGGCAGCCTCTTCTTTGACCCTTGATGATGATTTTGAATAATTAGCCAATATTCTAGAGACTATGCCAATGCAAGTATCCATAAGGCCACCAAAGTTAAAGAATTCATTGAGCAAAAGGATGAGAAGATAGTCTTGCTCGAACAAGATTGTTGAGTATCCAGGGCACAGTTAAATGACCAAATTGTTGAAATGAAAAGTACGTCAGAAGTAGACATATAGCAAAAAGAGGCTCAAGTCACCCACTTGTGATAGAGAATAGAAGCCAGTGAAATTCAAACATGAGCCGCTCAATAATAATCAAACACTTCATCATGAACAAGTACAATTTTGTAATCATTTGGAAAAATTGCAGACTATGGAAAAACAAGTTGATGTTTTAATCAATGAGTTTGATTACATGAAAATTATATTTGAAGATTCAAGGAAAAGACTTAAAGAATTGTTGCAATGGTAGTGGGATCTAGATAGGAATTCCTCTAGCCTACCCATTATTAGAAACTTTAAAAAATATGTTGTAATACACTCATGGAAAGCTCAGTTGCACTTTCTCAAACCAATGATAAAAGATGCAAAAATATATCGAAGCTCACTTACCCTATTGATTATACAATCACTTAAACACACTAAAATATCGATCGTGTATACAAATGATCCTCTTCCTTAAGTTGACAAATTAAGACTTGAAGTATAGGAAAATAGAGAGGAGTTCAAGAACAGAATTGATCAATTGACATTTTTCAACTTTGATAAAATTTGGGAGTTCCTTATTGAACCCTTCAGTGAGTATTAGAGCACCAAGGCCCTGAGCGAACAAATTATTCAACTATTTCTTGTGTTGGAAGCTCACATTGCATCATGTCAAGTCAGCATTTGTCCACGGTCGCCTACCAAGTTGGATAATCTTCTCATAATTTATTCTCAATTGCAGTATTTCAATTAGTCTTCTCAATCCTTGTCACTCACTCAAGGATGATATGTTACTAGTCTTATTGTTGCAATTTTTTACTATTTTCATTTAAATTGTTTTATGCTTATTCCTTTCATATTTTAAAACATTGTTAAAGACTCATGTTTAAGAGTTCTCAAATTTTGAAAAAAAAAATATGCTTTGTTGCAATGTTGTCTTTCCCTTTTAATATGAAGAACTTGTATTTTGATTCCATGTACAAAAGAAGTGAAATGAAGCTTCTTTTATTACTTTTGTATTCAAATTGATATTATGTTTCTCCTTTTGATTCTTGAAAAATTTATTGTCAGTGTCAATGTATTTCTTTCTTTGAGTAAATAAGGCGTTGAAATTAAATATGAATGAGTTAACATAAATTCAACTTTTACTTGAGTAGCAACTTCTTAAACTAAACTCTTAGATTATTTTGTCATAACACAAATTATGTTTATATAAAATTTCATTAAATATTTTAATTTGAATTTTATTTAATTTGTAATTTTCTTTAAATTTATTATTTAAAATAGTGAATGTAATTTTTGAAAAAAACATTTAGATCTTGATGTAATAAGTTTATAGTTTTTGTGAATATCATTCTAAAAAAATTTAAAGAATTGATGTAGTAATTATGTGGTTCTATAAAAAAATTATATTTTAATTTCTACTTAATTAGGGTTCATAATAATAATAATAATTATTACATATTATAAATATATTTGAATAAAATAAAATTAATAATATACACACCAATAAATTATAATTATAAATATTATTTTGTTTAATATATGTCATCAAATTTTTTTGTTAAACAACACTGATTTTTCCTTCCATTTTCAAAAATATATATGCCTTTAATTTCCTCAGATTCTAGAATTTTGTAAGTAAATTTCAAAATATTTAATTAAGCTATTGAAAAAAAATCTATTTAATTTATGCGTAAAACAACAATGATTTTTCTTTCCATTTTCAAATATATATATGCTTTTAATTTCCTCAGATTTTAGAATCTTAAGAGTAAATTTCAAAATATTTAATTAAACTATTGAAACAAAATCCATATAATTTATGTGTAAAAAAACAATGATTTTTCTTTTCATTTTCAAATATATATATGCTTTTAATTTCCTCAGATTTTAGAATCTTACAAGTAAATTTCAAAATATTTAATTAAACTATTGAAACAAAATCCATATAATTTATATGTAAAAAAAGGCATTGACATGCTAGCAAGTGGCTAAATTACTCTGAATGTGAAACTTGCCTAATAACACTGAATGTGAAACTTGGCTAAACTACATTGTGAATGTGAAACCCATTACGTGGATGCAGTTTCAAAACTGAATTGTTTAATTTAATCAAGATATCAATTAATTATGCCATAAGGCGTTTCCCTCTAAAATGAACTCTCCAAACTGTTGTCGTGTCAAAATATGTCCCATTCGATTTGGTTGTTAGACGATCGGGTAATCATTAGCCATTGATTTGAATTGAGCAATGCCAGGCGCGACCGTCCATACGAACCCTCAACCGTCTTAACATCCAGATGTGACGTATCAAATTTACCAGTTTCTTGATTGTAGTGGCAGGGATTACCAAACAATTCATCGGGTACTCTACTTCTTCATTTAGGTTGTTAGGTGATGGGGTCGCTTCCATCAGGGTGTTAAAGAACATTGAAGAATCTGCGTATATCCCATGCCTGAGTACTCGACCACCACTCTCAGGCTAGCTTTCACATGCTATAGGCAACGATAGCAAAACTTGCCATATTCTGTGCCTGCCGGGAGCAAAAGAGAGGCTCAGACTCTCCAAAGCCGACCTCCACCAAGAGGGAAGCTTCCATGCTACCGTTGAGGGTTGTGAGTACGTTTTTCATTTGGAAACTATAATGGATTTCGCCATTGAAGCACAGGTATTTTTTAACAACCACCCGAATGCACAACTTCCAGAAACAACGAATTTATTACTGGATTTTGACCCCTTTTTTGGATATAAATTTTCCCTTTTAATGTACCTTTTCTTCAGACACAGACAAATGTTATCGAAGATAAGGTGAATGGTACTCTTGATATTCTGAGGACTTGCAGTCAGGCAAAGTCTATGAGGCGTGTAATTTGCACCTCATCCATAACTGTAGCCTCGCCACTTAATGATGATGGTGAATTCAAGGACAGCCTCGATGAATCTTGCTAGACCCCAATTGATATCATGAGACGTGAAAAACCTATTTTCTGGGTAAGTTCGTTGTTACTACTGACTTCAAAGATTTGTATTAAAAGATCCGTAAGTTTATTTTAACTTCAAATTTATGGTTAGGGTCCAGAAGATCAAATTTATGAGTTGTAAAGTTGCATGCTCATAATAGATTTAGAATTAGATAAATCTAATCAATTTCGATTTATTAGGGTTAGGGTGCAAAGGATCAAATTTATGAGTTGTACAGTTGTATGCTTATAATAGATTTAGAATAAGATAAATGTAGACCGGTTTTAAAAAGTGATGAAATCCCAAATAATTTTCGTATTCCACTGTAAAATGAGCTTCTTAAGACAATCTCTTACCCAACACAATCATTATTTTGACTCGACTGTAAAATGAGCTTCTCAACCATTATTTTGAAATTACATTGAAATGCAAATCTCTTGATATTTAGAAAAATGTAATTTACATTTTTATCTTGTCAAAACAATAAGGAGTAACGAATCACTTGATTTTAAGATGTATTATGTAGCAAAAACATTAGCAGAGCAAGCAGCTCTTCAATATGGGTCAGAGGATCATGGTTTGAAGTAGTGACGATAGCTCCAGCTATAGTTGCAGGACCTTTTCTTACACCCACACTTCCGGCCAGCATTGAACAAGCGTTGTCATCCGTCACAGGTATGGTATGCGTTCATTAGATATTTGATCTTATTTTTGTAAATTTTCATGGCTTGGTGTTTCTCTTATGGATTGTTTTATTTCTTTGAGTTTAGGTTGATTATGGATTCTCTGTATCTCATGGGTATAAGCATAGTTTTGTTTCATATCAATAAGATACATGAAATCCGAAATCAATATAAAAATGTTCATTTCATCTAATCTTATATTAAAGTCACATCTCTATATCAATGCTGAACATTTTGATTCTCAGTATCCAATGGGTAAGAGAATAATTTTGAGATCTGCCATTACCAGAAAAATGCCCATTTTTTCTGTTCTTATATTAATGTTCACATCTCTCAGGCAACGCTGAACATTTTGAATGGTTAAGGGAGCTTTATGATATCATGGGTTCCATTTTATTAGTCCACACTGAGGATGCTTGTAATGCTCACATATTCTTGATGGAGAATCCCTCTGCGAGAGGTAGATATATATGTTCTTCTCCACCTCTCACTCTATGAGAAATGGAGGATTTCTGTGCTAAACGTTATCCACAAGTCTCCCTCCCACTCCAGTAATCAATTACTTCATATTTTGTTTAGTTTATTTATTCCATTTATAAATAGATATTCTCAAAAAGTCATTCGCTTATTTGGGAATTTGAATCACAGATTTCATATCAAAGATAATGTTCTTAATGGTGTGCCCTTTCCCTCAAGAAACTTGTTGGACATCGGGTTCGCTTACCAGTATGGATTAGCAGAAATTTTAGATGATAGCATTGAATTTTCAAGGAAGATAGGCCCACTACCCTGAACATGTAAGTGCCAAGGATGTTTGGTTGGTTGACGATGAGATAAATAAATGGTTGGATATTTTGTGGTTTGTATCAAAAACATGTTTCTTAAATGAACCTTAACTTTGAATTTATAGACTATAAAGGGATTATTTCCTTTTAAATATCTTTGGTTTATTAAATTTGAAGGTATCAAAAATATGAATATTTTAATCTAACTTAAAACTAATTATATTATTCTTAATATGGAACATCCCAATATTATTTTATATGTGAATGTGGATTTTTTGTGATTTTATTTAATATATAATATATATTTGATTATAACCCAAAGGCCCTTGATGCCATACTTGTTATAATATATATAGATCCTATGACCATTAACTCATGATCTTATTAAAACTTAATGATGCAAATGGTTGATTTCAAGGTTAATGGTTGCATACTTTTTATAAGGTGACATATTTTATTCTAAAATCAATGAGTATCAATCTTTATTTCCAATCTTAATCATTCTTTTAATTTGTTTTAATTTTAAAATTATAACAAGATTGTCAAAGTAGACTTCATTGCATGGTCTATTCTATAAGGGGACTGTGTATAATTTTTTTGAACAAGACTTACAATAAAGTACTTTTAATATTTCACAATTGATTTTAATTTTAATTTGATTGTTAATGTGATTATTGAGAACTTTTGATATAGAAAATAGAAAATATATTACTATTATTAATTATAAAAGAATAATTAGATTCATGATTCAATAATTCATTTGTGTTATGGCCATTTTGGTTTTTTTCTTAGGGTTAATTGATTATGAAAACATCACTCTTGAAGTGCAAAATTTTAAATATAATGTTTTTTTTACAAGAAACATAAAGACCCAAAACATAAAAAAGAAAAACCATTTGACAGATAAAAAGGAATCCAAATCCCAACTCTAACGAGGCCTAACATAAATACTCATAAGGGATTTACTTTTATTGTTATCACATAAAACTTAGGTGGCAAGCTAATTGTTAAGAACTTTTTTAGGAGCATTGTAATATTTAATGTTGTTGTTTTTTTCTTTTTTAATCTAAATTTAGTCATAATTTTTTTCAATTTTTATTGTTTTTAATGGATTTAGTGTCTTAATTTTTTTTGGAATGATTATATAGATTACCATAGTCAAACTTTCATTATAAATTCTCTATCAAATTTTAAATAAAATATCCAAAAAAAATACTAAATTAAAAAATAATAATAATAATTAGGTTCTCCGTCCTTCCTTTCTTCAATATAATATATTCTTAAAAAAATAAAAAAATTTAATATTTAATCTAAGTGCTTAGTGTGTGGTAACCACTAGTAAGTCTACGCATTTACAGTTTTGCTCCTACATAAGTACTAAGGAAAACATAAATAATGGTGGGAAGTAACTCCTGGTAAGTATATGTATTTACCTCTTATTCCTATCCTTTCTTATGCGATTTCCCTAAACTATGGTAGGAAGTAACTAATGGTAAAGATGTTATTTACCAGAGTATGATCTATTTTCAAGAATAATGGTTTTCCTACAAAGCTTAAAAATAAAAAATCACGACACAAATACCTAAATATCATGCATCAATATTGAAACAATATCCATAAATTATACATAAAACATATGAAGCAGAAAGTTTTCAAAGTTAACATGATAAGTTGTATTCTAAAATAATAGTAATCAACATAAAACGGATTGCTAAAATTATACCTTAGCAGAGACTAAAAATGAATGAATATGTTAATAAAACTACTTCATTTTGTTAAATAAATTTAAAATATATTAAAGACTTTAATATTGAGAATAAATTTGGAATTTAATAATAATAAATATTATATATTTTTAAAATTATAATGTAAATTATTTTATTTCAATAAAATAAAACTAAATTTTTCTTGAGAAAATGTTGCAATATCTAATTCCTACTTGTCTCTAGTTGTGATTATTACTAAGTAAAGGAGTCTATTCCTATTAGTTAGGATCTATTTCCTAGATTGGTGTGTGGTTGAGATAATCCCTCAACCACCAGACTGTGTGTCCAAGATAGCGTACCTATTTTGAGACAACATTCTTGTATATATGTAATTGCATTTGATTAATAAATTAATCTGGATTCTCATATTTTATCATGGTATCAGAGCCCTGAGGGCTGGCCCCTCCTCGGCTTGGCCTATCCTAGGCTGAAAAAATAATAAAACAAAGTATAGTTGTATTGTTTTTTATTTCTATTTTTTGTTTGTCTATCTATATATATATGCAAGTTGTGACGATGGTTTGGCTGGGCTTTGAAAGCTAATAAAGCCTTCTTGGAAGCTATTTGGAAGCGTTGTAAGATCAGTGGGAACCGCTCTTAGAAGATTTGTTGGAGCTGCCAGTTCTCATTGCTTCTAGGCTAGGCTAAGCGCTGGCAATGAGGCTGACTTTTGTTGGAGATGGTGAGAGATTTTTCCAGAGCCCTCTTCAATTGATCCCAAAATAAACCCGATATCTAGTTGTTGTTGAGCTTGTGTAACAAAGGAAAACAACCGTATTGGGTTACTTTTCTATTCAAGGAATGACTTGTCCAATGTGGAGAGATAGAGATGGGAAAGCCATGTTTCGTAAACCCGACCCTTTCCAAGCTCCTGTGCACAGCTGCAACTATAGAAAAAAAATCATCGTGGAATGCATTGAGGGCATCTTGCGTGGGATCTGTATTGACATGCAGATCCATATCGATTGAATCGTACAACAACAAAACGACTGTCTCCGTAGAATTCAATCTTTCATTCTCAAAAGATGAATTTCTTGAAGGCTACATTTTTTCAACAATGATGGATATTAATCATAAAAATCAAGCAAAGGAATGGAGTACTGTTGATGAATAAATCACCACTGATCGAGTATCGGAACAGGAAAAATCCTTCTGGCACTGGAAGGTTGGGCTCAAGTGTGGGATTCTGGAGCCTTGGTAATTGACTCCTATTGCCACGATTTCGAAGAGTTTCGCTCAGGGTTGCAAAAGGAGATGGAGGCGATCATCAAAGTTGCGAGACATGCTCCCAATCCACTGGATGTTGGGGCTTTTGTGGTACATGAATCCCTAAAGTCCGTGTAGCAAGCCATTGATGAATTTGGGAGATTGGTGTGATGAGGAACGACCGACGTTGTGGCCGACTTACTTGGTCCGACAGAAATATTTCAACGACATTGGGGTTTTGTCAAGTCGTGGGAGAATCATAAATGTGACCCACGACTGGTTATTTCCAAGCAATTGGTGTAGTGGAGGTTGAGCGGTTGCAGTGGTGGCAACTGGTGTAGCAGGAGAAGCATCTTGCACTTAGTGGGAGTAGCCTATATTGAATGGATCTGCAAAGTTCATGCTCATTTTCATGATCATTCTCAATCATGCTGCTGCTACTGGGCAATTTAGCTCCCTGCATAATGGATGAGCAACATAATTCCCAACGATGATGAGGGTTGTTTTGGATTTAGTTGAAGTAAGCAGCAGATCGATGGCTTAGATGCTCAATTAACCATCAAAATCGAGTCGGAGATGGCTAGTCAGAAGATTGTTCGATTCAGGGTCCATTTCCTTGTGGACTGCCAGCGTTAGGGAAAACAACTTTAATATCGGCTTTGGCTAGCACGCTCAATTTAGAATCAAGAGTAACTAGCTCTATGACATACAATGGGCATAAACTATATGAGTTCATGCCCGAGAGAACATCAACTGCATTAGATTTGTTCTAGGAGAGCACATTTTGAGGAGCGAAAAATGGTGTGGATGAAGAATTGTGGTGAGGCGCGAGTTCATGTTTGCCTTCAGTTTCATGAAACTTGATTTCTATGCCATCTATGTGAAGGTTTTGTTGGATGCGGAAGTTATAGAGAACTGTTAGTGTATATTAATATGTCATGTAATGGTATTTCTGGTTGTCATTGAAGTGATATTGGTGTGACCAACTATTGTCACAATTATGAGTGTGTTTTGGAATTGGTCATTCCAACAATACACAAATTTACAAGAATTATTGATTATCAGATATGATGAAGACATGACACTGAAGATGGCATTAGAGGAGCTGCATTAAAGATTGGAAGATGGTGGAAAAATAGGTGAAAGTTTGTGTGAGTTTGTGTGAGTTTGAGGGATAGACTCACTAGCATGTTATTTTATGTGTCACATTTTATTAGTAAACAAATCTAGGGTGTTTTATAGTAGTTTTTGTAAACTGTGTACTTGGTAACTCCATAATTGGAGTGTGAAATTTAAGCCTTGTAAGGCATGTGTAACCCCATATAGTTCGTGGTAATTTAAAAACCACTTTGTATTTGCAGTGTCTGTTTATGGTAATCCATAAACCATGTGTAACAGTGAAGTGGGACAAATATTCCTATTGGCATGGTTTAGGGTTAGCTGAGAAAATCCTCGGCCTGGTTGAGTCGGGTCTTTGGAGTGCCCTAGTGGCAAGTTTGTAGCCCAGAGTAGCTGGAGTGCCCTAGTGGCAAGTTTGTGACCCACAGTGGCTCGAATGCCTTCATGGCTGAGTTAAGCCTTAGTGGATGTGTTTAGCCTTCGTGGCTGAGAGCCCATGGTGGCATAGTTGAGGGTGATCCGATAAAACCCAAAGCATGGTTACGGGTAATCCAATAAAACCCATGATGATATTGGTGGGGGATTTACAGGTACAAGTACATTTGTGCAGTTATAATGGTTGGAAGAACCATGTATGCGAAGGACATCCTACAACATTGGCGGTTGTAGTGGTTAGTACCCATGCATTCCGGTGGATGGTTGCTCCTTTATATGGACATCAACATATTCTTTTTGGTATATTTGACCACAACTACATTTTGAAAATTGATATGGAGACAAGTATGCATTAAGGGGGAGTGTTGGAATATATAATTCCTACTTGTATTTAGTTGTGATTCTTACGAAGTAAAGAAGTCTATTCTTAGTAGTTACGATCTATTTCCTAGATTGGTGTGTGGTTGAGATAATCTCTCAACCAACAGATTGTGTGTCCAAGATAGCTACCTATCTTGAGACAACACTTATTATATATATGTAATTGCAATTGATTAATAAATTAATCTAGATTCTCATATTTTATTAGAAAAAACACTTGTAGTTTTATTCATAAAAAAATAAAATACATTCAGAAAATACACCTCATGGTAGTGAGCTATAAAGTAAAGAAAACAATTAAGAAAATATAGAAAAAAATATTATATGACAATCAAAGTTAAATGTGAAAAGAATCATTTAACTTCTCTTTTACCATCCATGTAGGGAAAATATCATATAACAATCAAAGTTAAATGTAAGAAGAATCATTTCACTTCTCTTTTACACCAAAGTGAGGTAGCGAGTTGTAGGTGGTGAGCTATAAAGTAAAAAAAATCACTGAGAAAATATGGAGAAAATATCATACAACAACCGAAGCTACATGTAGGAAGAATCATTTAACTTCTCTTTTACCATCTGTCTGGATTTGGATTTACAAGGACCAAAGTGAGATGACGTCCCAAAGACTATGGTGAAAGTTATTTATTAATCCAAAGTCTCATGTATATGTTGTCGTTTGGTGACCCCACATCCCATCCCATCAAAAACATGTAAAAAAAAATTAAATCTTAACATATATGATTAATAGATTTATATTTAATTATTAAATATAATATAAGGTAATAATATAATATAAAGTCATCATCTTTGATAAAGTATAATTTGTAATATATTTTTATAGTATTACTTATTTTTTTTATTTGATTATCTATTGTAAATTTGTAAACTTGTTATGTATGATTTATATGACATATTATATGTTAACATATTTTTAATAAGATGACATAATATATTATTCATTAATTTTATAAATTTAGTTGGTACATTACATAGGCCAAATAATATGACTGGCCATTTATACAAAATTTCTCTAGTTTTGAAGGTGGTCTTTCAAGTCTATTTTTCACTCATCCAAACTCGGTAATATCTTGACTTTAAGTCTAGTTTAGTGAAGTATTTAGATTGTTGTAACTGATCCAATAGATTATCTATTCAAACACGGGTTACATGTTCTTGAGCATAATTTTTTGTTAAAACTGTAATAAAAACACATCTTCCAAGTCTCATCTTTTTTAGCACAATGATGATGGGTGACACACATGGTGAGGCACTCAATAAAATGAAACCTTATTCTAGTAATTGTTAAAACCGCTTCTTCACCTCAATTTCTTCTTAACATACTAATTTAATAATCCATTGTTTGGTAACGATGAGTCTGACAACAACTGGATCTCGTGCTCCACTTCGCTCTTGGGAAATAACCCTTTAGGCTTCTACAACACACCCTTATATGCCTGTAGAAACTCTTCCAACTATTATTTTTGTTCCTTAGTACACCCCTCTGGGGATGAATTTAATCTCATTGACTCTTTTACAAACTGATTTTCCCTTAAAAGCATTAAATCATACTTCTTCTTAGAAGTAACCAGTTTATTGGCTTGGTTGACACTTACGAGTAAAATTATGGGATTTCCATAGTGTGCATTGATGAATAATGATTTACCATGCTTCATGAGGCGATATTTGTTGGTTCTTTGCATGGATATGTCATCCCACATGTACATATATGGACATCCAAAAACCACTCCGCATACATCAAGGGGAACTACATGTAGTTCTACTTCATCAATAAATTTAGCACTAGCAACAAATCTAATTTTGCATTATTTGGTTACCTTTATTTTTGCATCCTTAGTTACCCATCCCAATGGATATGAGCTTCGATGATCACAAACTTAGAAACCCAATTTGTTGACCAACTCTATTGCAATGAGATTCACCATTAATCTTGAGTGGAAATGAGCATCAATTTTTGTCTTCTTGACTTGTATCATTATACAAAAATGTTTGGTCATTTCCTTCTTTTCTTGTTGTTAAAGGTGACTAAAATTCACCCCCTTCTGCATTGATGTGTATATAATCTTCTCATTAACATGTTATGAAACCAGCTCAAGAAAAGATAGAAAAGATAGATCAACGCCTTAGAATTCAGCCTCTTCGAGGGTGCAACCTCCTTTACATTACATAAATGAACAATCCTTGGATGATCCAAATGACAAAACATCCTTTCTATATATAGGAGTCTAAGGAGTCACAATATAATCCAGCCGACCTAACAATAATAATATGAAGCCACAAAAATAACAATAGAGGGATTCTATGGGGCACATAAATAACAATAAGGGGGTAATAGGGGCACAAAAATATAAATAAGGGGTATAACTATAATAGTAATGGGGTAATCACTAGTATTATAGGGACCCAACATGCCCCTCTCCTTCAAAAAAGTGTTGTCCTCAACGCTTAAGTAATTCTGGATACTTCTACATAAAATTATCATCCTCCCATGTGGAATCTTCAGCGGATAAGTTCTTCCACTTGATAAGATACTCTGAAATTGAACGATTTCGTAGCTGTCAAGTTCTTGTTTCTGTGACTGCTTCCGGTTCCAATATAATTTTTCCTTCCTCGTCAAGTTCTGGAAATATTGTTTGAATTGGGAGCTTGTCGCCTATAACCTTCTTTAAACATGAAACATGGAAAACTGGGTGCAATCGAGAAGCTGCAGGAAGCTCCAATTTGTATGCCATAGTACCAATCTTTTGCAACACCTTGTACGGACCATAATACTTTGGTGATAGTTTATTATCCTTCTTAGCTTGCTTTAGGGACATTTGCTTATATGGTTGTAGCCATAGGAATACCCAATAACCTACATCAAAACTTCTTTCACTGCGATGTTGATATGCCTGTTGTTTCATTCTATGTTGTGCCAACACGAGGTTATCCTTTAAGAGTTGGAGGACTTGTTGTTGATGTTTGATGTGATGTTCCACTGCCTGAACCTTAGAATTTTCTCTTAAATATGATGTGATGGATGGTGGTTGATACCCATAAAGTGCCATAAATGGGGTCATTTTTGTTGCTGTATGGAAGGAAGTGTTATACCACCATTCAGCCAGAGGCAACCATTTGACCCATTGTGTCCGTTTATCAGATACAAAGCAACGAAGATATCCTTCCAAACATTTGTTTACTATCTCAGTTTGCCCATCAGATTGAGGATGATAAGATGAGCTATGAGCTAACTGAGTACCAAGACAAGAAAATAATTCTATCCAAAAATTTCCAGTGAAAATGGGATCTCTGTCACTTACAATAATCTTTGGGTTTCCATGTAGCTTTTGAACTGTTTCCATAAATGCAGTAGAAACTGTATTGGCTTTAAATGGGTGTGATAATGCACAAAAGTGTGCATACTTGGCAAGTATGTCAACTACCACCATGATGACACTCTTTCCCTCAGACTTGGGTAAACCTGTGATAAACTCCATTGAAACCTCCTCCCAACGTTGGCTTGGAATGGATAAAGGTTGTAATAGACCCGGTGTCTTAATTGTTTCAACTTTATTTTGTTGGCAAACCAAACATTCCGCCACAAACTTTTGAAAATCTGATTTAAGACCATCCCAAAAAAATTCCTTCCATAGAAAATTTCATGAAAAGTTCTTGAAAATTAAAAGCTATTGTAGCCAAGGATTGTAGCCATTGGACTCCTAGTACAACATCGGCACCTCCCATTGGAATGGAAAGCATTGGGCTAGTCAATACATATTCTCCCATCGATAGCTTGATATTATGGCACTTTCCAGAGCAATTTATTGTTCCTCCATTTGCAATCATCACTTGACACTCTGGTGTTGGATATAGGAAGCAATTCAATTCTTTTACTACCCTACAATGAATAAAATTGTCGGTGCTTCCTAAATCAATCAACACTATTACCTTTTTCTTCTTGATTTGTCCTTCTATCTTGATGGTTTGAGGAGTGGTAATTCCCGCCAATGCATTACAAGATATGGTTGGATTTAGTTGTTCTTCATCTAGGCTTTGTTCCTGGAATATATCCTCTTCTTTTGACCTTTCTTGCTCCTTTTATTCTTCCTCTTCACAATCTATGTAGAATAATTTCTTCTCAGCACACTTATGACCTTTTGTGTATTTGCTATCACAATTGCAACAAAGCCCTTTTGCTCTTTTTTCTTCCAATTTTTTTGGTGTCAACCTTGTAGGTTGTGGAAGACTAGGGGCAACAACACTTCCGTCTTTATAGTTGTGAGTGGTATGCTTCCTAGTTGCCATAATTTTGCTTTCCATTTTTCTTGCTAACCTGAATGCCTTCTCTAATGAATCAGGTTCCCAAAGGCGAACATCATGTTGGATATTATCCTTTAAAGACCCTATGAACACATCAATCCTATGCTCCTCTGGAATATCTTTTACCCTTATGTTCAATTTTTGGAAATCCTCAATGTGCTCCATTATTGAACCCTTTTGTTTGAGACTTACCAATTGGCTAAAAAAAGTGTTGCTTTTTGTGTCCTCATAATGTTCTATCAATTCTTCCGTAAAAATTTCCCAAGTGATAAATTGTTTACGAGAACAAAGCCATTGATACCATACAAACTGATTTGGTTCCAAATATAGAGTTGCCATACGTACCTTTTGTGCGTTTTGCACATTATTGAGATCGAAGAATTGCTCCATCTGTAATATCCATGTGGTGGGATCATTTCCATCAAACTTCCTCATATTGATTTTTAGAATATGGTCATTCTTTGATCCAACATTAGCGTCTATGGAATCATGATTAATATTTCTTTTGTTCTCATCATGAGTTTCCTTTACTACCTTTTCACCATTAGTAAGTATTTCTTGTTGAAAATTTGTCAAATCTGTCTTCAAATCTGCCATGCTTGTCTTCAAATTTGTGTTCAAATCTATCTTCAAATTTTCCATCTTAGCTTCCACGCCATTTATCTTAGCTTCCATGCCATTTATCTTAGCATCTGTTAACTTTTGTGAGCGTGACATTTGTTGCACTTGTTCTTGTAATTTTGATATATCATGTAGCATTTCTTCCTCTTCTTCATGAGTCATGCTAGAGCTTTCAGGTTCATTACTAGGTGTTTGCATTTTCTTTCCTCGGGGCATCAGTTACCGATAATAATGCTCTACTATGCCCTTTGAATTGCTTCAAAATAAATTTTCAAACCAAGCTTAAGCAAAAATTTAAAAAAAAATCTACACACCTTTTTTCACTTTGTAGGAGTTCGATATTGCCTCTGATGTATCTCTGTACTTTCCAATCATCTAGTTCTGAATTTGTGACCTGTAGTAGCTATCTGTGTCCTCTTTCCAACGCCACCAGTCTGATCCAAATTGGATTCTCCAAGAAAGAGTTATTCACAATCTCCAAAGATGACCTGATTATAGACCTTTCCAGAAGAGCGAAGTTGTATGAAGTGCCACGTGTACAATTTTCGATATTTGGTTCTGAAAATGATATACAAGAAACTATAATCCGTCCTCTTTCTGTACCTTCTTACGAAATTTCAATCTGATTCCCAGAGAGAAAGTTATGAAAATTTTCCCCAGGTCACCTGTTTTGAATGTAATTCAGGAGTCTGTAAAAAGACCAACTTCCTCAGATCATATCTTCGAAAATATCGCGCGAAAAGCTCTGAAATTTGGACCCAAGGTTCAGTGTGATTTCTTGTCAAATGGGTTTTTTTTTGCGACTTCTGAAACGTCACAGAAAAAAAGCTATAGTGAAAATGCCACGATGACCTGTTTGGAGCAGCGAAACCCTAGAACCTGGCTTTGATACCAAATGTTATGAAACCAGCTCAAGAAAAGATAGAAAAGATAGATCAACGCCTTAGAATTCAACCTCTTCGAGGGGGCAACCTCCTTTACATTACATAAATGAACAATCCTTGGATGATTCAAATGACAAAACCTCCTTTCTATATATAGGAGTCTAAGGAGTCACAATGTAATCCAGCCAACCTAACAATAATAATATAAAGCCACAAAAATAACAATAGAGGGATTCTATGGGGCACAGAAATAACAATAAGGGGGTAATAGGGGCACAACAATATAAATAAGGGGTATAACTATAATAATAATGGGGTAATCACTAGTATTATAGGGACCCAACACAACATCTGAGTTTCTTTCCACATAATTTCTTGAATTAGTGGCCATGATATTTTTCTTCTTAGCATCTTTCTTTTTGTTATTCATTTTGAGCTCTGGATGCAACTTCCAAAACTTCTCCTCTATATGACTGTCAATGTTAGAATGGTTGCAGTGATTGTTAGGATCATTGCACTAGTGTTCTAGGGTTGTTATCTTTTCTTCTTTTTTCCCTTTCACTTCTTCTTCCCCTCCTTAAAAGCTTCTTGGTGTTCCTTCTACTTTGACCCACTTATTTCGCCTTTTTTCTTGCCTATTTTATCTAGATATTGTGATTGTACACAAGGTTTTTCCACCAATATCGGTTTGAACAACATCAAATGCTTCCATAGAAGGTTTTATAGACCCATCATATACTTGAGGTGTACATTTGGGTTCTTTGGGGAGATACCCAAGATTATGGTCATGTTTCTAAATTTTGTGGTGTACTCCTATACATTATAACCCTACTTCTGCTTTAAGCGATGCCACCAGATCCATTATTACTCTACATAACCCATAGGTTAGAATTGTGATTTTATGAAAGTTTTGAAATACTCCCACTTATTCAACAATGGTTCTCCCTCCAACCTTAGGGTGTCCATGTGCTTTCCCCCAAGTCAGGGCACGACCCTCTAATTTCATGTAAGAAAATGAAATCATAGGTTCTTCCTCTATATGATGAACATTAAATTACAATTCTACCTTTTGCATCTAGTAATTTAAATTTAGAGCATCAATATGACCTTGATATGGCTTGATGTCGACCTTTTCTTCCATATTGAATAAGGATCATGAATTATTCACAACACTCAAACTAGGTTGATCCTTTTAGGTTATTTCTTAAATTTCTTCTTTGGCTCATTTTAATCTACTGATTTCCCATCTGATTCGACCTCGATGTTAGAAACCCTACCTTCTTTGAATATCTTGAGCTTATTTGTCAAGGACACCATGAGGAGATTCACATTATGATTTATATCTATGACCTATGCTTCCAACCATTTAAACCTCTCATTTGTAGGATCTTGAAGGGTATTAACAATTTTGTCAGCGATGGATGTGGTTATATTATTTTTGGTTTAACATACTTGGATTCATTGCAACTCCCCACAATATACCCAAAGAAAATTGATTTGATAATAATATGATCCAAAAATTTCCATGGATATTCCACTAAATAGCTCATTGCAACAAATATGATAAATTTATAATAAAAATATGAAATCTATATTATGAGAGTTATTTTCCTTAGAGTTATATATTTATTAAGTTTTTTTTTTTTTTTTTTTTATTTTTTTAAATGTAATATAGAAAATGAAGAAAACAAAGGACGTACAAAAAATAAATTACTGACAACCATAATAACATAAGATATGACCTAGGAAACCCTTTCGAGAGAAAACCCAACTTGAAGGTGAGGTTGTTTTTCTTCCTCTTTCTCTAAATGGAAATGATGTTAGTACTTTTGGTATGTGGGATGATACTAAATAGAAACCCTCTATTTTTTCTCTCTCCCTATCCATTTTCAGCTACTATTTTTATCTATGCAACAAAATGCACTCGAATATAATAGACTCCTTTTTCCTCCTAGTGATTTCATTATAACATATCCTAATATCCTACTAGTGGTTAAGTTTGAATCCTTAAACTCGTAACTAGTGTTACAACCTCAACTCTTTCAAAGTATTCTTCATCATGATCATGTGGTTAGCCCCTTTTCCATGAATAATGATGTTTGATGTGGCATCTTCTCAAATCATGGTGGTCAAACACAAGCGTTTTTCATTTTTTGTTATTTTTGGAATCGAAAACTAATTATTCGAAATGAACATGGAGATGTGGCCTTAGTGAGACCAACTGAATTACATAGATATGATTGGTGTTGTGAGAAGATAGTTTCTCCCATATTACATAACCTGGATGCGATAAAGACACTAATAGAGATAGAGCACAACCTTGAGAGGCTGAATTTGGACATCTCGAATGTCATGATAGATGATCTTCCTCTCTGCTACCAGAGGCATACTGCAGGGGTTCCTGGACCTATTAACCATTTTCTACGATGAGTAGCTCATGTTATTGTATGCCACCATAATCATCATCAAGCGTAGTCACTAGTTTGAGGGTTAGATTTTTTATTTTTGATGATGTATCAACATGTTTGGAAAATAAAGGCCACGAGGCCTCATGTCTTTTTTATGAAGGAACACTATTTATAGAATCTTATCTAATGAAAGCTACTAATTATATTTCTATCTATCTTGTACAATATATGAATGAATATTGCATCGATTTATTTACAAATGTTTTACAAGTGCCAATTTAAAACATAATTAGCGAATACATATGTTAATGTGTTTAAATTTCTCGGAATATGTTGATACTCAATATAATCAAAGTCCCTTTCAAAGAGGCGAACCCACAAAAACATCCTTAACATGGAAGCACTTCTAACTAAATAAAATCATTTAAATGTAATACCACGAGTTGTGAAACTAACCTAAAGATCAACCGACGAATGCCAAATTCAATGACATCAAATAATATCTCAATCATTGTGTTATATTCTGCAATATTATTCGTTGTTTGACTAAGGCATATACCATGAATATAAACTAACTCACGTGTTGGCAAATAAATGACCAAGGTTGTGGACGACAAATTCCAAGTACTACAACTATGTTAGTTCCCTATACTACTAGTGTAAACCGTTATTTTTATTAATGTGACCACCTTAGTATATCGTTGTGCCCATGTAGTCCCCATATTTTTATTATTGTGCCCCATAGAAGGCCACTATTGTTATTGTTCTGCCTTTACATTATTATTCTTATATCGGCTTTGATTATATTATGACCCCTTAGACACCTATATATAGAAAGGAAGTCTTGTCATTTGCATCATCCAAGAATTGTTCATTTGTGTAATGTAAAGGAGGTTTCCCCTTGAAAGAGGCTAATTTCTAAGGTGTTGATCTTTCTTTTCTATAATTTTGTGAGTTGGTTTCATAAGATTTGGTATCAGAGCTTTGGATTCTAGGGTTTTGCTGCTCCAAACAGGTCATTGTGGAATTTTTTCTATAACTTTTTTGTATGAAGTTTTAGGCACTTGAAAAAAAACCCTTTTGAGACACGATTCTTAGGAACCTCAGGTCTGAATTTTAGATATTTTCTCAGTATATTTTCGAAGATATTAGCTTATGAAGTTAGTATTTTTGTAAGCTCTATAAGTCCATCTCAAACAGGCCATCGTGGAATTTTCTCTATACATTTTGTTCTACGAAGGTTCAGAATCTAAAATTAAAATCCATTTGAGCCAAAATCATTCTAAAGCTCAAGTTTGAATTTCAGATCTTGTCTTACTATATTTTCAGAGATATGATCCAAGGAAATTAAGGTTTTTGCAGACTCCCGAATTACATCCCAAACATGTGACTTGGGGAAAAGCATCATGACTTTCTCTCTGAGCATCAGATTGAAATGTCATAAGAATTTAAAGAAAGAGGACGGACTATAGTTTTTTGTGTATCAGTTTCAGGTCTGAATTATGAAACAATGACACATGGTACATTGTAAAAATTGGCAGTACTAAAAAAGTATATAATCATGTCATCTTTGGATATTGGGCATAACTCTTTCTTCGAGAATCCAATTCCGATCAGACTGGTGGTATTGGAAAGAGGACGCAGAGGGATACCATAGGTCACAATTTCAGAGTTTTGATATTTGAAACTATAGATTTACATTCGTTTCAAGATCGAGCTCCTAAAAGCAAGAAAACGGGATATGAGGAAGTTTGATGGCAAGGATTCGGTAACATGGATACTACAGAATGAGCAATATTTTGATCTACATGATGTGAAACTATTACAAAAGGTATGTATTGCATATTTATATTTAGAACTGAATCAATTTGTATGGTATAGGGGGCTTTGTTCTCGTAAAGCACTTGTCATCAGGTCAATTTTCACGGAGGAAATGATAGCACATTATGAGGAGATAGTGAGCAACACCTTCTTAAGCCAATTGATAAATCTCAAACAAAAGTGTTCAATGGCAGAGCACATTGAGAAATTACAAAAATTGAACATAAGGGTAAATGATATCCAGATAAATAGAGGATTGATGTCTTCATAGGGACTTTAAATATAACATCCAACATGAGGTTCACTTTTGGGAACCTAATTCATTAGAGAAGGCACACAGGTTGGCACAAAAAGTGGAAAGCACAATTATGGCAACAAGGAAGTCTACTACTCACAACTATAAAGATGGAAGTGTTGTTTCTCCTAGCCTTCCACAATATACAAGGTTGACACCACAACAATTGGAAGGAAAAAGAGAAAAAGGGCTTTGTTACAATTATGATAGAAAATACATTAAAGGTCATAATTGTGCTGAGAAAAAATTATTTTACATGGATTGTGAAGAGGAGGAAGAAAAGGATAAAGAAACATTAAAATAAGAGCATATACACCAGGAACCAACCCTAGAGAAAGAAGAAATTAATCCTACCATATCTTGTACTACATTGGTAGGAATTACCACTCCTCAAACTCTCAAGATAGAAGGACATATCAAGAACAAGAAGGTTCAAGCAATGAAATACCAGGAAGAAAAGGATAAAAAAACATCAAAAGAAAAGGATGCTCACCAGGAACCAACCCTAGAGAAAGAAGAAATGAATCTGACCATATCTTGTAATGCATTGGTAGGAATTACCACTCCTCAAACTCTTAAGATAGAAGGACATATCAAGAAGAAAAATGTAATAGTGTTGATTGATTCGGGTAGTACCCATAATTTTATTCATTGTAAGATAGCCAAGGATTTGAATTGCTTCCTATATCCAACACCAGAGTGTCAAGTGATGGTTGCAAGTGGAGGAACCAATAAATTGCTTTGGAAAGTGCCATAATATCAAGCTATCCTTGGGAGAATATGTATTGAATAGCCCAATGCTTTCCATTCCAACGGGTGGTGTTGATGTTGTAGTAGGAGTCTAATGGCCGCAATCCTTGGGTACAATAGCTTGTAAGGTTCAAGAAATTTTCATGAAATTTTCTTCAGAAGGAAAGGAAGTTTAATTAAGGGGTATCACAGGGAAGCTAGGAAATATAATCAGCTCTAATGGAATGACAAAGTTTCTAAAGAAAGAACAATGAGGCGTAATTGCACAATTATGTTCACTAGAGGTTACCACATTGAAATCATCTATTTCTCTAGATCTCCAAAAAGTCATGGATAATCCTTACAAGGTACTTGAGACTTCCAAAGGCCTCCCACCTATTCGTGATCATGATCATGTTATTCATTTGATTCCAGGAAGTGTTCCACCAAACATTAAAACTTATAGATATCTGTATCCCCAAACGAGTGAAATTGAACGTATGGTTGCATAAATTCTATAGGTTGGTATAATTATCCAACCAAATTCGATAAATGAAGCAAGGGATCAATGGAATAATGACGAAGAAGGGTGGGAAGTCATTCAAAAGTTGCAGAAGATCCCAGTTCAAACAATATTCACAGAACTTCACAAGGAAGGAAAAATCATATTGGAACCTGAAACAGTTACAGAACCGAGAAATAAATAGCTACGAAATCGATCAATTTCAGAGTATCTCATCAAGTGGAAGAACTTACCTGCTGAAGGTTCCCCATGGAAGGATGATAAGTTTATACAAAAGAATCCAGAACTACTCAAGCATTGAGGACAACACATTTTGAAGGAGAGGGGCATGTTAGATCCCTATACTACTAGTGTAACCCCTTATTTTTATTAGTTCAACCCCCCTATTATATTGTTGCGCCCATGTAGTACCCATATTTTTATTATTGTGCACAATAGAAGCCCACTCTTGTTATTGTTGTGCGTTTACATTATTATTCTTATTTCAGCTTTGATTATATTATGACCCCTTAGACTCCTATATATAGAAAGGAGGTCTTGTCATTTGTATCATCCAAGAATTGTTCATTTGTGTAATTTAAAGGAGGTTGCCCCCTTGAAGAGGTTGATTTCTAAGGCGTTGATATTTAATTTCTATCTTTTTGTGAGTTGGTTTCATAACAGACTAGCACCATCAACAAAGCTAATGTACGTCTAAAGGAACATAGAAATCTAAAAATCAAGTGTAACACAAGATGAGTAGGAGAAGTAGTGGAAGACTGCAAAAATCTACTAAAAAATGTCACATATAAACTATGGTACAATAATATACAAATATTTCACCGAACAATCTAAGCATAATATCTCTTTAGGTAAAGACCATTTCTAGGCTTTTCAAAAGGAATTTCAGCATAATCAACTGTTTCATAGGCCTCTTTAGTTTGTGCATGTTTTACAATATAAGGGACATGCCACATAGGCTCGAACTTACCAAAACCTAAATTATCATGCTCTTGATCACAGACCAAGACTAAATCACCTTCTGCATTACAAACGAGGTTTTACATTCTAATCACATTGTGCTTCAACTCGTTTCTTTTGGGCCTCGCTAGATAATGCAACATCATGGTAAGTCTCATTAAGGTGTGCTAATTATAAGAAACGTTCTTCCTCAGTAGAAGTGGATGGTAGTATTTCAATTTCTAGTTTCAAATACAATATCTCCCATTCAATCAATAAAACTACTTCCATGTCGTAAACAAGCTAGAAAGGAGTAAAACTAGTTGGAGTTATTGTTGCGGTATGATACACCCACAAGGATGGATAAAGCATTAGATGCCAACCTCATTTATGAGTCCCAATGATCCATTTAATCATGTTGGTTAAATCCTTGTTAACAACTTCCACTTGGCCATTTACCTATAGGTAAAAAGGAGTAGAACTATAATGACACATGCCTAGCTTCGTGGTAAGATCGATCATTATATAGTTTCAAAAATGGATACCATGTTCTGTGAATATGGCTTATGGAACTCTAAACCGAGAAATTATATGATTTAACACGAAAATGGATGTTGTTTCACAGTCATCCTTATATGTAGGCATCACCTTGGCCCATTTTGTAAAATAATCTACCGCAAGGATAATGTGCCCATGCCCCCCGATTGAGTAAGGGTTACATGTAAGAAAATCAATGCCCTATCTAGAAAAAGGACTGAAAAAAATTAGTGGGTGAACAAATGTTGGATGTGCACAGATTTTTTTATCATATATTTGACAATTATGGACCGTAATTATACAATATTTAAACATAGAAGGCTGGAAATACCCTATGCGCAGGATATTTTGAGCAATGGAAAACCCTGACATATCACCACAGACTCTAGAATGGAAGTAATTTAATTCCTTTTTGGCTTCCTCGTGAGTTAAACATCGTCGAAAAATAGAATCGACACCAAGATGATAAACTATATCCCCAACAATATTGTATTGTTGGGATTGATATAAGATACAATGACTATATTTTTTACACAATTGTAGCTCAAATGTCTGGGTCTGAAGGTAATGATGATATCTCCATACCAAGGGTATAACATACTGATTAGAAAGAGAGATTCAACTCGAAGATAGTCCTCTGCCACATTTTTAGTTTTATCATGGGGAAAGTCACACAATAGTTTAGCAAATGCCAATGATTTCATAGATTTGGATTTAATATATTACAAATCAAATTCTTGCAAGATGACTATCCATTTGGAATACTTGCCCCCCATCAATTGTATGGTAAGAATGTAAACCATGGGGTTGCAATCAGAAATCACAGTGGTTTTTGACAATAAATTGTAGTGATGGAAACATTGGACAACTTGAACAAATGCCAAAGCCAATTTCTCCACGTGCATATTTTGCTTTAATTTTGTTCAAATTATGACTTAAGTAATATATCATATTCGCTTCATTCTATTCATCTTCCTGAACTAGAACCATGCTAATGGTGGCATCGAATGCGACTAAGTATAAAAATAATCTCAGTGATGATCGGTAGGATGCAACAATGGTCTATGGGTCAATGCATATTTAAGTGCATTAAAAGCCTTTTGAGCCACTTCATCTTAGATAAATGAGATGCCCTTTTTCAAAAGTCGAGTAAAACCTTTAGTCAACTCGGCGTAGTTCTAGATAAATCGACATAGAAAGTTTACTTTCCCTTGCAAAATTTGGAGTTGGTGAAGATTGGAAGAAGGAGGCAGATTCAAAATAGCCTCAACCTTCAATGGATCAACACAAATGCCTTCCTTTGAAATGACAAATCCTAGCAATCAACTAGATTGCACATAGAAAACACACTAATGTGGATTCAAGAAAATATTCTAATGATGACATATGATAAATATTGCTCTCAAATGCATTGGATGGTCTTCCCGTCTTAATGAATGAGTTGAAAAGTCATCCAAATAAGGTTGCACAATATGCTTGATCTCGTGAAATGCATGACATTTCCCATTGAAAATTTGGACCAACGTTATTCAAACCAAATGGGAGATTTCGATAGGAAAACATCCCCCATGGGAAATTGAATGTGGTTTTGTGTTGATCAACTAGGAGTATGTTGGAAATAATACTGAGAGTGGTGGGGGAGGGTGAATCAGTATTAGCAAATCAATAACCTTTCCATTTCCATAACCAGATTCATATACGCTACTTCAATTAAGGGAACTCACTTGTACACGCAACTATGTTTAATGCAACTAGTGTATATCCAGTAAACTTATGATTCAGTTAATTCATCATATGTTGATCTTTAATCCGTGCATCAGAGCATCATTAATCATGTAAACAGTAACCAGATGTAGTAAAAATATAACAAATCATTACACATAAGAGACACACATGAACACCATGATATAAGGTGGAAACCCAATGTGGGACAAAAACCACCTGCTGTTGTTTTCTTTAATATAAGAAAAACTTGTTTACAATCTTGTATTGGTGCAGACTCATACTAGTACACAGACACCCACCTGCAGAAGGCTACAACCTTCTCTCGTTCTCCAACTTCCACTAGAAGGGAGCTACAACCCCCTAGCTCTTGTACTAGTTGATATAGTTACTAGTATGTAGGCGCCAACCTATAGAAGGCTACGACCTTCTCTTTTCTTCCAAGGACCACATTTCATAAATTTTTAGACTGGATCCACAATACAAAATCAATCACCACTGCAATACAACCATCAACTATATCTGCATCATCAATCTCTGAATCACCCAACAACTAAATCACTGAAACCCTGTCATCAAAACACAGTCACCAGAACACAGAGCAGAACCCAGAACTCTGCAACAACCACTAGAACCAACATCAACCTCAAATATCAAATCTCATAATGTATATGCTACTTGGTTGTGTCGAACTAGCATGTATACTCCCTTTCACCAAAGGGAACCAACGTACAAATCTAAAAATAATTACTTATACCTTCGTTGCAATTTTCTACTTCAGATATACCCAGATCATCAGATATAAAGGATAAGACATGCGTCAGTATTCAAGTCTGAACTATTCATGATCATACCATATAACGATAATTCATTTTAGTCTTCATGATCCCTATCCATCAACCTTCATTCACCACATAGGTGCATCCTTAGAAAAGCATTACATACCCATAACCTGCATACCAGATCTCACAATTCATAAGATATTCATCACTTTCACACTTGCACTTTGGCCTAATGATCTTCTTCTCCTTATATAGAATTAGGCCTCTCTCAATACCATGGTCCAAAACCAAGTAGGGCCGATACCTTGGACCCAATACCTGGGGTCAATACCTCGGACCAAATACCATGGTCCAAATACCATGGACGAAAACTTAGTTTTCCAACATGTATGTGCCTTTCCTTCTGTGAAAGTGTGTGTGTATATGTGAATTTATATATAGTGAACCTACGTGTATATGTGACTTGGTATATAGAGAACCTACGTATACCTTTTCGTTCTTCATTCTTACTGTTTACCTGCTATACTGTGATCTTTCATCTGAGAGAGTTGCCATCAAGTACAACACTTGTGTCATACCTATATCATAATTCCAACATTTGAGCCACTTCATCTTAGATAAATGAGATTCCCTTTTTCAAAAGTCGAGTAAAACCTTTAGTCAACTCGGCGTAGTTCTGGATAAACTAACATAGAAAGTTTACTTTCCATTGAAATTTAAAGTTGGTGAAGATTGGAAGAAGGAGGAAGATTCAAAATAGCCTCAACATTCAATGGATTGACACGAATGCCTTCCTTTGAAATGAAAAATCCTAGCAATAACTAGACTGCACACAAAAAACACACTTATGTGGATTCAATAAAATATTGTAATGATGGCATATGATAAATATTGCTCTCAAATGCATTAGATGGTTTCATAGATTTGGATTTAATATATTACAAATGAAATTCTTGTAGGATGACTATCCATTTGGAATACTTTCCCCCCATCAATTGTATGGTAAGAATGTAAACCATGGGGTTGCAATCAGAAATCACAATGGTTTTTGACAATAAATTGTAGTGATGGAAACATTGGACAACTTGAACAGATGCCAAAGCCAATTTCTCCACATGTGCATATTTTGCTTTAGTTTTGTTCAAATTATGACTTAAGTAATATATCATATTCGCTTCATTCTGTTCGTCTTCCTGAACTAGAACCATGCTAATGGTGGCATTGAACGTGACCAAGTATAAAAATAATCTCAGTGATGATCGGGAGGATGCAACAGTGGTGTATGAGTCAATGCATATTTAGGTGCATTAAAGGCCTTTTGAGCCACTTCATCTTAGAAAATTAGATGTCCTTTTTCAAAAGTTGAGTAAAACCTTTAGTCAACTCGGCGTAGTTCTGAATAAATCGACATAGAAATTTTACTTTCCCTTGCAAAATTTGGAGTTGTTGAAGATTGGAGGAAGGAGGCAGATTCAAAGTAGCCTCAACCTTCAATGGATCGACATGAATGCCTCCTTTGAAATGAAAAATCCTAGCAATCAACTAGACTGCACATAGAAAACACACTTATGTGGATTCAAGAAAATATTGTACTGATGACATATGATAAATATTGTTCTCAAATGCATTAGATGGTCTTCCCATCTTAGTGAATGATTTGAAAAGTCATCCAAATAAGGTTGAACAATATTCTTGATCTCGTGAAATGCATGACATTTCCCGTTGAAAATTTCAACCAACGTTCTTCAAACCGAATGGCAGATTTCGATAGGAAAACATCCCCCATGGGAAATTGAATGTGGTTTCGTGTTGATCAACTGGGAGTATGTTGATGTGATTGTAGTAAGAAAATCCATCTATAAATGAAAATATTTCATTTTTGGCACATTCATCAATGATTTGATCGATATAAGGAGTAGGATAATTGTATTTTGGACAAGCTTTACTGATATCCCTATAATCGATGCAAGCTCTAATGGTTCCCTATTTCTTATTAACAGGTACGATGTTAGACACCCAATCAGTTAAGGGAACTAGGTAGATGAAACCTACTTTGAGAAATTTCTCGACCTCGTCTTTAATGAAAACAAATTTTCGTGAATGCACTAGACATAATAATTGTCTAATCAGTTTGGCATTCAGGAAAGTCTTAATTTCATGTACTACAATTCTTAGGTCAATTCCTATAATTTCCTCATAGGACTAGGCAAAAATGTCATGTAATTCTTGAAATAGGGCCTTATAGGTTTGAATTTCTTCGATTGAGCATGAGGCACATATGTGAATATTTTAAACAATTCTTTTTTTAATTGAGATGTCAATGGTAATCGTCGTAGATATATTCCCCAAATTCCTTTCAGACATAGTTTGAAATACTGAAATGGGTGATTTTGGACTATCAATTATCTCAGGTGAAAACATAGTTGAAAAATCATTCTTTGTTTTATTAGGGTCAAGTAGAAAAGATGAATGATGATGGTAATCATGCCATGGCATTTCATTTGAATTCATGATCTCCATGATAATTTCATTAGTTGGAAACGTATAATTGAAAGGCTCAAAGAGTGAAACTGGTTATAGCCACGGTAAAGGAGAATAATCTTCATTGATCATATCCACTCGATCAATATCAAAAGATGAAGGGTTGGAAAAATACTGTACTGCCTGATAATCCAATTAAGAAGAGCTCAAAGGCATCTCAATGCCATAGGAGACTAATTCAAAATCTAAAGGCACTATCCACGGATCAAAAGATTCCATAGAGCATGATGTAATCATGTTAACCTCGGTGATATTCGAAGGAAAATTCGGTGGAGGAATAGAAAAGGTTCCCATCAGTGATGAGACTTTGAGTAAACCAACACCAATATCCTCATAAAGAGTATTTTTTTTCAACAAAAGATATGCTACTCATAGAGTTAGGGTCTAAAGTGTACTAAGACAACTAGTCTACTTTGAAAATTTTCCCTTTGTGAGGAAATTGTATAATTCGAAACAAGGATGAGACCACTATTGACATAACATAGGTCCAACTTCGACCAAGAAAAAGGTCGTAATTGAGTTGAGCATCAAAAACTTCAACTTCGATGGCAACCATTTTTACCTCTAACTCTATGGGAAAATTGTTTAGGACCCCATATGGACAAAAACCTCTTCATTCAAAGGCTTTCAGAGTGGTAGGTAACTAATTCATGGTTGGAGAACCTAAATATTTGCAACTAGAAATCGACAAAATACATGTAGAATATACTCATCTAGTTTTAACAAAAACTAGAATCTGGAAAGCGAGTTGATTGGGAACTCTTAGAATATGACTCTCAAGATCAAAGATAATTAGGTTAGAATCCTTCAGATCAATGGACCCTATGGTTGACAATAAAAATATTTCGTTTTTTTGGGCATGTTTGCAACACCTCCAGAGTCTTCAATAATGTTCTAATTTTGTGTAGCCCAAGCATGCTGGTAGAAAGCTGATTTCTGAAGCACACCTTTGGGAGGTGGTCAGATCATCATGTCAAGATTTAGTTTCTCGATCTGTAATGGTTCATAAGGAGGAGGAGGAATTTAACACGAAGTTTGACCAGATGAACTAACCTCATTTACATTGTCAACAAGACACATAGGTTTTAACCTCGTACATAAATTACCGGCATACAAATTCTAAAACACAGAAAATAAACAATACAAGAGAATAACACATAAAACACATATACACAGAGATTTTCCCCTGCATCCCAAAACCAAGACTACCAGATTGATTTTTCATTATGTTCCTTTCAATGTCACAATACATATTTATACATGTTGAAGCATCCAATACCATGGACTGAAAACCACTGTGTCCAAACCATGGACCAAAAACCATCACGTCTAAAACCATGTGTGAAATCCATGCACAAAACCATAGGTAGGTTCGCCCAACCTAATATAGGGTCAAATTATTTTTTTTCCTGGGGCACTGCCTCACACCCTGTAGAGGGGGCCTACCTACCCCCCTCAAACCCACCGTCAGTGCAACGAATGGGGGGCTCCACCCCACCTCTAACCCCCCAGTTAACTAGGTAGGCTAGTCATGGAAAGAATATAACACAACCCAACATTAGACCCACAATATTTCAGTCTCGTAGCTACCATAACTTCTTGTGAAGACATTGTCATGATATCTTGTGACATGGAAGAGGAAGATGTGATATGAGAAACCATTTTTCTATCTCGAGAAGGAAATATATCCTTCAAAACAATGGGAATTAGAGAACCTTTAGTGACTTTATAAATTTTTGCCCGATGTTGGCATTACTTTGTATAGTGATCCTCATTGCAAATAAGACAAGAACAACGAAGTTTTTGTTTTTCGTCAGTACGCTCAGTTTTAGCACGTTCCTCTTTTGAAGAAGAATTTTGTTTCAATTTACCTTTCCCCTTCTTTTTACCTCTGGTTGATTTTGTCTTTTTGGTAGATGATTCTACGACATTAATCTCGGAAATAGTTTTCAGAGAAAGGCTTTCACATGGTGTATCTTGCATGGCCAAAGTTTGAGTATTATTAAATTTTTCTTTTTCCCTCTAGACTATTGGCTAACAGAACCTATAGTACCATCAGCGAAATTAGATCCTATAGGATATGTAATGATTGGTTCACCCATAGGGCATGGTAAAGTTGAGAGTTTTTTGTACAAATTTTCAGATTGAGTGTAGACTAAGTATTGGCCACAAGAAATTACATGCTCTTTTGTGATGACATCTCCCTTGGAAACATCCTCTATAATAACAGGGAGAAGTGACTTCGTAATATGATCTGGAATAAAATTTTTGACTAAGCAATGTCTACATCTCCATTCATGGATATGATCATAAATCTGAGTCAATTTTGATTGTTTTAAAGAAGTCAATAGTTCGATAATAGTATCATAACGAATCGGTAACTAAAAGTGGGTTAAAAATGTTGTTTCCATGGAATTAAAGTTATGGAAAGAAGCGCGAGGTAGCTCAATGTACCATTTGGCTGCCAAACTGGATAAAGTTCGTTGGGAAAGGTGAAGATGGATGGAATCATCGATTAAATAATTTGATGCACACCAAATTTTCTATGTCATCACATGATTGGATGGATCTTCTCTCGATTTTCCATCAAATTTGGGTATGTCACTTAGTAAATTAGTAGGAATCATCGACCAATAAGGATAATAATAAATGGGATTATTGGTTAATCGGGATAAATCTTGTAGATCTAGAGTTACAATTAATTGTAACTGTCGGTTAGGGCATTGTGGTAAAGATTGATAACCTTGCGGGTTAAGACCAACCCCTGGAGGAGGATACCCAAGATATCCTGGAATAACCTGTGTAATTGAATTGGAATTCCACCAAGGTAACCAGGGTGAACCATATCAAGTTGAGGTTAACAAGGAATTAATAAGTATGGCTGGGGTATGGTTGACTCCTAAAAGGTTGATCTTGACCCATTTGACCTAAGTAATATTTTCCCTATATCGGTTGACCTTGAACAAATTGACTTTGAATAGGTTGACTTAGAATAAATTGACCTTGAAAAGGTGGGTTTTGGAATGTTTGACCTTAGAAAGGCAGACTTTGAAAAACTTGTCCTTGAAAAGGTGGAACCTGGTAAGCTTGACCTTGAAAAGGAGTTTTCATAGTTCTGACAATGGGTTTCCTTATAAGAATCTATGGTATAGACTAGACCGTAGGAGTAGTTTGCTAAGAAGAAGCTTATGAGATTTCTTGAGTAGTTGGAGGAAGAAATATTTGAGGGCTTACTAGAACGGTCATTTGTGATACTCTTAGAATGATTTTTTGAGGACAACTTGGAACCAACTATGAAACAGGTGTTTTAACAAGGGTCTATGGAGAACTCTAAATAGGTCGTTGAATTGGTTTCTGAAAAAGTGTTTGAGAAATTCCTTGGATATGTTGTTCAAAAATTGTTTGAGGAATACCCTTAACAAGTTGCTAGACAGGTACAAAAATACCTGGAACAGGTATTTGAGGAATAGGTTTTCTAGTATGCTAGACAAGTTGATAAAGTGGCACTTGTGGAGCAATTGGATCATATTGTTGAGTAAAAGCAAGATTCCAAATAGTGTTCATCCCAGGATAAGGAGTACCGAGTAAAGGTTGATTCACAACAGGTTGACCTAATCCAGGCTAAGGTATCTGACCATAATTTCTAGTAAAAGGTTGAATCCTAGAAATAGGTTGTCCTCCAGGTGGAGGATAAGGTGGTTTCCCCCTGGTTGGTAATAAACACCAGTCGGGGTTACTTGAGGGTTACTTGAATTACCAAAAAACATGTTAATTTGTTGGTCTGATTCCGTAAGCGCTTTAGGCATGGAAGTCATGCTCTGAACAATAGATGTAGATAAACCAGATGACCATGTAGAAGGTTGGGGAGAAGAAGAAACTCTTGAAAATCCCCAGTAAGTGACTGGTATCAAGGAGGAACTGATGGAACACCATACAATAGTGATTCTGGGGAGCTGGTAAACATAGATGAATCAATAGGTTGGCTCCCAATAGGAATTTATGACATAGTTATTTTTGGTGAATAAAAAGGAATGTGTGGCGGTGACAAGTTCTAACCTAAAAAACTCAAAGTGGTAGAATACCAAGGGTCAGGTCAGAAAGGAGAGAAAGGAGTTCTTGGGTCAAATTTTTTACTACCAGTAAATGGAGAATGAGGTGTTTCTGTCTCTTCGGTAACGTCTTCAATGCTAATTAGTCTTGGAGGTAATTCAGTTGTAACTATCAGCTTCCTTCAAGGAAAAGGTGGCTCGAGAGTAGGAGCTAAAACAACCGAAGGTGATTCAGGTTGAGAAACTTTAAACTCGAGATGTTCTACCTCTGTTTCGGTTAGCTCAGTATCTGAAACTTCACTAATATCAGATTCAATGTGAACTACTTTAGTAATCTCTGGGATAGAGTAAACTAAACCTGATTATATTTCTTGCGTTGGATTCAGCTCGATTTCGATTGTATCATATTGTAAAATTGTTGATGTTTCAGGTTCTTCTGAGGCTATTTATCCTGTTGACTTTGACCGCTTAGTTTTTATCTTTTCCAATTAACTAGGTGTGTATTCAGGAGGTTTACCTTGCATTCTGCGTGAGTACCTTGGTGATTCAGTCAGGATGATTTTTTTATCAAAAATTAAACAATATTCACAATCCAATCTTAAGGTCTCTAAAAATTAAAAACAAACAATTAACACACACTAAAAAATCTAAGGATTCAAACCATGAAAACAATATTTTCACAACAAAAATCACTATTTGGTAATGAAATCCAATGTTGCAGAAATAAAAATGAAAAGTGGTTGTAGATAGAGCGAATGGAACCAGTTACAGTGATAACCTGCTTAATGAAAAAATCAGGTGCAAGTAACTTGACTTATGCCATCTCGAGCAAAAATTACCCTCTAAAAATTCCAAGTGAGTCTAGTCAACATCTGTTCCAGTTATGGAAGGACCTTCCCTCTATTGTCACCTCATGTAATAGTCCTAGGATTATGGTCACTAATAATACTAACTGCAACAATTCTACCTATGGGGATAGTCGCAAATTAGATGTGCACACAAGGGCAGAGTAACAAATCTCAATCCCCTTGAAAGCTCCTCAACATGGTTAATTGGACATTTACTTTCAAGTGACCCCAAGTACCTTTCCACACCATTGTAATATGTGTAAATCACTATACTATATCCAATGAAGTGGGTACGATCACTTCACAAGGTCTGATATGATCTTGTGCTTGACTCCTTTGTAAGGGTAGCTTCCCAGAGAAAAATTAAAATAATTAGATTTATTTACCTATCATAAGATTCTAGTGTTTTTCTGCAACTTTGGAAAGTTTACTCACTTCCCTATTCCAAATCCCTACAACCTAATCTATTGTAGGTGGAAAAGAGCCCTAAAAATAAACTTTCTAGATTAATTTTAATTAGCATTGATTTTAATAGTTTCTGTTTACGCAAAGGTAATGGATGTGAAGTTTGATGAAATTGTTACTTAATGCAATCCGAATGCAATAAAAAATGATGATATTGATATTTTTGGTTCAATGAAAATATATCTAAAGTAAGGAAAGAGTTTTTTACATTTTCAACTGAAGTGTAAGCAAAAACTCAAAAACCCACTATAACCCTTTTCCTAAAATGTAAATATCCAATTTCAAATCACCCGAATATTGAAAACAATTTCAAATTTTCACTTTTCCTAATAACACAAGAAAACAAGAAATCTCTCTTTTCATACAATCACTCAAAAATTCGAAAAATGCAACAAGAAACCAATAATGACTAAAAATGGATTTTCTTTAATAGAATGCTATGAATTCACTTACAACAAAAGTACAGTTCATGAACACTTGAGCAGCGAAAAGAAAAATGACTTTCCATTTTGAAACTAGTACAAGAAGTATTTTCTCAAACAATACCTAATCTTGCAAATCATTGATTTTGACACACAAATCAAACTTCTACAAAAGAGAAAACTAGAGTCAAAACATGATGTAATGAACAAAAGAAAGATAGATAGTTAAGAAGATAGGACCAGAAAAACTCTCTTTTGATAAATCATCCATTCTCCAAATAAGACCTTACCCTAATTTTCAAAAGTAAGACAATCACAATCAAAATTCTTAATAACACTTGGCTAGACTAACAATCAGTAATAGAAGGTTCAAATAAGTGTAAAACATTAACACGAAAATACTAAAATTTTCGATTTAAAGAGGATATAACTGAGTTTTTAAAAATTTCTAGGCATGTGTGCAAGATCTGGAGTAACCCATTCCAACGAAATTTGTTGCTAAAAGGAAAATTCATAGAAGTGCAAACTGTGCCTAAATTAAAAGTGTGGATAGCCGGAAAATTTAGAAAAAATAAAATAAATCAGATCCAACCCAAAATCCAAATTTCTAAAATTTCCTTACACTCAAAGAAGGCTTGTGCAGTAGGTTCAAAAGGTAAAACAAGGTAAAATAATGGATATTGAAACGATTCCCCAGTGGAGTTGCCAATTTGTTATGTGGAATTATCCCTCTTATGGATAAGAGTGATCTCCCTAGACTTCAAAGAACCCTAGTAATAGAAAAATAGTAACTGCTAGCTTTCTCTAGACTCTGATTGATTGAAAGAAAATAAAATGATAGAGGCCTCTTACCAATTTAACAAACTGATTGAGAAGTCCCTCAAAGCTTTCTACCATTCACTCTTTGATGATTTAAATTTCCTCTCATTTTTCCTGGCAACTTCTCCACAATGGCCGAAAAGAGATATGTAAAGACAAAGAAAACAAGGGATCAAAGCGTACAACATATAACCAAAGAGATAAATGGACTAATTAACCAATTATATATCATAAACGGATTAATTATGCAACCAAAATCTATGTAGGTGATCAAGGAATCCTACAAATTAAATCAGTCAAAATGTAACTGAGAAAGAACAATTGCTTATATGTTCATAAAATTGGAGAAAATCCTTACAAACATATAGCCTTGATGTTGCGAGTCCCTTCTACAATCTCCAACGCTCTCCCTTGCAAGAAAAACCCTTCCAACCTAATCTCAATAGCATAAACTTACTTCCAACAGTCCTCCCCTAATCCTCAAACCAGTAGTAGCTTTATAGGCCAATAATAGGAACTTTTTGATCCATAATTCTCCAAGGGATAAGATCCACTATTAGTGGGATAGAGGCTCCACAAAGGTAGGGAAGTTACTTGTTACGAAACTAGCTCAGAAAATGATATAAAAGATAGATTAATGCCTTGTAAATAAGTCTCTTCGAGGGGGAAACCTCCTTTACATTACACAAATGAACAATTCTTGGATGATACAAATGACAAGACCTCCTTTCTATATATATAGGAGTCTAAGGGGTCATAATATAATCAGAGCCGACATAACAATCATAATGTAAGGGCACAATAATAACAATAGTGGATTTCTATGGGGCACAATAATAACAATATGGGGACTACATGGGCACAATAAGGGGGTTGTATGATGCAAGAGCATCCAATGGTGAGACAATAGGTGGAAAGGCTACCTAAAGCACCTTTCAGGAAATTCCACTTTGATTTATTTTACTGTTAACTTTTTTTCCAAGAAGGTTGTTATAGCCATTGTAAATTTCTTTTCTTTATTTCTGTTTCCTTTTAGTTATGAATGTGAGTTTCAACAAAAAAAAAATAGTTTGACAACATAACAGGAAATTTAACGGTGCAATGTAACTGTAGGTAGTTCCTTAATTGAATGAGGCTACCTAAACTATTAAAAAGAAATTTCATAGAAGGCACAAGGTTGCTGCCCAGATAGAGAAAAGTACAAACGTATTGAAATTGTAAAAGCTTGCTAAGAAGCATAAACCAAAAGAATAAACATTGTTATTCTCAGGTAATCAAAAAGACTGTTTCATGAAACATTTTATGTAGATGTGCATGAGTGCAAATTAAAAAAGGAGAACGAACATGAAGACTGTGCCAGCATAAACATCTAAGAGCGAGGGAAGAAAATAGGAGATGTACGCATACCCAGAAATCGATTTTTTACCATGCATAACCAAAAGATACTCACAGACCAAAACATTTTAGCATTCAGTAATAGAACTTTTTTTTATCTAAACATGCTTATATGTAATGAAAACGTTACACAAAAATTGACAAAGAAAATTAGCATTTCAAGTTCCCTACTGTTCCGTATTTACATTCCATATATAGACACATAGTTCCAGGTTTCTTCAAGTCCCTTATCATCTGTAGAAGAGAGGATCAAAAACCCTCAGTCAACATGACCAGGCAAGAACGAAAATAGAGGCCAGACTAAAGGGTGAGATACAAATACTGTCACCACTCCAAAATGATAAGAATTGTAAGACTGACTACAAAGTACAGTTATGAAGACCTGAAGGAAAAAATTACATACTACATGACCTACATAAAAGACAACTATATTGAGTCGACAGACAGAGGCTCAAACAGGCACTAGTGAAAACTTAAGAGAATGGTCCTACCCATTTCAAACAAAGGCTGAGACCAAATACTAGTGACACGACAAGCCACTAAGTCCAAGCCCTCAACATCGGCACATAAGCCACCTGCACAACACAACGAATACGTAAGAAAGGGAAGCATAACCTGACTAAATAGTAAGCAAACATAACATAAAGAAGCAACAAAAAACAAGAGTTTTGAGGTTACTTGAGTGTCAATAGGGTTTGAAAAAACCCCGAACCAGCAGTAATGCCCAGAGGGAAAATGGGAATTGAGAGCCCTAGCAAAAATACCAAAGAGCCACAGCCATAGAGGCATATAAATCCATGACTACTCACAAGGAGCAGCATTTTTCAACAAGAGACACAATAGCATGAGAAAGTGAAAATCAAAGAAGAAGGATACCTGTGGAAGAAATTGGATGATTTTTAGAGCAAACAAATCGAGAACCTGTCAGAGAAACCAGAAGAGTTTATTAACAGTCAAGCCACATATACAAATAGATCAAGCCAACAGACAGTAAATCAAATAAGGCTTTTCAATTTCAGATCGCCTTCAAAGTGAACCCATAACGGGGAGAACATGATGGAGCTAGTGAATAGAGGAGGGCTGAGTGCCATAGCCACAACCAGGAATCAAACCCCATAGCAGACAGAGCAACTGGGTTACCAACATGGCAAGTGAATGACCGAGAAATGGTTTCACACAAAACCATAGAGCCGATGCGAAATTCCAGAACCTTGTTAACGGTGGAAGCATTAAAGCCTCATTAAACCTCCCCAAAAACCTTTAAGTGATTGCACGTGAATATCACGTGGTTCAGCTGCCATGCATCGTCCACATCAATGGAAGGGTGTGTCATCAATTTTGGCTCCTGGGGAGAAAGAATCTCATGACTCCTGTCCATGAGCTCTTCAATCGTATATCCGGCATGTTGAATCTGTCTGGCATCCATCCAGGTGTTGTCCTCCATCGGGTGACCCTTCCACTTAACGAAGTATTGCAAGTAATCCTTCCGGCATGTCTACCGAGCTACTTGAGTGTCCAGTATTTGGTCAATCTCTAAAGGGTTGGTTGTGGGAAGCTACTTGATACATTTCCCTGTCTATTCATCTCCCTAGGTGTCCCATGTGTGACCGTTTGAATCTTCCTCTGTGTTTGCAGAAACATAGGGGTATAAGTTGCGACATTAAAAATGGGCAAGATCCCAATCCCTGGTGGTAATTGCAGTTCATAGGCATTTGCTGAGAATTTTCGTAAAATTTAGCAAGGCCCTATCTTTTTGAATTTAAACTTGTTGTACTCTCTCTTGGGGAACCTTTCCTTTCGTAGATGTGCCAGTACCAAATCTCTTACATTAAACTGCACTTCTCAACGCTTCAAATCTACCTTTTGTTTATATTTCTAACTGTTGTTCTGTAACTTAGCTTTTACCCACTCGTGAAGTTCACCAATCATCTTGGCGAATTCTTCTCCATCCACACTCCTCCATTCCAACCGACCCAAATCTTGTAATTTGTGCACTCCCCGAGGGTGTATGCCATATAGGATTTGGAAAGGGCTTCTACCTGTGCTCCTATTTGGAGAGTCATTCTAAGCGAACTTTGCCTAGGTGAGTACGCGATCCCACTATCACGAATTCTCTCCAATGAGGCTTCGTAGCAGATTTCCCAAACTTCAGTTTACTACTTTAGTTTTCCCATCGGTTTGTGGATGATACGTTGAACTGAAATTCCGTTTAGTGTCCAATTTCTTCCACAAAGTCTGCTAGAAATGACCTGTAAACTTCACGTCCCTATCTGAAAGAATTGATGTCAGCAAGCCATGTAGCTTGACAATTTTTGTAAAGAATAGGTGGACTACATGCGTTATGTCATTGGTCTTCTTGCAAGGGATAAAATGCGCCATCTTTGTAAAGTATTCCACCACTATCATAATTGAATCGTACCCTTTTTGTGTCCTTGGAACACCCAAAACAAAATATAAACTAAGTGAATCCCAAAGTCTGTCCGGAACAGGCAATGTTGTGTATAATCCCGCATTCTGACTATGTCCCTTCGCCAGTTGAAGCATCTTGCATCTAGCCACATATCATTGCATATCTCGTCGCATCCTTGGCCAATAATAAAAATTACTTACTTGGTCCAATGTCTTTTCTACGCCAAAATGTCCGGCTAGACCTCCATTGTGCTTCTCCTGGATTAGATTTTCCCTCATTGAACATTCTAGAATGCACAATTGTCCACCCTTGAACAACAATCCTTCCTGAAAAATTAAAATCTAACCACAAGCTATTGTCCCCGAACAACGGATTCTGCCAAGCTTCGTATGCTTCATGAAAATCTGCATCTATCTCGTACAGATCGTTAAGATGCTCAAAACCCAACACCTGTATTCTACTCTCCTGCATGATCAAACTCCTCCGACTTAGTGCGTCTGCCACCTTATTAGCTTCTCCACTGATGTGCTTTAACACAAACTTGAAAATTTGGAGATAGTCCACCCATTTTGCATGTTTATGGTTTAATTTGTGCTGCTGTAGAATATATTGCAGAGCAGAGTTGTCCGAAAATAGGACGAATTCATTTCCCAACAAATAGTGTCTCCAGTGTTTCAGTGCTTGTACTACTACATAGAATTCCTTATCATAGGATGAATATTTTTGTTTGCTCTCATTCAAATTTTCACTAAAATAGGCCACCGGTTTATCCTCTTGACTCAACACTGCCGCAATGGCTGTCCCACTGGCGTCGTAGTGAACTTGAAAAAGTTTGTTAAAATCTGGCAACTGTAAAACAGGTTGTTCAGTAATCTCTTTTTTCAGCAGCTGAAAACTATTTTCATTTGAATCAGTCTAATGAAATGGTTGATTGGCCTTCTTGACGGTCTCTAACATGGGTGTGTAAATACCACAAAAATCCCTTATAAACATCCTGTAAAAACTTGCTAGTCCATGAAAACTTTGTACTTCAAATAAACTCTTTGGGGACGACCAGTTGACTATGGTTGCAATATTTTCCGATCCATCTTCAATTCATTTTCTGAGATCACAAACCCCAAGTAAATCAACTCCTTCTTCAAAAACGTGCATTTCTTTAAATTTAACAGCAATTTATTTTACTGTAATTTTTCTAAGACACACCTGATGTGTCTGAAATGTTCCCCCTTGGTCTTACTGAAAATAAGAATATTGTCCAAGTATACAATAACGAACTTCCTGTTGTATTCTTTCAACATTTTTTTCATCAAGCGCATGAACGTACTAGGTGCATTACTCAATCTGAATGCCATGACCAGCCACTCATACAGGCCCTTGTTGGTCTTAAAAGCAATCTTCCACTCGTCACCTTCTCGAATCCGTATCTGATGATAACCGCTTTTCAAATCAATCTTGGAAAAGTAAGCTGCTCCACTTAAATAGTCCATCATATCGTCCATGCATGGTAAAGGAACCCTGTACCGAATAGTAATCTTATTAATTTCTCGGGAATCGGTACACATTTGCCACTCCCCTCCTTTCTTGGGAGCCAGAACTGTTGGTACTGCACACAGACTTAGGCTTTCTCGAATCAGTCCCTTATCCAACAATTCTTGTACCTGTTTTCTAATATCCTCATTTTCTTTCAAGATCATGTGATAAGCGGCTTTGTTGGGTAAGCTGGCTCCTCGTATAAAATCATTATGGTGGCTGATACTCCGTTTTGGAGGTAACTTATCTGGCAATTCGTCTGCTACCATATCGTTGAATTCATGCAACATATCTTGGATTTATTCTGGTAAATCCTTAATTTCAATATGAGTTAACATTGGCCTGGGCCTCTGTATGATTGCAAATTTAATCTCGTTATCTCCCAAATACTGTAGGAACTCTTTCCCCCTAGCAACAAGGCTTTCGACACACTACTTTTCGTTGTAGCTTCTTCCTTCATGGGTACCAATGTGTGCTTGACCCCATCTTTCACGAACTTATAGCAATTTGTTTTTCCATTGTGTACCGCCTTCCTGTCATACTGCCAAGGTCTTCCCAGCAGTATATGGCATATATCCATCGGCATAATGTCACATGTCACTTTATCCTTATATCTGCCAATATGAAATTCCACCTCACACTACTCGTCAACAAGAAATTGGTGTCATTTCTATAGCCAAGAAACCTGGTATGGATTTGGGTGTTTCAATCGCTTTAGGCCCAGCTTTTCCACCATATCTGTGGCTACCAAATTGTTTGTGCTTCCAATATCGATAATCAATTTACAACTCTTCCCCTGTGACTTACACACAGTTTGGAAATGAGCTTTCCGTTGTGTCAGATCTAATGATTCTTTAGCTGTCTTAAATAAAACTTTATTTAGTACCAAGGCTTCACATGTTTCAAGCATGTTCTCCACTTCTTGAGGTGGGGCCTCGGTCTCCTCAGGCTGAGCAACATATTCCCCCCTTTGTCTTGCCTGATCACTTTCAGGACATTCAAATGATCTGTGCCCCCATTTGTGGCACTTGTAACACTGGTAGGCAGCTCCTCTGCCTCTGCCATTACCTCTACCTCGATGGTAAGGTCTGCCTCCCCTAGTGTTACCCTCTTTGTCTGTTGACCCTGTCGCTTTCAAACTGCTACCTTCATCATTGCCGCTGGCAGTTCTACCTCTGCCATAGGAATGTCCCCTTCCTCGTCCAGAACCACATCCTCACCTGGCATTATGTCTTATGTTAATTTTTTCTTTAACTTTTAAAGCACTTTGATATGCTTCTTCTATAGATCTAGAAGAGAGAATATTGATCTCGTCTTGTATCTCCATCCGCAACCCATTCACAAACCTCGCAGTCTTCTCTGGGTTGTCCTCGACATAACCTGCTCGCAAGTTTACTCTATAAAACTCCTCTGTGTACTCTTTTACAGTCATTGACCTCTATTTCAGATTCTATACCTATCTATGCAATGCAATCTGATAATCTTTAGGTAAAAATTTACCCTTCAACTTGGCCACCATCTTGTCCCACTTCTTAATCGGTGGTTTGTTGGATCTTTTCTGCTCCGTTTGCACACTGTCCCACCATAGTGCGACATGCCCCTTCAACTTTGTAGCTACAAATCTGATCCTCTTTTCATCACTGATCTCTTCACACTCAAAGTATTTATATAATTCGCTAATCCAATCTAGAAGAAATTTAGTTGATAGGTTGCTATCATAATTTTATAGTTTAGGCTTCAGTTTGCTGTTTGATAACAGGACAGATTTCAACAATCTTATTTCTAGCCCTTCCTCTTCAGAACCATCTGTTGTAGCTATAGTCTCTACATCACTGTCATCGCCATCCTCTGGATCCATTTGCCTTCCCGCCTCCATTGCTGCTAGCCAAGCACTTAGGACCCTGATTTCTTCACGTAGTCCATCTTAATCTACTCTCCGAACACCTCTTCCTCTTCCTATTCTCCCTACCTCCATAATTAAACTTTCTTCCCTAAGGAAAGAACCGCTCTGATACCAAAAATTGATGACACACCCTTCCGCTGATGTGTATGCTACGTGGCAACTGAACCATGTGATATTCATGCGTAGTCACATAGAGGGTTTTGGAGAGGTTTAATGAGGCTTTAATGCCTCTGCCATTCACGAGGTTCTGGAGTTTCACATCGGCTCTATGGTTTTATGTGAAACCATTTCCTTGTCATTCACTTGCCTTGTTGGTAACCCGGTCACTCTGTCCGCCATGGGGTTTGATTCCTAGTTGTGGCTATGGAACTCGACCCTCTTCCATTCGTTGGCTCCGTCATGTTCTCCCTGCTATGGGTTCACTTTGAAGGCAGTCTAAAACTGAAAAGCCTTATTTGATTTACTGTCTACTGGCTTGATCTATTTGTATATGTGGCTTGACTATTAATAAACTATTCTGGTTTCTCTGATAGGTTCTCTTTTGTTTGCTCTGGCGATCATCCAGTTTCATCCACAGGTATCCTTCTTCTCCAGTTTTCACTTTCTCATGCTACTGCGTCTCTTGCTGACAAATGCCACTCCTTGTGTCAATTCGTGGATTTATATGGCTCTATGGTTGTGGCTCTCTGGTCTTTTTGCTGGGGCTCTTGATTCCCATTTTCCCTCTTGGCGTTGTTGTTGGTTCATGGTTTGTTCAAACCCTCTTGACACTTAGGTAACCTCAAAACTCTTGTTTGTTGTTTCTTCTTTCTATTATGTTTGCTTACTATTTAGTCAGGCTATGCTACCCTTTCTTACGTATTCGTTGTGTTGTGCAGGTGGCTCATGTGTCGGTGTCGAGGGCTCAGAATTGGTGGCTTGTCGTGTCTCTAGTCTTGGGTCTCAGCCCTTGTTTGAAATGGGTAGGATCATTCCCTTATGTTTGCCCTGGTGCCTATTTGAGGTTCTGTCTGTCGACTCAATATATAGTTTTCTTTTCTGTAAGTTATGTAGGATTGTCTTTTTTTCCTTCAGGTCTTCGCAACTGTACTCTGTAGTCAGTCTTGCAATTATTATCATTTTGTAGTGGTCGCAGTCTTTATATCTCACCCTATAGTCCGGCCTCTATTTTCCTTCTTGCCTGGTCATGTTGACCGAGGGTTTCTAGTCCTCTCTTCTACAAATGAGAAGGGACTCAAAGAAACCTAGAACTATGTGTCTATGTATGGAATGTAAATATGGAACAGCAGGGAACTTGAAATTCTAATTTTTTTTGTCAATTATTTGTGTAACGTTTTCATTACATATAAGTGCATTTAGATAAAAAAAAAATTCTACCATTGAATGTTAAAATGTTTTGGTCTACGAGTACCTTTGGTTATGCATTATAAAAAGTCGATTTATGGGTATGCACACAGTTCCTATTTTCTTCCCTCGCTCTTAAATGTTTATGTTGGCACAGTCTTAATGTTCGTTCTCCTTTTATAATTCGCACTCATGCACATATACAAAAAATATTTCATGAAATAGTGTTTTTGATTACTTGAAAATAACAATGTTTATTCTTCTGGTTTACGCTTGTCAGCAAGCTTTTACAATCTCCATATCTTTATATTTTTATCTATATGGGAAACAACCCCGTGCCTTCTGTGAAATGTCTTTTTAATAGTTCAGGTAGCCTCATTCATTTGAGGAACTACCTACAGTTACATTGCACAGTTACATTTCCTGTTATGTTGTCAAACTAATTTTTTTTGTTGAAACTCACATTCATAACTAAAAAGAAACAGAAATAAAGAAAAGAAATTTACAATGGTTGTAACAGCCTTCTTGGAAAAGAAGTTAATAGTAAAATAAATCAAAGTGAAATTTCCTGAAAGGTGCTTTAGGCAACCTGTCCACCTATTGCCTCTCCATTGGATGCTCCTGCATCATTGTACTAATAACAATAAGGGGTTACACTAGTAGTATGGGGACCTAACATGCCCCTCTCCTTCAAAAAGTGTTGTCCTCAATGCTTGAGTAGTTCTTGATGATTCCATATAAAATTATTGTCCTCCCATGTGGAATATTCAAAAGGTAAGTTATTCGACTTGATGCGATACTCTAAAATTGATCCATTTCATAGTTGTGGGGTTCTTGTTTCTATGACTGCTCGAGGTTCCAATATGATTTTTCCTTCCTCGCAAGTTCTGGCAATATTGTTTGAACTGGAATCTTCTGCAACTTTTGAATGAGTGGCCACACTTCTTCATCCTTCTTCCATTCATCCCTTGCTTCGTTTATCCAATCTGGTTGGATAATAGAAATAGCACAAAACAATGCTTCCACATCCTCATCCTTTCTTGAGAGTGCATTTGCAACAAAAATTTTCTTCCCTTTTCTGTAGATGATGTCAAATTCATAACCCAACATATTTTTGACCCATTTTTTTGTTCTTCTGAAGATAATAATTGTTCTAAAAAGTATTTAAGACTATCATGATCCATTTTTACATTGAAGTGTCTTCCCATTGGGTAAGGTCACCATTTCTTAAGTGCATGTAATATTGCCAAAATTTCCTTCGCATAAATAGCTTGCTTGAGATGTAGTTGTAAAAATACCCAATCACCTACATCAAAACTTTTTTCACTGCGATGTTGATCTACCTGTTGTTTCATTCGATTCTGCACCAAAGTGGCATTATCCTTAAAAGTTGGAGAACTTCTTGTTGATACTCGATGTGATCTTTCACTGCTTGAACCTTTTTCTTCTTGATATGTCCTATCTTGAGAGTTTCAGGAGTGGTAATTTCTTCCAATGATTTACAAGATATGGTCATATTCATTTCTTGATGCTCGATGCGATCTTTCACTTCTTGAACATTTTCCTTCTTGATATGTCCTTCTATCTTGATAGTTTGAGGAGTGGTAATTCCTGCCAATGCATTACAAGATATGGTTGGATTCATTTCTTCTTTCTCGATGTGATCTTTCACTTCTTGAACCTTTTTCTTCTTGATATATGTCCTTCTATCTTGAGAGTTTTAGGAGTGGTAATTTTTGCCAATGCTTTACAAGATATAGGCGGATTCATTTCTTCTTTCTCTGGCATTCGTTCTTGGTCTATATCCTCTTCTTTTGATGCTTCTTTGTCATTTTCTTCCTCCTCTTCATACTCTATGTAAAATAGTTTCTTCTCAACACAGTTATGACCTTTAGTGCATTTTCTATCACAATTGTAACAAAGCCCTTTTTCTCTTTTTTCTTCCAATTGTTGTGGTGTAAACCTTGTAGGTTGTGGAAGGCTAGGAGAAGAAACACTTCCATAATTATAGTCGTGAGTGGTGGGATTCCTTGTTTCCATAATTTCGCTTTCAATTTTTCTTGCCCACCTGAATAACTTCTGCAATGAATCAGGTTCCCAAAGACGAACCTCATGTTGAATTTTATCCTTTAAAGTACCTACGAAGACATCAATCCTTTGCTTCTCTAGAATATCATTTACCCTTATATTCAATTTTTGAAAGTCTTCAATGTGCTCTGCCATTGAACACTTTCCTTTGAGATTTACCAATTGGCTAAAGAAGGTGTTTCTCTTTGTATCCTCATAATGTGCTATCATTTCCTCCGTGAAAATTGACCACGTAACAAGTGGTTTACAAGAACAGAGCCCTTTATACGATAAAAATTGATCCGGTTCTAAATATGAAGATGTAATACATACCTTTTGTAACAGTTGCACCTCATGTAGATCAAAATATTTCTCCATTTGTAGTATTCAATTTACCAAATCCATGCCATCAAACTTCCTCATATCGCCTTTTCTTGATTTTAGGCTCTCGATCTTGAAATGACTATAACTCTGTAATTTTGGCTCTTCCAGTTTTGAAATTGTGACATGAAGTAGCTCTCTGTGTCCTCTTTCCAATGCCATCAGTCTGATGAAAATTGGATTCTCCAAGAAAGAGTTATGCACAATCTCCCAAGGTGACTTGATTATATAACTTTTCAGAAGAACGAACTTGTATGAAGTGCCACATGTCACTATTTTGACGATTAGATCTTAAAAGTATACACAAAAACTACAGCCTGTCCTATTTCTATAACCTTTTACAAAAATTCAATCTGATGTTCAGAGCGAAAGTTATGACGATTTTCCCATGGTGACCTATTTGGAATGTAATTTGGGGTCTGCAAAAACCATAACTTCCTCAGATTATATCTCGAAAATATAGTGATGGAGGATCTGAAATTTGAAGCCAAGATTCAGACCTATTTCTTCTCAAATGAGTTTTTATTTTAGGCTCTGAAAATTCGTAGCGAAAGCGGTATAGTGAAAATCCCATGATGGCTTGTTTTAGTTAAATTCTGGAGCTTACAAAAACCCTAACTTCATCAGATCATATCTCTGAAACTATAGTGAGACAAGCTCTGAGATTTGGACCCAAGGTTCAGCATGTGTTTGTCTCAAATGGTTTTTTTTTTGCTTCTGAAATGTCACAGAAAAAAAATTATAGTGACAATTCCATGATGTCCTATTTGGAGCAGCGAAACCATAGAATCCAAAGCTCTGATACCAAATGTTATGAAACCAGCTCACAAAAAGATAGAAAAGATAGATCAATGCCTTAGAAAGAAGCCTCTTCGAGGGGGGAACCTCCTTTACATTACACAAATGAACAATTCTTGGATGATACAAATGAAAAGACCTCCTTTCTATATATAGAGTCTATGGGGTCACAATATAATCAAAGTTGACTTAACAATAATAATGTAAGGGAACAATAATAACAATAGTGGGCTTCTATGGGGCACAATAATAACGATATGGGGACTACATAGGCAAAATAAGTGGGTTGTACTAATAAAAATAAGGGGTTACACTAGTAGTATGGAGACTTAACATTACTCAATGATGGGAGGGATCAATATTGAATAGGAACCCATTTGAAGCTTGTTGGTTTGGATAGACCCTACCAACAATGCTTCTAGACTTTACTTTTTAATTTTACATACTTTAAGTCATGTTCACAGGTCACAATGTAAGACAGTGCGTACTTGTGATCATATATTAATGGTATTCTCTATGTATGCACAAAATCAACTAGGGAATTGCGCAAGTAGCCAAAGCCAAGGTTTTGCACCATGAGATCCAAGAATTCCACTTTCTTTGGAATGATTTAGATTCAAACATTGCAGGGGAATGCTCTGGGACACATTTGTGGGTGGCGAGAGATCCAAACCAATGGTCATTTGTCTAATGCGATAAAATGACGTGTAACACACACACACACATAGATATATAAAGAAGAGAGATAGATCCATACATGTATATTTTCTACATCCCAATGTGAAAGAGGTGTATTTAAATATATATCAATAATGTCAACAATGTTGGGATCACAATATTGTTGGGTATATGACCAAAGTCCCACATTGACTAGAAGTGGGGAGGATCATGGGTATATAAGGATGGACAAATATCTCCATTGGTATGAGGCCTTTTGGGGATAAGTCTAAAAGAAAATCCATGAGGGCTTAAGCCTAAAGTGGACAATATCATACCATTGTGGAGATATGTGGTGTCCAAGTCTTTACAAGTGGTATCAAATCCATGCCCTGAAGTTAGCCAAGTGGATGAATCCTCGGAATGGCAAATGAAGGTGGTGGGCCTCAGTAATATCACGATGGGATCCATGGATGAGCTCAGTTAAATAGGCAGTGTGCTCCGGATTCTTCATGGACGTGTCCTAGTCCCAACACGGTGAAGAGGAGTTGACCTAGGATAGAGCAAGCTCTCGAGAGAGGTGGTGTTCCATGTAAGGCGTGTGCTTCCAACGCATTGGAGCAGAGAATCCTAGTTGGTAGAGAGTAGACGGATGGATAATCGTTTGAGGGGAGGCTCGATGGTCCTTTGTTCGAGGGGAGGATTGTTGGGTATACGACCAAAGTCCCACATTGACTAGAAGTGGGGAGGATCATGGGTATATAAGGTTGGACACCACATATCTCCACAATGGTATGATATTTTCCACTTTGGGCCTAAGCCCTCATGGATTTGCTTTTGGAATTATCCCTAAAAGGCCTCATACCAATGGAGATATTTGTCCATCCATATATACCCATGATCCTCCCCACTTCTATTCAATGTGGGACTTTGGTCATATGCCCAACAATCCTCCCCTCGAACAAAGGACCATCGAGCCTCCCCTCAAATGATTATCCATCTGTCTACTCTCTACCAAATAGGATTCTCCGCTCCAATGTGTTGGAAGCACACGCCTTACATGGAACACCACCTGTCTTGAGAGCTTGCTCTATCCTAGGTCAACTCCTCTTCACCGTGTTGGGACCAGGACACATCCATGAAGAATTCGTAGCACATTGCCTGTTTAACTGAGCTCATCCATGGATCCCATCGTGATATTACTGGGGCCCACCACCTTCATTCGGAATTCTGAGGATCATCCACTTGGCTAACTTTGGGGCATGGCTCTAATACCACATGTAAGGACTTTGGACACCACATATCTCCACAATGGTATGATATTGTCCACTTTGGGCATAAGCCCTCATGGATTTGCTTTTGGACTTATCCCAAAAAGGCCTCATACCAATGGAGATATTTTTCCATCCTTATATACCCATGATCCTGCCCACTTCTAGTCAATGTGGGACTCTGCTCATATACCCAACAATTTACCCTTCACTACAAAGCTCGGTTGGTAGCAAAAGGTTATTCCCAGTTCCAGGAATTGATTTTAATGATATTTTTTCTCCTGTTGCCAAGGTAACTTCTATTAGATTACTTTTACCTGTTGCTGTTGTTTTTTATTTTGAGGTAGAATAGATGGATGTGAAGACAACATTTCTTCACAGGGATTTGGAGGAGGAAATCTACATGAAGCAACCTAAAGGCTTTGTGGTGAAGGGTAAATTGTTGGGTATACGACCAAAGTCCCACATTGACTAGAAGTGGGAAGGATCATTGGTATATAAGGATGGAAAAATATCTCCATTGGTATGAGGCCTTTTGGCGATAAGTCCAAAAGCAAATCCATGAGGGCTTAGGCCCAAAGTGGACAATATCATACCATTGTGGAGATATGTGGTGTCCAAAGTCCTTACAAGTGGTATCAGAGCCATGCCCCGAAGTTAGCCAAGTGGATGAATCCTCGGAATGCCGAACGAAGGTGATGGGCCCCAGTAATATCACGATGGGATCCATGGATGAGCTTGGTTAAACAAGCAGTGTGCTCCAGATTCTTCATGGACGTGTCCTGGTCCCAACACAGTGAAGAGGAGTTGACCTGGGATAGAGAAAGCTCTCGAGACAGGTGGTGTTCCATGTAAGGCGTGTGCTTCCAACACATTGGAGCAAAGAATTCTGGTTGGTAGAGAGTAGATGGATGGATAATCGTTTGAGGGGAGGCTCGATGGTCCTTTGTTCGAGGGGAGGATTGTTGGGTATACGACCAAAGTCCAACATTGACTAGAAGTGGGATTGATCATGGGTATATAAGGATGGACAAATATCTCCATTGGTATGAGGCCTTTTGTGGATAAGTCCAAAAGAAAATCCATGAGGGCTTAGGCCCAAAGTGGACAATATCATACCATTGTGGAGATATTTGGTGTCCAAAGTCCTTACAAACAAAGTGTAGAGTAATAATAGAGTGTATTAGTTAAGTCACTCCTTGTGTGAAGGTATATTGTTCAACGATATATATATATATATATATATATATATATATATATATATATATATATATATATATATATATATATATATATATATATATATATATATATATATATATATATATATATATATATATATATATATATATATATATATATATATATAAGAGAGAGAGAGAGAGATAGAGAGAGAGAGAGATGTGGACACTTCAATGTGAATTATGTATATATTATATAAAGCAATTGAAAATGCATTTTTTAATTATCAAAATATTTTATTGTTGTGTTACTCAAAATGAATATGTAATCCTCTTCATGTTTGGCATGGAGTTAAGAACATGATATATATATATATATATATATATATATATATATATATATATATATATATAATTTGAGAAATATATGTAAGGTATAACTTTTTTTCAAATTTCTTATTCTAAAAGATGTTTCCACCTCAAGGGATTTGGGATCTCTCTAAGAATTTGATTGAAAACTATTCTATTCATACATTCTATACAATGAAAATATATACTTATATGTAAATATGAATAAAATTATATATTTATTAATTGAAAGGAAAATATAGTTGTGTTAATATATTGACCATATTGAGAATATGGTATTAAAAAAATGCAGATTCATTCCATAGCTACAAGATTTTTATTACACAATTTCAATAATAATCCACACACACGCAAACACATATATATAAGTGTAAACCTTTTTTCAAAATTTTTATTTTAAAAGAAGTTTTCAGTTCAAAGAGATTTGGATCTCTCTAAATATTTAATGGAAAGCAAATGTGTCTATACATTAGATACAATGAAAATATATACTTAGATGTAAATATAAACCAGATTATATATTTATTAATTGAAATGAAAAAATAATTATGCTAATATATTGACCATATTGAAACAAACTCGAGAATTAGAGGAAACATATGAAGCCTCATGCACTGATCTACAAGTTTAATGGTATTTGGCCCTTGGAAAAAATATTTACTTAAGTGGATCCAACTGAAATGGCAACCAAAGGGCCACATTGATATGAGATTGGGAACTCGACGTTTTTTTATAGTCATTTTTATGAGCCTGGAGGACAAAGAGAGAATTTTTTAGAATGGGCCATACTTCTACTATAATGCTGGACTTTTTATGCGCTTCTGGGAGGAATGTTACAAGCCCGGCCAAGAACAATTTTAGGCAGCCCCAATTTGGGTACGCCTCTTTTCCCTACCAATGGACTTCTGGGATCTAGATATTTTAGAAGGGATATGAAACTCGATTGGTAGATTTGTTAAAGTGGCAAACTCTATCAGGAGAGGAATATATATGTCATATGCCCAAATTTATGTCTATATGAGTATCACAGAACCACTACCAGAAACATTTGAACTTGAATACCAAGAATAAGTGTGGAAATAACCTTTAGATTATGAGAATATTCTATTTCATTGTATACGATGCTATGAATATGGACATATGTATAAGGCATGCCATCTTAATCAGACAAAGGTAGTGGAGGCAACAATACCAAAAGATGAAGTGTCGTTGCAAGAAGAAAATGAATGCTTTCAGGATTTTCTCACAAGAAGTGGCCCACAAAAACCTGACAGGAAAATTAGGATACTCAGAAGAGGAAAAACCCTGAAAATCATAACAGATTCAGGGTCCTACAGGAGATGGGGAAATTTATAGAAAAATGATGAAAGGAAAAGAAGCAGATTTGAGGGTAATTCCTAAAACAAACCCTAAGGCAAAGAGGAAGGCACAAGAAGAACCAATGGACAAGGAAGTAACCAAGCTAACTCTAGATCAAAACAACATGGAGATTGATGGGAAAAAGGAAGACTTGAGCATGGAATAGCAAGTCTTCAAGAGATTTTTGAATGAATGGCACAACCTGGATGATAGATTCATCCACAAGGAACAAAAAAATATATATATTGAGAGACATTCCAACAATATCAAGCCAAATAGCCAAAATCCACCAGAATCGCCTGACCCCCTTGGTTCGCAAATGAGGAGTACTCAAGATCACGAAGGACAGGATAAAGGGGGGGAATGGAGTAGAAAGAACCTACAAGGATCCATTCAAATGGTAGGTGATTTGCTAGTGAACTCAGGCAGGGTGGTACCACTATCAGTGGTATTGATAGTGCTCTCCTGGAATATAAGAGGCCTCAATAGTCGAGGCAAACAATGATATCTGAAGGAAATATTAAATAAATATAAACCTAATATCTTATTTCTTCAATAAATAAAGGTGTCAGAGGAAAGACTGAAGGCAATCATTAGAGATACTTGATTAGGGTATGAAGTGATGAAAAAATATGCAATAGGGAGTGAAGGCAGTCTTGCAATACTCTGGAATTATTTTAAAATTATTTTTGACAATTGGATGAGTATGCCTCATATTATATCTAGCCTCTTCTGGCATATAAGAACTTAGGAATGGGCGATTCTCTCAAAGGTCTATGGTCCTCACATTCCAAGAGAAAATGCCTCCTTCCTCCAAAATCTTAGGAAATTATGAGCTATCTGTCCAGATGATCTCTAGATCATTGGGGGAGATTTTAATCTCATCACATTATTGGAGGAAAAAAGAGGACAGATTAGGCACCAAGATCAAGACATGGAGGATTTTAGGGATTTTAGATCAAGTCTGAAACTTGTAGACATCCCTACCATCAACAATATATATATATATATATATATATATATATATATGGCATAATCGAAGAGGCGGAAAAAACCAAATCACTTCACAAATGGAAAAGTTTCTAGTATCATAGGGGCTTATAAGTAGAGACATATTTTTTGCAGCCTCAATCCTTCCCTCCTTGGGATCGAATCACTTGCTAATTCGGCTAGAAATGGACCTCAATTTGGCACCCAGAAGCTGGTACTTCTGGTTCGAGGCCTTCTAGGTTCAGGACCCTTCCTTCTTGAGTAACCTTGGTGGAACTCTTGCTCAGCCCAAGGAAGAAACCTTATGCACACTTTCCAACTTAAATTGAAGGATTTGAAAAAGAAAATCAAAAGTTGGAATAAAATGGAGTTTTGGAGTATTATGAAAGAGAAACTACAACTATAGGAGCACATGAATGATATACAACAAAGAATAATCAAATATGGAAGAACAAGAGCTCTTTCTCTAGAGGAGGGTCAAACCATAACTCAAGAGGAAGTTCTCTAGAAGAAAAAATCTAGGATCTAGTGGCTCAGAGAAGGGGAAAGAAACACTTGTTTCTTTCAAAATTCTATGATCCAACATCGCCAGCAGAACATAATCTTCTCTCTGAAGGACTCAATAGGGAACCGATTATTTCATCATGAGGAAATGGAGAATCTCCTGGTAGACCATTTCCACACCCTTCTCTCTGAACGAATCATGATCGATAGGATGCCATCCAACATATCACATGACATATTCCTTGTATTGTAAGTCGAGACCAAAACATGGCCTTGATGAGGACTATTACTTTGGACGAAGTCGAGGAAGTGGTTAAGGGGATGGCTCATAATAAAGCATCAGACCCTAATGGTTTCACTGTATATTTTTTCCAAGTAACTTGGCAATTTATGGGACCGAAATTCCTTGAGGTTGTGGAAGAATCACGATGATCCCAACAGGAAAATTTTCTCTTAAATCCATTTTTCTAGATTTAATCCCTAAATAAGCACAGTCGGATGAACCATAAGGTTTTTGATTGATTGTCTTATGAAATGTAATTTATAAAATTATTTCGACGATTATGGTCAAGAGACTGAAGCCCTTACTTCTAGTTCTTATCTCCCCTGAACAGACTAGTTTTGTTCAAGTTGGCCAGACCTTGGATGGGATCATTACCTCTCAAGATGTAGTCCATTCCCTTACAAATCTCAAATCTAAAGGCATGCTTATTAAATTGGATCTTTCTAAGGCATACAACCATATTAGTTGGCCCTACCTTCTAAACTAACTGAGAGCCTTTGGATTTGATTCTTGTTGGATAGATTGAGTGTCCTCCCTTATCTCTACCCTTGTCTTCTCTATTCTCCTTAATGGGTCTCCGACACAAACCTTTAAGCCTTCCAAAGTGTTGACAGGGAGATCCCCTTTCCCCCTTCCTCTTTATCCTGATTGTGGAAGGCCTCAACCAATATATTAAGTCAACAATCCTCTTAGGCTCTATTCATGGCATTCATATTTAGGCAAATGACCTCCCTCTTATCCATCAACAATTCATGGATGATATCATGTTTTTCTTCCAAGTCACCCTCCGAGAAGCTAGAATGATTAAATTCATTAGGGGATTATTGAGTTCAAAAATGGACCTCCTAAGGAAATTATAAAATAATAGTGAAAATAATAAATTAAGATTAGATGACATCATCAAATTCTAGAGGGAAAAAAGAAAAAACTATATTTTCAACTCGCTTTTGCAACTTATCTCCCTATGGGTTTACTCAAATTTCCAGCGGAAACACTCGTTGGAGGAATAATTTGATTCCTCATCCAAGAAGTACCTATGTTGGATACTTTCAATGGACCCTGGTACACCAAAACGGATAAATACATGAAAAAAGTGATTGCAATCACGTATTTTCATGTCTTTCTCATTTTTCATGTAGCAGGGTCCATCGAAAGTATGCAACATGAGTACCCTTTGGATGAGGCATTAAATTTTGCATCCAACGAGTACTCCTGCTCAAAATTTAAGAAAAAATGTTAGGGTATAAGTTGAAAATACGAATTGAAAAAGTAGTTTTATTATTTTATTATTATTTTTTTTATTTTTTACTCCAAAAATGGTGAATCATCCTCCATGGTTGACATCATCATCTTGAATCCTATTAGTCCTTATAAAGTTTATTTTGCTTGTACATTTTTCTTAGGAGGCCCATTTTAGACCTCAAAAGTCCCCTAATGGATTCTTTCTGACTTCATGCAAGCCTCTAGTACTATTATTAACAATGATAAGCCTAATATCTACTCCCTCAATACCTCAGTTTCTACCCAATTCTTCCTTGCCAGAACTTTAGGGTTTCCTATTGGATCCTTCCCAACAAATATTTGGGTGTTTCCTTGGTCCTGAATTCTCTTAGAATGTCTTGTTGGAATGACCTCTTGAATCACATCCAATCCCACCTCCAAAATTGGTCTTTTTGAACACTGAATATTGTTGGTAGAATGGTTCTTCTAAAAGTTTTTCTTCAATCCGTGTCGATCTATCAATTATATAGTTTGGTTGCTCCCAAATCTGCTTGTGCCAAAATGGTAGAGACTTTCAAAAAAAAATGTGGAGAGGAGCCCAAGAAGCAAAAAAATGGGCCCTAGTCTCTTGGGAAAAAACAACCAAACCCAAGCTGGTAGTGGGGACTAGGGCTCGGGGAAACTTATGCTTTAAATCAAGTATTGGGAGCCAAAATATGGTGGAGATGGATACAAGGAGGACAAGACATATGGAAAACTATTTGGACTCTCAAATACAAATTCCCTTTAATCCAAAACATATCTTAAGAACTCACCCAAATCCAAAAGGATCTTCAATATGGAATTTGGCGACCAATAGAGATCTTATTCGAACCCACACCTTTTGGGAAATACAGGATATAAGACACACTCTCATCTAGAAAGATTCTTGGTAACAGAGAGGCAAACACTTTAGTTGACCTGAACTTGCAGATCTTTTCCTATATACAAATAGCCTAAATTGCACCACTGTGGAACAATTCTCGAAGCACCCTTCGAGTAATGGTTGAAGACAATGGAAAGAGAGACAATATTGGCCTCATCCCCCCAATTCATATCAATGGATGGTCTTGGGGCGGGAACTCCAATCCAGAAAATTGGTGGATCTAGAAGGCACATACATTCTACGATAGGGCTATACAACCAAAGGAATGTTTATCATTAAAGAAGCTTATAAACTAGCTATGGAATAGCCCCAAGAATACGGAGACCCAATATGGACAAGATGGTACTGGTTTAAAGTCTCCTATTTTTTATGGCTAGCATGACGATGAAGGATTCTCACATGGGACCAACTTTAGGAAAGAGGAATCCATGGACCTGCGGGGAACATCTATTAAATCACTGCCCCTTCGCGAATCAATTGTGGCAAGGCATGGCAAACCTTTTTGGACATATAGATAAGGATATTACTAGCATAAAGTACACCCTAGAGATGTGGCGAGAAGAGCTCTTTCAAGCACTATCCTTAACAGAGCATGGAATATCAACCTTAGATTTCTCCTTTGGGATCTTTGGGAAAAAAGGAATCGTCAAGTTTTTAAAATCCAGAGCCTGCGTCAATCGAAATTTTGGGTAGGGATCATACATAATATTCATGAATAATTCCTAGTTGAGAAGTGACATCCTAAAGATTGGCAAGTGGCGCCACATGAAGCAGGTATCATTATAGCTATAAATCTAGCCCCACTAATGTTGTCTTCAACATCTTGTAAGCTTCGGGTATCCCGTAAATCTTTTCCTTCTAAGTTCTCAGTTCCTCCTCCAAGATTTCTTAAATTAAATTTTGATGGGGCCTCTAAGGGTAACCTTGAAGATGCAGCCTTTGGAGGAATCTTTCGAGACTCCACAGGTCAAGCGATATATCTGTATGCAGAAGATTGTGGATATGCGAGTAACAATGAAGAAGAATTTAATGCGATCAAGCACGATCTCCTCATTGCTAGATGAAATGGATTCAAAAATATGGTAGTGGAAGGAGTCTCAAATCTGGCTATAGAGACGCTTAAAAAGATCAATAAAGGAGTTAATTGGGAAATTCTAAGTCAAAGCTATCAAGAAACTCGTATTGTGCAGGAGTTAAGAAACCTTCTCCATTGTTTTGAATATCCTGTTGCATGTCCTTGGAAATGGCAAAAAAGTTGCTCAATTTCTGGTAAACTGGGGGTGCGCTCATATGGGGTCAACCTTAGAAGCATAATGGAAGAACGAGCCTCTTGAAGATCTGGAACCGTTGACCCATATTTTGGCCCATGATTAGTAAGTAGATTAGCGCACTACAGGTGTTAGTAGACGTGAACCCTGATTGGGGTGCGATCCAGGTAACTATCCGACTCGGCACCTCGATCAAGAAATCAACTATGTTTAATGTGATGGGGTGGCCATGTTAGGCCTACGAAAAGAGGGGCAGGTACGACAAGATGGGAGTTCATATGAGATCGGACGTAAGGGGTAGAAAATCATTCCTACAAAGCATAATCTAGGTGGTGGAGCTTCGTTTTACTCTCCCTACAATCTTGTGTAACCTTATTGTAATGTTGCAAGGTTGGCAGACTCTGAGCACTTCTCCGGGTGCAAGCTCTGCAAGCAAGCTCATCTAGAGGGAAGCAACCAGCGCAGGCTCAAAGGTGAAGGGTATAAGGTATTTTATGCTTCTTTCTCCCAATCTCTATCATTGAATTCCTAAAATTGTGCTATTTTGTGTACGTATTTGGTCTCAGTCTATGGATAGACGAAATTTCAGTCTGATGTCCATTCATCTGATGAGAAGGTTGAAAGGAATAAATTCTACCTTGAATCTGATAGTTCTGAGTCTCTTTTCAGTCTTATAAGGTGTTTTACTTCAGCGTATGAGAATGCATGGAAAATTTAATCTCCCACATCTCTGTGGGATGAATGGAATGTATGACGAGTATGGAAGTTTCGCTATTCGACCTTACCAGCCTTCAAATACATCGTGTATGTTGGTAATTTTGGTTTCAAAAACTGATGTGCTATATCAATCCAGGAGGAAGCTCGAGGAAATGGCTGAGGGGTTATCTCTTGGGAGAACCACAACCCATTTTAGAATCTATTTTCTTAGTAATATGATTAATGATATGGTGTGGGTAACATACGAGAAGCACCAATGGAGGCTGGATGCTCCGCTTGGTTGTAAACACTATGCCACTAACATTACATATACTCTATTTTTTTTATTGAATAATGTCTCAAGTGCCATTAAAGCAAGAGGCAACCCATTCGTAGTGTGGTGAGTGGCTGCTTTCGCATTGTTTTGACTTAGTGATTACCTTGTAGTTCAGTCGACCATGCCAAAAATGGTCCAAACAAACACAATGAAAGGAGAACTAGACGCTGGAGGTCATGGAAGGAATTGGAAAAAAGGATCTCGGGTAAAGAGAGGGGAATCCTCCTCACAGCCTCCCAAAAAGGCTGGATGGAAATCTCAGGCCGAACACATTAGTGATGTCATGCATACATATATTAATGGCACTCCAAAACATGTGAGAAAGATGATAGCAAGGTGGAAGGCCGACCTCAACCACTGAGAATAGGAGGAAATTCAAAAGGACGACTAGGAGATGTTGGTTCCAGACTCAGGCCACACTCGTGTCAAGGTTACTCAGTATAAACAAATTATTCATCTTTATTGGATGATGAAGAATATCGTGGTCAGAGCTATCATGTACACTACTAAATATACCAAAACTGATCCAGGACTCCAGGATATACAAAAGGACTTCCAATTGCTCCAATTTCAAACCCACTAACATAATGTTCATTTGCAACGAATTGAGAGGCACCTTCAATAATGCCCTCACTATTATGAGATTTTAGGTTCCAGTGCAAAGGATCTTGCCTCGGTTGAGTCCTCTAAGGAATAAGAAGTAAATTTTTTTCATTTAGTTTCAGCAAATTTTGATGTTGTCTATGTTAGTTAGTACTAATATAGTAAGTTTGACAAGTATGATCTCGACTTTAGACATTAAGGCCTATAAGGATGAATTTGATAGGCTCAAACACTTCAAATTTTGTATGGCTTATAATGTTTTCGGATGGCCAACAGACTTGGTTTCTCAATGGCTAGGTTGAGGCCACAAAATGTTTATGTTGATGTAACATGATTTAATCATGAATGAAAGGTCCCACTAAGCTTACAAAAAAAATCCATCATGCCATTTTTATTTTATTTTTAAAATAAAACTTATGCAAGTTGACATGAAAATGTATACCTCATCTACTTAAAGATTAATATAATAAATATTTTTAAACAAATTTGCTTTTCAATTTGTAAGATAATGTTTTTTTTTGTTTTTTTTCCTTGCTAGATTGGTTCTAGGTATGGATAACCCTAATATTGGATGGAAGAATGATCATGATGGGATGTTATCACCAAGATTGTGTGAAACTTGGTTAAGTTTGGATACCCCTTATGATGGTTTAATTCCCCTAAATATGGCTCCCTTCCTCAACTCCTCCCATAAGATTTGAGTCAATAGCTTGATGAAAATTAAACCCTACACAAACCAATTGCTCTAAAACTCATGGGTAATTTGTATGATAATATTGCTTTTAACTCCCTATTAAAAAAAAAATTCATTGACAAATAACCTCATAACTTGCCATATTTAGTCTCATAAAAGTAAACTATCTACTATTTAAGTTTTTTTTTAATTGATAGAAATCATTAATGAATCTCAGTAGTAAGACGCTATGAGTTGATCATCCGTTCAACTTACAATATTTGAAATAAACTACATGCTTACGTTAAAAAAAATAAAAATTAAATTGGGTAAGAATCATGAAAACATCTCAAAAATAAGAGGATGAGAGTTTATTATAATTAAAACTATTCTTTCATTCTTACAAATAATAAAATCCAGCACAACTAAATATTTGATTTCCAAAACTCGTTTTTAAATCGTAACTTTAAAAATAAATAATATACAATTGTAAAGGTAAAAAATAATAAGCAACTTTTATAAATTAATATATGTTATATAATAAAGATAGAATATTTATGTTTATGGGGTTTTGGATAGACAATACTTTGGATAAAATATCTTTGGATAGAATATCAATATTTTATTAAAGAACTCTTTGATGTAAAATCGCTGATTCAAATGATAAAAAAAAAAAAAAAAAAAAAATTCGAATGAAATAAAAATATAATATTTAATTTAAAAAATATATTTATATTTTTAATTATTGTTTTACACATAAAAATTTAATAATAAAGTAAAAATTATTTTAATATATACATATATTTTTAACTTTTATTTATATAATATTTGTACTTTTTATTTTTCATTGTGTTTAAAACAAACTTTTAACCCACACTTACAACTTCAAATTGTGATGTGTGGGTTGAGGTGTGTAAAGCAGATGCTCATGTGATGTGTAATGAGATCAGAGTTTTGCTTTACTTTTACAGGTGTTAGATGGATTTATCTACCTATTCCAAACTCTAACCGCATCATTGAGCTTCCATGGGCATTTTCTTTCGAAACAATCATTGTATTCACATTTAAATTGAGTGATAAAAAATTTAATGTTTTGTGAATTTTTATGATTTAAAATTTGAAAGAAGTGTTCACAATAATTGTTAGGGTGTTTTGATATTTTAATAATTATTGGGATGTTTGGATATTTAGATTGTTTTTAAATCAAATTGTGTTATGTAAAATACTTTTTTGTACATTATTAATTTTAATTTTCATGATATTATAACTAAACAAGCTTAAACTACTTTATTAATTTCTATCTTCTTTTCAGCAAACTAAGTTACTTATCACTTGGCAAAAAAATCCTTATATCACTTGACAAATGAATCTTTATAGAAATTTTCACGAATAGGTCGCTTTTCATTCATTTTTAATTAAAAAACAATAAAAATCTTCTAACAAATCTTTATAAAAAATTCCACTACTTTGTTAAATTCCATTATTCTTTTAATAAACAAATAAAAATTCCCCTACTTCAATAATTTCTATTATCTAGGTTAGCCATCACTTGAGAAAAAATTCCTAAATATGGATCTATGGGTTACTTTGATATTTATTGAAGATATTTTATGATTGTGATATATTTGGTAGTGGTTAATAATAACAGTATGTACTTAATAATTTTGGTAATTGTAATGTTAATATGTTATAAGATTATTGTTTTTAAAAAGTAGATTGATATATCAGTAGGACATTATCATTTCGTTGTTTCGAATAAGTTTAGAATCTTAAAACAAAGTTTTAGTGTTGTAAATAAAATTGGAATTTATAAGCTAATAAAACTAGTTTTATTAAATCTTTCAATATTGGGGTTGGAATTTGAATTCCAACTTACCAGTAATCTTACAGTTCACACCAATCTACTAAAAGATCAAGACTTTTCAAAAAGATTATTAATGTGTATATCATAGTTATCTACTTTAAATTTGAATTCGGATTTGATTTGATATAGAAAAAATTAGACTATGTAAAATTTAATAAAGAAAAAATTTAAGAATACGTATCTTAAAATTAACATATATTTTAATTATTTTTTTGAAAAATTTTAAAAGTTAAAATAAATAATGATTTCAAAACTTCCAAGAAAATTCATTAAATATTTTTGTCATATGTACACTTTGTTCAATATAAAGAATGAGATAATGGATATTAAAAATAAAAATAAGCCTCAAGTGATTTCCACATACATTATTCTTTTCATATCCAAATTTATTTAACATTATGTAAATATTAACTTTGTGATGGACCACATAAAATGAACTCTTTTAATTGAATTCCACAAGAGTGTTTTGCAATAAAACTATAATCCAATCTGATAATTGTAATCATCGAAAAAATTATGAAAATGAAAAAAATTATTTTTAATCTTTACATTTTATATACATATAATTTATGCTTCTCTACAATATTTTAATAAAACACTTTTAATTTTTAAAAAAAAAAAAAAAAACACTTACTATTATTTAATTCCAATTTTTTAATATAATCCTTTTAACCTAAAAAACTTGATTTCTTGTACTTCTTAACGCATATTTTTTCATCAAACCGAAATTCCGTATCATATTCAGATGGGCATATTTTCCAGCGAATCGAATCGTACAAGCGAATTTCCAAATTATTTTGCCGAGTACAAGATAACTTGGTAATTATGGTGTATATTGAATATTTTTTAATTGTAATTGATGGCTAATTTAACCATCAAATTCTATCCTACTATTACCAGGTCTAGAATTGGAATTTGACAGGCAAATGTTTGTTGTAAGGCATTTTAGTAGTATTTGAGATTTAAAAATTGTGCATAATCATCTTCTTAATGTGCTATGAGATTTATAATCAGATGTGTTATCACAAAACCCAACCCTGATAGGCTGCTAATCAGGAAGACATTGTGTAACTCTTTCAAACCAACTTTTGGCTGAGGCTTAGCCTCCTCAACCTGAGAGGGCTCTCTCACTAGATTAAAGATTTTTGATAAGGATTAGATGGCTAACTCTATGAAATAAGTGAAGAAGTGTGAATGGTTGAAACAAAATTAGTAAACATTCATTGGGCTTATGGAGTCAAAAATGTTTCAGTATGACAATAATGTTAGCTTTACATGGAAGTCAGGGCATCTAGAATTCAACATATGGAGAGTAGATCAGAAGCATAAAGGAAAACACAGTCCACAAATGTATGAAGGAAGTTAGAGCATAGCCAATGAATTCTAAGTAATCACACATTCATACCATTGTAAGTGATGAAAAGAGGACAACCATAAGACATTTTGAACATTGAATTCCTTCTGAATCCTGAGAAGCAAAGCCAAATACTGTATTACTTTAAACAAAGTCTTACACAAAAGCACAATATGAGAGTTCTTTACAAGAATTCCAACCCTTTCTAATTTAATCTCTTGCTTCATATATAGCTTTTACAATAAGGATTTCATGATCCTTCATCAAGAGAATTCGAATTTCTATGATTGGCACCTATTCTAACCATAAAACAGACTATTAAATACAAGTGACAACTAACTGATTGTCTTACAGTCCTAATACAATTAGGAGTACAACTCCTTATTATGATAACAACAACTTAATATATGAATTAAATTCAATTCTTGACAATTTCTCCTCCTTAACTTCGACCTTGGTGATGCCCATAACCCTCTAACTGGCCTTCAATGACTTCTCCTTCATCTGTCCTGAAAACTAGGAAATTGTCCCCTGCTCTGCTCTGGCTGAAAAATAGGTGTTGGGATAGAGCTTTTATATCCTTATCAAAAATGTATTTTGCAAAACTAAAGGAGGCTTTTGTAGATCACTCGGTTTTGAAAAAAACCCTTTCTTGGTTTTTTGCAATACCTTTCCTACTGCCCTAGAAACGATCTTTTAATATCATGTGTAAACTGGAAAATTCTGATTTCTGAAAAACTGCTATAGGAGCAGTTTTGTAGTGCAAGTTGAGTCATCAACTTCTCCCAGCTGATAATGAATTTGAAGAAACTGAAAGAGGTTTCTATAGTTTAGTATGTTACAAATAAAAAAATCTTTCACTTTTCATAGGTGAGTTATCAATTGCTTAGGGATCCCCTTGGAAGTTGACTGCTAAAAACAAGGAGACAGAGTTCCCCATTTTTAGAGTTTCATCCTTATGATTGTATTTGAATCCTTCTGCTGACCAAACTAGCCCCTTTAATCATATAACACATTTTTAATAAGTCATAGAACCCTTCTATTACACTTGTGCCAAAACTAAACTCCTTGAAGTTGCTTGAAGGAAGTCAAACTAGATGCTCTATGAAATAAGTGTTATTTTTCTAGCGCAAGGCTTAATTCTTGCATATATTCTTCATTCATTTAGTTTTTCTTTACTTAGGCTTAAACCTCTTCAAATGATCCCCTTAAATTTCTGCAGTAGCATCCTACTCCAAAAATAGCCCCTTCATTCCTTTGAAGATTAAACAAAAAGAACAAAATTGTATCTACAGCAGTTTCGTAGCGCGCTACGAAACTACTGTGCATGTTGAGTCATCAACTTCTCCCAGCTCATAATGAATTTGAAGAAAATGAAAGAGGTTTTTGTAGATAGGTATGTTAGGATAAAAACCTCTTTCAGTTTTCCAAAATATTCTTTTAGTTTCTCAATAAACCTTCTAGAAGTTGACTACTTAAAACAATTTTTCTGCTGAAGAAAGGCCGCTTCAATGATTTCGTAGCGCATGTAGTGTATTTTCAGAGTTTTGCGCTATGAAAACTCCTAGACAGTTTCGTAGCACATTCAAATTTTAAAATGACCAAATACATGACACTTTTGGAATGATGTGGGATCCATAATGGGTAAAATTAGGTTGCTGACCTTTATTTGATAATGGAAATGAGAATCTGGCTCTATGACTTAGACTCTAAATAGATCATAAAAATGACTTAACCATGACTAACATAAAATCTTTGGAACCATACCAGTTGTCCAAAATTTTAGAACTTTTTATAGTGATAACAAGATGGTTCATTATTCTTAAAAAAAAAGTTTTTAATAATCTATCTCAAGTTGTGTTCCATTTGTGCTAAGGCCTCTTAGTGAAAACTATTCAAGTTTATTTACCAAAAATGACAACTTGCGTGTCAAGAAACTCTTGGTGCAAGTTAAGCCATGGCTTCATTGGTTAAGTACTTTTGATTTCTTGCAAATCTAATTGGATGATTGTACTGAATAGTCGGTCACATCAATTTATGGACGGAGAATAGAGCATGGAGTAATGGTGTAAGGAGTAGGTGTACATTTATGTTGCTTCTCCTTGCCCATCCAAAAGATTTTATATATTTATGTTCGCTTTGTGGGCCCTGACCCAGGTTCAGCGTTAGTCAGCTAAACAAATCCCTACACTACTGGCCCTTTGAGCATTAGCCTATGGTGCTTGGACCAAAGTTTCACTCGAAGCATTATGGGGAGGTGCTAGAACCAAGTTTCTGCACCCTGAGATGGTCGTGATGTTGGTTTGTACCCCCTGCCCCTGCTTTCGTGTAGGTCGCTAAGCCTTAGCGCTCTATCAATTTACCCTTTATTCTGCCCTTCAATGCCTCCGTGAAGGTGTATGATTGACCTTCACGCAGTTATGACAATGTATTGTATAGGTTCCCAAGTTGTCTCAAGTGTTTTATTTATCTTACCAATCAATCACAGTTAGCGTTGCGTAAATTGATATCTTTACTTGCATTCAATTAACAAATATAATCACATACATTTGCACATCATAGAATAAACCCAAACATAATATAATCAGATGCATTAACAGAGACTAAATACACAGTAATTGCCGAATATTTTTTCTTTATTGATATTTTCCAGTTTAGTACAGACTTTGTCCACCCTGCACACAGAGCTGCAGGGGTCCGCACACTCAACTGCAAACTTCCACCCTAGGCCTCTATGCACTCAGCTGTAGAGCCTTTACCTACGCTAAGACTTGAAACACTTAGATTTCTCTACCAAACTTCCAATGCTTAACTCTTCTCCGCCTCCTAAAGCTTACTTAGATTGTTTTTATACAATCCCATGGTCCGCAGACCATGGGTAGATATTTACAACCAACTTGACACTTTTACAAAATAAGGTCGGACAACCCTTTATGACTCTTGACACCTTCGTGCTCCGCGACCACAAAATGCAGAGACTTTACAACTTTATTATAAAATTATTCTAAAACATGGGCTTTTATCAACTGCTCTTGGGAGAACCTGTTCCCAAGAGGCCCCCAACACAAATATGGTGACTCGCCCTCGAGCTAATCTGCGGGCATGGAGATCTTCATGCGAAGACCTCCTAGCTTAACCTGCATGACGACAACCTCGGCGGTGCACTATGTGACTGCCTCCTTCACTTCTTCAACCAACTACTCTGTCGTTGATCCTAAATTGTCAACAAGAAGCTTCTGTTGAGTTTCTTGTAGACTACCAAGCTTGCCTTCAATGGAGTCCATGACCGAATAAGTTTCATCCACCCAAGGCTTCAAGTGCACCCTCAGAACTGCCTCTTTTTGCTACGCTGCATCTACATGTTCCTTTAATGTTTTGGCCTCCTACAGCTTCGTTAGTCTTTGTGTGAGAGCGATGGTGCACGTTGTTCCTTTTACCTTGTCATAACACTACTGCAGTTCTCATGCCTCTGTCTCCAGCCACTATACATTAGGATGCTCCTACAAACTAGTCAGGGCCTTGAACAACTATTCGAACAGCCATGTGTAGTCTACTACTACACTATCTACTGCCGCTATCGTCTCTGTGATAGCAGTTGCATGCTGCTGCTTTACATCCGACGAAGTTGGAGGCTGAGCCTTCAACTGCAAATCTGCAATTTGTAGGTTTAGCTCTAGCTGAACCTTAACCAACTTTGTGCGAACATCGCGCACCCTTGTAGGAAGCTTGTAGACCTGTTCATCTGCCTCTGCATCCTCAGGAATGGCCAATTTGGGGACCATTCAATAGGCTTCCTTCACGATCTTAATCATGCGTTGATTTGTGTTAGTAAGTTCCACCATGGAAGTGAGGGTGGTATCTTGTTGTTGGGCCATCTGCACATTTTTTATCTTCTCCTCACTGATCACTTGCAAAGCGCATTGTTCACGAGCCCTCAGCTCCATGATCACTCCATCCTGCAGTAGGTGGAGTGGCTCACCAGGAAGCGCTGCCAAGTTCAGCCTTACTCCCTTGAGGGTGCTGATAGCAGGCCTATTAGCTTCGTTTTCTATGGTCAGTGATCCATCTGGCAACACTATCACTTGGGAGTCCTTCACATGCAGTATCCTGATGGCCTTTGAAGTAATGATGACGAGGTTGGTGGACACCGTGCAAGCCTGTAATGCGCGAATCTACAGTTCATGCAGACCTATCTGGATGACCCCCAATACTTGCTACTGGTGCTGCTTGAACTGCTGTAGTACCTCCGCAGTGACATCCCGCACCGTGTCTGCAATGTCATTCAAATCTCCCTCTGTTAGGGTGATTGGGTCTAGCGAGGTATTACTTGCCTTCTATTTTTTTGCGGCCCAACTTTTTTTTGTCCCCTGGATGCTTGATGTGGTATGATTTTGTCTGTGGGTCCACTCCATGTTTCTCTATTTTCTCATCCATTTCTTCCTCTGTTTTGAGTGAAGGCGACCTCGCACCTTTGTCAAATCTGCACTCTACTTCGTCTGTCCACTTTTATACCTACTCTATGGCATCACGCTCTGCCTCGGCCTTGTCAACTGCCTCCTTCTTCCTCTTCTCGACCAGCAACACCATCTTGAGCTTGGCCTCCTCCTTTTTGCATTGCACGGTGGACTTTCTCGATCCCATCGCCAATTCTGAGGCAGTGCACCACTCTGTTGGCCAGTGATCAAGAACTACATCGATTGTGTCATCAGTTTCCAAGTAAGGCAAGTCATGCTACCTCTGCTCATGATCCTTCTGTTCCCTGATCGAGACGCACTCCGTGGACTTGCTCAATCCCACTCTGCCCAACAACAAAACCATTTGTTAGCTTTGTGGGCCCTGACCTAGGTTCAACGTTATTCAGTCAAACAAATCCTTACACTACTGACCCTTTTGGCATCAACCCATGGAGCGTGGACCGAAGTCCCACCTGAAGCAGTATGGGTGGATGCTAGTGTTGAGCCCCAGAACTACCTCTCTTCTACACACTTTTCTAAACCTTTTCTCTTCCATTTTCCCACATCAGTGCCTCACAAGCTATCAAAGATTATTACATATTGATTATAGGAGTGCATTTAAGTGGTTTTCAAACTATATCCTTGTTTGTGCTATTTGATTTACATTTTGTTCATTAGCTACGAAATGTAGCACTTTCTGTAGCTAACGTGCAATTCCGCAATTGTTTTCATTGTTCTATAGGTTACAGGTGTCGGCAGGAGAAACGAGGCACATGGGTAGCTCAAAAATGTTCTACACATGGACAAGATCCTATTTGTTTAGCCGAATTCATGAAGAAAGGCATCGGTCAAAGGACGGTCAATAAAGAGTCCTACGTCAATTAGATCTTTGTTACAGCACGTGAAAAAGTCTAAGACCATTCTTGAGTTCATGGATCCACTTCTTCCAACGGCAGACAGTAACCTCATGTTTAGTACTTCATCTTTTTTCTTGATTTAAGTAGTTGCATATTTACACTCTTGCTTAAGTTGTGATTTTATCAATAGCATGTTTTGAGATCTTTGAAGTGTTAATTTTGGAAATTACCATAAGAGGCATAAACCTTGTCTTAAATTCTACATCCATACTTGACCTTCAAAAGTATTCTTAAAACATTAGAATAGGATTTCCATTTGCATTAGACACTTTAGGAGACCAACAAGAACAAAACCCCAAAAAAAGGATAAAAATTGAAAATAATAAAGTAAGAAAGAGTTTATCTTGCATATACAGTGCGCCACACTTCATCAGTTTACGACTCCTGGATTCATAATTAATGTAGCAATTTAGGACACACTAAATTGACTAAACATTTTGGCGTCGTTTCCGGGGAAGTGTAACTAGGTAGCCTATCTCTTACATTCAAAAAAAAAAGAGGGAAAAATTGGCAATTTCTTGAAGTATGCTCTCCTCTTGCACCTAGTGTGATCTGGAGGATCAGAAAAGAGAATTATTAGTTTAATAATTTCTTGAGTATGCTCTCTTCTTTCACCTAGTGTGATCTGGAAGATCAGAAAAAGGATTATTAGCCCAATTAAAAAATACATTAAAAAAAAATGACATGCATAGAGCATGAGATTCTACGAGAAGGTTTATAGCTAGTGCCAAAAGTTTGATTTTTACAACTCCAACTACTTCAAGGCATAGACAAGATACACCTCCATCCTAGAGTCATACTCCTAGCCTTAGGATTCCTAGAATTCAAGGGGTAGAAATTGAATTAGAATATTCTCCCACACTATCTACTAAATCTGACCTAGGAGAAGAGCCCTTCTTCGCCTCTATAGGGGAACGTATTGCAATAAAAGAAATAGAATGACCCAGAGAATAAGAAGAGATAGAGACTCTCTCGTCAGCCATTAATAGAAGAACCAGACGACCTTGAGGAAACTATCATGGTAGAAGAAGTGACAGATGAAGAATTTTCACTATTTGGAGGAGGGGGTCGAGGTAGAGGTAGAGGAAACAATGGAGGTGGTGGTAGAGGTAACAATGGAGGAGGTAGAGGAAATAATGGGGAAAATAAGGGAGGAGATAACTCATTTGGATTCCCTATAGTCGATAAAAAAACCCATACAACAATGAAAAGCATTTCACCATCTATCCTCCCAAACTTTTATGGATTGCGAAGTGAGGATCCTGAGACATCTCTATTTGAGTTTGAAGTCTTATGCCAAATCTATGACTGTCTAGAAGACTCTCAAAAACTCAAACTGTTTCCTTCAACATTGAAAGGGGCTACTCTAAAATGGTTCATGGGATTAGTCACTCAATCTATTAGGACTTGGAATGATATGAAGCAAACATTTTTGGATAGATATCTGGATTATTGTATGCCCACTAATCATAGGGATGAGGTATTCAAAATCATGCAAAATGAAGATGAGAACTTGGAGAATTTACTTGAAAGATTTAAATACAACTTAAAGAGAGCGAAAATGAACAATTTAGATGAGGAAACCTTGAAAACCCTTTTATTGAAAGCCATCAGAGATGAATGGATAGATATTTTAAACATGATGGGGAAGGGATACATTTCTCAACTTCCACTACATGACATAACAGACTTATGTGTCCATCTCTCAAGGGGAAAATCTAAAACTGGAAAAGGGCCTAGAGATCCTTCCCTTATTAGAGCAAACAAATCTGCAACTGGATCAGTAAGTAGAGCAGAGATTGGCAATATGCCTGATGAATTCAAAATTGACACTTTAGGGAGCCTTAGTGAACAGCTAGACACCCTCAAAATACAAAACAAGCATAAAACAAAAGCTGATGCCTTAACCATATTTTTCCCAAAATGTAGAAAGAAACATGCTCGAAGGGAATTTCCCTTGGATGCAAAAGTTGTAGAAACATGTATGATTTTCTCAGAAAGTCATGAGACCAAGGATTGTCCTTCAATCATAGGACTCAAAGCTATCTTTCAGGAGGACCCAAATTCAATAGAATCTCTTTGTTTTTTTCAAGAAGACCTTGGCAAGGGCAACAAAAACAATGATTTAACAATCCTTTGAATTTCAGCCCCCACCAAACTGGAATTCTTGGCAACAACCTTGGCCCCAACCTCAAAATCAGTATCAATCTCAATCATGGGCACAAGGGGTGCAAAATCCTTATGGGAGATTTGCCCAATTTTATCAATATCCTCCATTTTTTTAGGGCTATTCTATTCCACAAAATCAACAACAAAATCCACAACTTCCAAATCAAAGCCCACAACTTTCATTTCCATTTCCACAAAAACCACCTCCTCAACAAAATCAAAATACTCAACTCTTGCTTCCATTTCAACAAAAGCCAAATCAACTACCAACCCAGCCATTACCAAATCCCAATAACAAGAACCCTCAGAATGCTTACATGGTAGAAGGACAACAATTTCCTACCTACATGATTGTTCCTCTAGATATTAATGATTTTCAACATAGATCTGGTAGGATTTTAGAAAAGGAAAAACCATTTATAGATTTTCAAGAGCAAGATGTTTCTGAGGAGGATTCACTTAAAGTCAATAAAATTTTTGAAGAAGCATCTCTTCAAAACCCAACCATTCAAAAATAAAAACAAAAAGAGTCAACCTCCACAACTCCTATAGTTGAGCAACTTGCATCTACATCCACACCTCCTTTCCCTGAAATATTACAAATTGATAAGGGGGTGGAAAAACAAATCTTGTTGCTTGACTATGATTTCCTAGATGAATTGAAGAATGTCTGTATCAAGATTCCCTTGCTACAGGCCATTAGGGAGTTTCCTATTCTATAAAAAACAATAAAGGAGTTGAGTATCAAAAGATCAGGTAGGAAACCAAGAGACACAAAAAGAATCCACCTGGTAGGAAAAATAGCAGATATTGTGATGGGAAGTATTACCATGAAGAAATATGTGGATCCAGGTAGTCCAATTGACAAGACACACATAAATGGGATAGAAATTCCAAATACATTGATTGACTTAGGGGCTGCTATAAACATTATGAGTAGACAGACTATGGAACAGCTTAAACTTCCTAATCTTCTTTTCACACCTACCTTACTGCAACTTGCAAATAGATTAGTAATCAAACCAGATGGTGTACTAGAAGACATTTCGGTCTCCTTAGATTCTTGTGAATATCCAATATATTTCATGATTTTGACTCCCAAAAGTAATCTAGGAGGGCACACACTCATCATAGGAAGACCTTATCTAACCACAGTTGATGCTTTTATTAGTTGTAGATCTGGGGACATGTACATTTATGATGGTAGTTCAACAAAGAAATTCACTTTGTATCCTCCAGCAAAATCCATTATAGAAGGAGACAATGAATGGGTCAATGATGAAGATATTATACAACCTGTCTTTACTCTCTCTGAAGTTAGTGAAGATAGTCAAATCTTGAATACACTAGAAAATTTTGAAACATCTTCAGAATATGACCACACACAAATTCAGTTAGATTCTGATATTGAATATTTTTCATCAAGGCAAATGTCTCTCTACTCTATGGAAGAGTTTGGAAGTTCTGTAGTTGAAATTTTTCCAGGAAAAACATTGAATATTGACAAAAATTTGGAAAAGTTACAACAGGAAGAGCTAACCAAAATCTTGCGAAAACATTATGTTTCATTTGCATGGGAGTATACTGACATGAAAGGTATTGACCCTAAGACTTGCATCCATCATATCTATATTTATGAAAACAGTAGACCAATCAGACAACCTCAGAGAAGGACGAATCCAAATCTTAGGGAGATTGTGAAAGAAGAGCTCCAAAAACCACTCAATGTGAACTTCATTTACCCAATTTCAGATAGCCGATGGGTTTCTCACTTGGTTATAGTACCCAAAAAGAATGGTAAATGGAGGGTGTGCATTGATTACAAGGAATTGAATAAATAAACTTTGAAGGATCACTTTCCTTTGCCCTTTATTGAGCAAGTATTAGATACATTAGTAGGCAAAAAGTACTTTTCATTTCTGGATGGTTTTAGTAGTTATAATCAAATTCAGGTAGCACCTGAAGATCAACATAAAACCACATTTACTTGTCCATGGGGAACTTTTGCCTACTGAGTGCTTCCCTTTGGATTATGCAATGCACACGCAACATTCCAAAGAGCAGTATTAGGAATTTTTTCTGATCTAATCCATGATTGTGCAGAGGTGTATATGGATGCTTTTACAGTTTATGGTAATACATTTGAAGAAGCCTTTGAAAATTTGGAAAAATTCCTTATAAGATGTAAAGAAACAAACCTTTCATTAAGCCATGTAAAATGCTTTATGATGTTTACTGAAGGTATTGTTTTGGGACATCATATTTTAGGGGACGCGATTAAAGTTGATAAATCAAAAGTTGAAGTCATCTCCAAGTTACCTATTCCAAATTGTCAAAAATATGTTAGAAGTTTTCTAGGATTTACTGGATATTATAGAAGATTTATAGAAAACTCTACCAAAATATCATCTCCTCTCTTCAAACTACTTACAAAAGACTATGAATTCAAATGGAGTCCTGATTGCAAATCAACATTTGAAGCTTTGAAGACAAGAATATCTAAAGCGCCTATCTTAAGAGGACCAAATTGGAAACTTCCTTTCCATATTTCTATAGATGCTTCAGATATAGCTCTAGGAGCTGTGTTGGGACAAAAACACTTGGTTCCTTATGCTATTTACTATACCAGTAAAAATTTGACTCCCATTGAGTTGAATTATACTGTGATTGAAAAAGAGTTAGTTGTTGTTCATGCAATTAATAAATTTAGACATTATATAACAAGCTATGACACTTTTATTCATACTGATAATTCTACAATTAGATAATGAAAAAACATGTTACTAACGGCAGAGTTACAAGGTGGCTCCTACTTTTACAGGAATTTAATATTATTGTGTTAGATAAACCAGGGAAACAAAACACAGTAGCTGATTTCTTGTTTAGAATTCAGAATATCAAAGAATATTCTCCTGTAGAGGATAAATTTCCTGATGAATACTTATTTGCAGTAACTCCTAAAACTCTTTGGTTTGCAGATATGGCTAACTTTTGGTTACAGGGAAACTACCTCCACATTTATTTCCTAGTGAAAGAAGAAATATTATTTAGGAGAGTTCAAGATATTCATGGATTCTAACTAATTGTTTAAAACAAGCCCAGACTTTATGATCAGAAGATGTGTTAGGGAAGATGAAATGCCTGATATTCTCAAAGCATGTCATGATGAGCCGTGCAATGGAAACTTTGCTGACAAGATGACAAGCTATAAAATCCTTTCTTTAGGATATTATTGGTCGTCCCTCTTCAAAGATGAAAAACAATATGTCAAAAGGTGTGACAGCTGCCAAAGGGTAGGGAAACCTACCCCCTCAAATGAGATGCCATTACAACCTCAGGTACTTATCGAACCCTTTGAAAAATGGGATTTAGACTTTATTGGACCTATTAATCCCCCATATAAATAGAAAAAGTATATAATAATATGTATTGATTATGTCACTAAATGGGTAGAAGCCAAAGCATTATTTTCTACTACTAAAAATTTAGTTTTTATTTTTCTTTATGAGGATATTTTTACTCGCTTTGGTGTTCCAAGAGAAATTATGATAGATCAAGGAGGTCAATTCACATCCAAATTCTTGGAGAAGTTGATGGAAGAGTACAAGGTCAAGTACAAAAATCCACTCCTTACCACCCACAAGCAAATGGTTAAGTGGAGTCCACAAACAAAGTAATTGAAGGCATCATTACCAAGATTGTTCATCTACACAGAGGAAATTGGGCATAAATGCTTCCTGAAGCCTTATGGGCCTACAAAACCACATGGAAGAACACAACAGGACATTCTCCCTATGAACTTGTTTATGGGAAGGAAGTTCTGCTCCCATTGAGTTCCAAGTTAAGACCTTCAAGATGACAGTTCAATTGGGAATGGATCTCTCAGAAGCCCAAAAGCATAGAATGGAGCAGTTGAATGAACTAAATGAGATTAGACAAGAAGCAATTCTAAGAACTGATCTAGTTCAACATCAAAGAGTTAGGTGGCATAACAAATACATCAAGGATAAAAAGTTTCAAGAAGGAGATTGGGCATTGCTATTTGATTCCATGTTCAAAGATGTTCAAGGTAAATTTCAGACTCATTGGCTTGGGCCATATGAGGTTGATAAAGTTCTTAGAAATGGATTGGTAAGACTCAAAACAATTGATGAATATCAAACTCCTCTCATTATGAATGGTCACAAATTGAAGATCTATCATAAGCCACTCTCAAAGGAGGATTTTATCAAAATCTTTCAAGATAATTCTGCAATGAGGTTGGTAAAGAAGGATCCTTCTTCTCCACCAGCCTAGTCTTTGTTCTTTTGATCATCATCTAAATAATAATAATAATAATGTATAAACTTGAAAACCAATCATTGATTAGTAGTATTATACAAAAAATATAGGGTGAAAATCAGAAGCTTCTGACACCTTCTATTTTCCCAAAAAAAAAAAATCTCTCATTTCTCTCATAGTTGTTTCCTGTCATTTCATTTTCATTCCATCTCGCCACCACATTCCACCAATAAATTCCTTTCATGTTCAGCTTTCCATATATCATTCATTCAATCATCTTTCATTTCCATCCATCTCCATTCACTTCGCCAAGTCATATGTTATTCACTATGTCAGTTTCCGCAGCCGAATTTTGTTTTCGTATTTGAATATTGATTCCGCAATTGATTGTTGATTCTGCAGCGAATACTCTGTAACTCCGCAGTGACAGTCAAATGTTAGCCAAGTGACAGACAAATGTTAGTCAAGTAAAGATGAAAACCAGATGCAGGTATGGAAGAGGAAAATCTTTTGAAGATGTCAGCACCAGCCAATCAAAAGTTAGAAAACAAAAGTGGTAAGATTCTAAGGTATGAGCAAAATCAATTTCAAATAGCATTTTAAACACATAATCTGTATAGTTCATAAAATCACAAACTCCATAATGTGTAATGATTGATTTGATAGTGCCTTAACTCCTCCATGACCTCTGCATAACTCCACCACGACTTCCACATCAAATTCCAACGGCCTCATAATCCTCTTCCGAATTTAACTCATACTTATTTGTACATTCGCATTACACCTGTTGAACTGGTTAATCATGAAGACGTAAGCCAATTGACCATGGCTCTCCTCCTCTGACGCACCAATCTATAGTCATTTTATGAATTTTCCAACGTCCATTCTGCAGCCTTTTATTTCAAAATTCTGCCAGTCTCACTCTGTCTCCATACTCTCACACCGAGTTTACGATTGCTAGTTCAGGGTTTGTTTCCACAGGCCTCTGCTTTGTGAACCTGTTCTCATTGCATGCTCCGTATTCTTCTCACATTGTAGCCATTGGTTTTCTCTGTAGCCCTTCTTCCATTCTCCGCTCATATCATTGTTCTGCCTCCATGAAACCGTCACTTACGGAGGTATTTTCGAAGCAAAGAGGAGGAATGGGTCTTTTAGTAAGAACAAAGCCAGATGAAGCCAAATTTATGGAGGGCTATCCACAGCTAAAGAGCACGTTAAGAAAATCAAGGTGGCTGCAGTTTATTCAGAAGTTCAGGGGTCATAATAAAGAAGTTACAAAGACGTTTGCAAGGTCCTTCAACAGTATGGAAGTCGAGATTGGGGATATCAAATTCTCGGTAACAGAGGCATCCATTGTAGTAGCAATAGAGCTCCCACAGGAAGGAGAACGATGGTTCAAAAATAATGACTTCGATGAAAAAGCATGGAGGATCATTTTGCGTAACCCAGGTATGGATATATCCATTTTTAAACATGGATTCCTGTTTCAGCTCTAAAGGAGAAATGGACCAATTTGCTATTGATAATTCAAAAATTCATTACGTGTGAAGGAAGGTATGGGTCTATGTACATGTACCATATAAGGTTATTAATGAATTTTTCTGCAGAGTTCCATCAATCTACCTTATTTCTTGTTGATTAGCTTGAAAAATATGTCTACCACTATACAGAAAAATCTAGATGATGTGGAAACTCATCTTTATCATCACGAACTTGTTAAAATTCTACTTGAAAATCAATTGAAGGAAAGAAAGGACACATGAGAAAAATTCTTAATTAGAAATTTCTTCCAGGATCCACCTGAAACACCTGAGGGAAGCTCAATAAGAAAGAATAGGAGAAGAAGAACAAATGTAGAAATCCAAAAGACTTTTACTAGTATCACTAAAGATACCAGTAAGGAAGAAATGTTGTCTAAAACTTTGACTGAGATTAGAAAACAAGTGAAACAGAAAGGGAAAAGAAATGTTGAAGATGTTTATCAGACCCCAGAACCTTCTTCAGAAGGGGAACGGGTACTTTCTGAGAGACTAGTTCATCTTAAGGAGCAGTCAACTAAGGAAAAAGGAAAAGAAAAACAGAGTCTAGAAAAAGGAGATACCAGCTCACATAATTTAAGAAGGAGCTCAAGACTTAAAGGAAAATTGAAGAAAGTGTAAATCAAAGGAGCCCACTTCATAGATCTAGGAGGGGAAACACCAGAACGGTCACCAGAAATCACTCCTCCTAACCATAGTCCACAACATTCTCCTTTTTCTCAACCAGATTTTGAAATCAATCCAAGAAATACCACACCAAAAATTGATCAAACTCAGCAATAGATGTATGATTTTATTGAATCATTGGAAAACACTGCAACAGAATAGGTCACTTCATCTAATCAGCCTGGTACAGCTCATAAAATTTTGATCTAATCATTAAAACAAGAAGTTTATGAACTAGAAGTCCTAGATAGACATATCAAAAGGGAAAATGAGACATTAAAAGAGCAAAACAAATTGGAGAAGATCATCCATGACAACACCATGCTACATTTAGGATTGTAGCACAAGAAAAATTGGAAATTGAAGAAGAAGAATAGGAAGTTGAGCAGAGCCCTTATCAATATCAAATACAGGTGCCTTATGATGAAGCCTAAGATGATGTGACACCAAGCAAGAAGAAGAAAATGTTAGATGTATTAGCCGAAGTCTCAGAGCAGATGAATTGAAGGAAGGATATTCACAGTTTTCGTTGCATGAGGACATGCAACATCTTCACAGTGGGGTTGTGTCGAGCCCCAGAACTACCTCTCTTCTACATACTTCTCCAAACCTTTTCTCTTCCATTTTCCCACATCAGTGCCTCATATGCTATCAAAAATGGTTACATATTGATTCTAGAGTGCATTTAAGTGGTTTTCAAACTATGTCCTTGTGTTTGTTATTTGATTTATATTTTGTTCATTAGTTACGAAATGTAGCCACTTTCTACAGTTGACTTGCAATTCCGCGGTTGTTTTCATTGTTCTGTAGGTTACAGGTGTCGACAGGAAAAACGAGGCACGTGGGAAGCTCAAAAATTTTCTACACATGGACAAGGTCCTATCTGTTCAACCGAATTCATGAAGAAAGGCATCAGTCAAAGGACAGTTAACATAGAGTCTTACGTCAATTAGGTCTCTGTTCCAGCACGTGAAAAATCCCGAGACTGTTCCTGAGTTCATGGATCGACTTTTGTCAGTTGCAAACCGTCTCCATGATTCAATCTAACACCCACCTTTCATAGATTTAATGTTTATAGCAACCAAGAAGCTGAACTTACATAATTTGTCCTGTTAACGTGTCCTCTACTGAAGATTTTTCTCCAAATGATAGTTATCTATTTTCTTCTATAAATAAAGTGTTTGCAACGCAAGTAGTTAGTCTGGATGTTAGCCTTGATTTTTTTTTAGCGTTAGTTTTATTGTTGTAACGAGAAGACATATTCCCTGTTTTGCAATACAAAACTCTGTTTTATTATGACTGTTTAAAGCGTGGTTTAGAGGTGACAGCGTATTAACCAAAGGTTGTGCAGAGGGCCCCTACTAGCTGATGTTTTGATTTTCATTTTTGTATAGCTTTCATGTGTGTTTTCTCTTATTTCCACTGTACATTTCTCATAATTTGTTTATGGTATTAATCGTTCTTATTCCTGTACATGATTTTGCAGCATTATTATCTTTTTCACTAACATTGATCAGTGCATTTCAAGATAGGTTATGCTCAAGCTTTTTAATATAGTTTTTCTTGCATCAAGTGGTGATCTGAGATTTGATCCTTTGCTGAACTTTAGATTTTAAATTCCAGTTGTTATGCTTTGATTTCAGTGAGATTTGTTTACTGCTTTTAGCTAGTTTAGATATCAAGTTCTTCATGTTATATGAGATTATCTTTGGTGACTTTAGCTTAACCCTGTTTTAGAAGTTAATTAGCGAGATATCAGATTATAAGTGAAGTAATTTGATTTTGCTTTCATTAGTTTGCAAGAAGACAGTTTAGATATCAGTTCTTTATGCTACATGACGTTATCTCCAGTGCCTTTAGCTTAACCCCGTTTTAGAAGTTAATTGGCGAGCTATCGGATTGTAGGTGAAGTAATTGATTTTGCTTTCATTAGTATGCAAGTAGACAGTTTAAATATCAGTGCTTTATGCTACATGACTTATCTCCAATGCCTTTAGCTTGACCCCGTTTTAGAAGTTAATTGGAGAGCTATCAGATTGTAGGTGAAGTAATTGATTTTGCTTTCATTAGTCTGCAAGTAGATAGTTTAAATTTCATTCTTTTATGCCATATGACATTATTTCTGGTGTCTTTAGCTTAACCCTTTTTAGAAGTTAATTGATGAAATATTGGAATTATGGATGAAATCAGTGACTTGTTTCCAGCTTCTTTATTTTTGGTTGAGTGCAGTAGTTTAGATTTTATTTCTATAATTAGATGGATAGCAGAGACAATAACCTCATGTTCAGTACTTCATCTTTTTGCTTGATTTATGTAGCTGCACATTTACACTTTTGTTTAAGTTCTTATTTTATCAATAACATGTTTTGAGATATTTGAAGTGCTAAGTTTTGAAATTACCGTAAGAGGCATAAACCTTGTCTTAAATTCTACATCCATACTTGAACTTTAAAAGTATTCATAAGACCTTAGAATAGGATTTCCATTTGCATTAGACACTTTAGGAGACCAACAAGAAAAAAACCCCAAAAACAAGATAAAAACAGAAAATAATAAAATAAGAAAGAGGTTGTCTTGCACATACAGTGCACCACACTTCATCAATTTACGACTCCCAGCTTGATAATTAATGTAGCAATTTAGGACACACTAAATTGACTAAACAACTAGAACCAAGTTTCTGCACCCTCAGATGGTAGTGATGTCGGTTTCTACCCCTTTCCCCTTCTTTCGCACAGGTTGCTAATCCTTAGGGCTCTATCAGTCTACCCTTTATTCTGCCCTTTGGTGTTGGGTTGTATTATATTCTTTCCATGACTAGCCCACGTAGCTAACCAGGGGTTAGAGGGGAGTAGAGCCCCCCCTTCGTTGGCCAATTGTGTAGCATGGGGGCCATAGGGGGTTTCAGGGGTGCAGGTAACCCCACTCTATGGGGTCTGGGGCAGCGCCTCGAAAAATTTTGGTTTTGGAACCTATGTTAGGTTGGGCGGACACACCTATGGTTTTTTGCATGGCTTTCGCACATGCTTTTAGATGCGATGGTTTTCGGTCCATGGTATTGGGTGCTTTGGCATGTATAAATATGTACTATAACATTGAAAGGAACACAATGAAAAAGCAAGCTGGTAGTCTCGGTTTTGGGATCCAGGGGAAAATATCTGTGTATATGTGTTTTATGTGTTATGCTCTCGCATTGTTTATTTTATGTGTTTTAAAATTCATATGCAGGTAATTTCTGTACGGGGTTAAAACCTACGTTTGGTATCAGAGTTGTTTTGGCTTCAAGGGAACGCCTTTGTTACTAAGGGGTTTCGCTCGGGCCTGTGGTAGACCCTGTTCAGTGGGAGGTCTGCAAGATCGATTCTAGTGGTGAAAGAAGATGGCGAGCAGTGGAATGATAGAGATCGAGAAATTCAATGGTCAAAGTTTTGAGTTGTGGAAACTCAAGATGGAGGATATATTGGCGGATAAAGATCATTGTATTGTAGTAGATCTAGGTGCTAAACCAATAGGAGTGTCCGATGAAGAATGGAAGAAGTTATATCAGAAGGAAAAGAGCACAATATGTTGTGTGTCTCAGATTTCGTATTACTAAATGTATTAGGGGAAGCTATGGCTAAGGCTTTGTGGGACAAGTTAGGGACTTTGTACCAATCTAAGTCTCTAGTGAACAAATTTTTCCTATGAAAAAGGTTGTATAACCTGAGGATGAAAGATGGAGACTCAGTGACAGAGCATCTGAATGCATTTAATACTATGGTAATTCAATTAGCATCTATTGATATCAAAATTTAAGATGAATATAAGTGCATGATTTTGTTGTGTTCTCTACCAGATTCATGGGATATTCTAGTTATTACAATAGGCAGCAATGCAACTGCCTTGCAGTTCATGAAATAGTCTCATCCTTGCTAACGGAGGAGATGAGATGAAAAATTATGGAGAACCAGAATGGTGATGCCTTGTTTATACGAGGATGGTCTCAGAACATAAACAAAAATAAGTCATCGAGTGGGAGATCTAAATCTCTAGGAAAACTTGTAAAAGTTGTGTGCTGGAAATGCAGAAAGGAAGGGCACTACAAAAGGGACTGTATATCTAAAGCTCCTGATAAAGGAAAGGAATCTGATGATGCTCCTTCTGCAGAGGTGAAAACCACCTCAAATGAAGGTGGGGATGTGTACTTGGCTTCTTCAAGTACACATGTAGATCATGAGGCATGGTTGATTGACTCAGGTGCATCCTTTGACTTCACTCCCCATAGAGAGTGGCTCTTCAAGTATGAGAAATACAATGGTGATGATGTCTTCTTAGGGGATTATACGAAGGCTAGAATCATTGGTCACAGAAAAGTAAAGTTGAAGTTGCAAGGTGGAAGGGTTATAACACTTCTGGGTGTTCTGCATATTTCTACATTGGCCAAAAATCTGATTTTTGTAAGCAAGTTGGATGACAATGCAGGTGTAAAAACAGTGGTCGAGAAGGATACCTATAAGATGGTTTAGGGAAAACTGGTATTGATGCAAGGAGGTTGGATTGGAACTCTGTACAAGCTACAAGGTAGCACGGTTGTTGATGTGTAAAAAAGTTATGTGGTTCTTGAAAGTGGAGCAGAAAATCTAGTGGTCTTTGGAGAGAAGACCATGTTGTGGCATCAAAGGCTTGGATATATTGGAGATAAGGGCCTTTGAATACTTCATGGTAAAGGTATGGTAGAAGGTATGAGTAATAGCTCTCTGGATTTTGATTTCTGTGAAAATTGTGTATATGGGAAGCAAAATCTGGTGAGTTTCCCCTCTAGTGGTAAGAGGGCGAAACATATATTAGAGCTTGTGCATAGCGATGTGTTTGGACCTGTGAAGGTTCCTTCACTAAGTAAGTCTGCGTACTATGTATAATTTATATATGACTTCTCAAGGAATACATGGATATATTTCCTTAAGAAGAAACTTGAAGTCTTTGACATGTTTAAAGAATTCAAGGATCTAGTGGAAAACCAGACAGAGAAGAAGATAAAGGTGTTGAGGATAGGTAATGGTGGAGTTTTTTGCAGTAAAGAATTTGAAGAATTCTATAAGAAGTTTGGTATAGAATGGCAGAAGAATACTCCATATACACCTCAGCAAAATGGAGTTGCAGAAAGAATGAACAAGACGTTGATGGAAAGGGCAAGAAGCATGCTCAGTGGTGTTGGGTTAGGATAGGAATTTTGGGTAGAAGTGGTGAAGACAGCATGTTACCTGGTCAACAGATCACCTTCATCAATGTTGGAGGATAAAACTCCACAAGAGGTATGGACTGGTAAGAAACCCTCTCTTTCACATCTAAGGGTATTTGGATGTGATGCATATGTACATGTTCCAAAGGAGAAACGAACCAAGTTGGATAGTAAATCTGAAAAGTGCATCTTTATTGGGTATAACGATGGTTTAAAGGGTTATAAGATTTGGAACCCAGTAACAAAGAAGGTTGTGTACAGTCGAGATGTGGGGTTCAGAGAGGTGAAATATGTTATTAAACATGAAGTCCAACCAAAGGAACTTGAGAAGATAGTGTTTGAGCTAAAGGAGGAAGAATCAGACTCTATAGTAAAGGAGGAATTAGAAGATGAAGAGCCACAAACTCCGGGTGTGAGAAGATTAGTTCAAGAAAGAGGGTGGCCAAAAATGTATAGTCCATCTGCTTTCTGTTCAAATTTTTCTTTATCTATTATTGATGATGATCCCAAAACTGTGAAGGAAGCAATAGATTCAAAGGATGGAAAACTCTGGAAAGAGGCCATGGTTGATGATATGAAATCTTTTCACAAAAATGAGGCTTGGGATCTGGTGGAGTTGTCAACTGGAAGAAAACCTATTGGCAGCAAATGGGTGTTCAAGAAGAAGACAAATGCAAAAGGAAGGTGAAGAAATACAAAGCTCGGTTGGTAGCAAAAGGTTATTCCCAGGTGCCGGGAATTGATTTTGGTGATATTTTTTCTCCTATTGTCAAGGTAACTTCTATTAGATTACTTTTATATGTTGTTGTTGCTTTTGATTTTGAGGTATAACAGATGGATGTGAAGACAACATTTCTTCACGGGGATCTGGAAGAGGAAATCTACATGAAGTAACCTGAAGGCTTTGCGTTGAAGGGTAAAGAAAGATTGGTATGCAAGTTAAAGAAGTCTCTGTATGGGTTAAAGTAGTCACCAAGGATGTGGTATTAGAAATTTGATACATTTATACAGGGACTTGGCTTCACCAGAAGAAATTCAGATCACTGTGTGTATTTTAAATTAATTAGTGACCGTGTTATTTATTTGGTCTTGTATGTGCATGATATGTTGCTGGTTGGAAATGACAAAGAAATTATCCAGGATTTGAAGACCCAATTGTCCTCCAAATTCGACATGAAATATCTTGGTGCTACAAAATATATTTTGGGCATGGAAATTAAAAGAGATCAGGTAAAGAGGAAGCCATGGTCAAACCAGAGGGGGTATGTTGAGACAATATTGAAAATATTTAATATGTAGGATAGTAAACTAGGGAAGGTTTCTATTCTTGTGGGTGTAAATTTATCAGATGAACAGTATCCCAAGACACAAGAAGAGGAAGAGGACATGTCCCATGTTCCATATGCAAGTGCAGTTGGTAGCCTGATGTATGCAATGGTATATACTAGACTAGACATTGCACATGTAGTGGGAGTATTGAGTAGGTTTATGTCAAAACTAGGAAAGGAGCATTGGACAGTAGTGAAGTGGGTTTTCAAGTATTTGCGTGGCACCAGTGATTATGGTTTGTGCTACCAAGGAATACTAGGATTGGACAAAGGGTTGGATATTCGTGGCTTTGTTGATGTAGACTGGGCTAAAGATCTGGATCAAAGAAGATCTACAAGTGGGTATGTGTTTAACCTATTTGGAGGTGTAGTCAGTTCGATGAGTAAGAAACAATCTATAGTGGCACCATCAACTATAGAGGCAGAATACATGGCAGCCACTCATGCAAGAAAGGAAGCAGTTTGGTTGCAGAGATTGTGTTCAAGTATGGGGTTAGTATAGGGAGCTATAAGGATAGACAGTGATAGCCAAAGTGCAATTTTCTTGGCAAAGAACCCTGCATATCATTCAAAGACAAAGCACATTGATGTTTAGTATCACTTTCTGAGGAATATGATAGAAGACAAAAAGGTGTTACTAGTAAAGGTGGACACTTTGAAGAATACAACAGATGCATTGAAAAAATATGTGAGCTCTGAGAAGTTGTCTTGGTGTAGAGAAATAATGGGTGTTGCAGGGTTGGATAAATGACTAAGCTCTCTTGTGTCCCCCTATGGAAAGAAAACAACAAGTGGGAGAATTTTGGGTTGTGTTATATTCTTTCCACGACTAGCCCACGTAGTTAACCGGGGGTTAGAGGGGGGGCAGAGGCCCCCCTTCGTTACGTCAATTGTGTAGGCAGGGGGGCACAAGGGATTTGAGGTGTCCAAGTAACCCCACTCTATGGGGTCCAGGGCAGCGCCTCATAAAATTTTGGTTTTGGAACCTATGTTAGGTTGGGCAGACCCACCTATGGTTTTGTGCATGATTTTCTCACATGTTTTTGGACGCGATGGTTTTCGGTCCATGGTCTTGGACGCGATGGTTTTTGGTCCATGGAATTGGATGCTTCAACATGTATAAATATCTATTATAACATTGAAAGGAACATAATGAAAAATCAAGGTGGTAGTCCCAGTTTTAGGATCCAAGGGAAAATCTCTGTGTATATGTGTTTTATGTGTTATGCTCTCGCATTGTTTATTTTATGTGTTTTAGAATTCGTATGCAAGTAATATCTGTATGGGGTTAAAACCTACATTTAGTGCCTCCACGAATGTGTACAATTGACATTCGTGCAACCCTAACATGTGGTTTAGATACCTTCGCGCAGCTATGACAATGTATTGTATAGGTTCCCAAGTTGTCTCAAGTGTTTTACTTATCTTACCAATCATTCACAATTAGTGTCGTGTAAACTGATATCTTTACTTGTGTTCAATTAACATATATAATCACATACATTCACCCATCAAATAAAAATTATAGAATAAACCCGAACATAATATAATCAGATGCATTAACAGAGAATAAATACAGAGTAATTACTGAATATTTTATTTTTATTCATATTTTCCAGCTTAGTATAGACTCTATCCACTTTGTGCACAGCTGCAGGGGTCTGCAAACTCAGCTGCAGACTTCCACCTTGCGCCTCTGCGCACTCAGCTGTAGAGCCCTACCTACACTGAGACCCAAAACACTTAGACTTCTCTACTAAACTTCCAATGCTTAAGACTTCTCCACCTCCTAGAGCTTACTTACTTAGTTCATTTTTATACAATCCCATTATCCACGGACCATGGGTAGATCTTTACAACCGACTTGACACTTTTACAAAATAAGGGTAGACAACCCTTTATGACTCTTGACACCTTTGCGGTCCACGACCACAAAATGCGGAGACTTTACAACTTTATCACAAAATTGTTCCAAAACATGGGCTTTTAGCCCCAAAACTACTCTAGGGGGAACCCGTTCCCAAAAGGCCCCCAACACAAAGATGGTGAATCGCCCTCAAGTCACTTTGCGAGTGCAGAGATCTTGGTGCGAAGACCTCCTAGCTCAACCTGTATGATAGCAACCCGATAGTGTGCTATGCACTTGCATGCTTCACTTATTCAACCAACTACTTTATTGTTGGTCCTGAACTTTCAGCCTAAAGCTTCTATTGAGTTTCTTGCAGACTAGCAAACTTGCCTTCAATGGAGGCCATGACTGAATAAGCTTCGTCCAACCAAGGCTTCAAGCGAGCCTTCAGCACTGCCTCTTTGTGTTGCGCTACATCTACATGTTCCTTTAATGTTTTGGCCTCCCGTAGCTTCACTAGTCTCTGTGTGAGTGTGACGGTGCATGATATTCCTCTTACCTCGTCATAGCGCTACTGTAGTTCTCGTGCCTCTGTCTCCAGCCGCTATACATTAGGATCCTCCTGCAAATTAGCCAGGACCATGAACAACTATTCAAACAGTCGCGTACATTCTTCTACTGCACTGTCTACTACTGCCATCACCTCTATGACAATGGTTGCACGTTGCTCCTTTACTTCTGGTAGAGTTGAAGGCTAAGCCTTCAACTACAAATAAGCAATCTGTAGGTTTAGATCTAGCTGAACCTTAGAAAAATTTGTGCGAGCATCGCACACCCCTATAGCAAGCTTGTAGACTTATTCATCTGCCTCTGCATCCTCAGGAATGGCTAATTCAGGACCATTCAGCAAGCTTCCTTCACGGCCTTAATAATGCGCTGATTTGTGTTAATAAGTACCACCATGGAAGTGAGGGTGGTATCTTGCTGCAGAGCTATCTGCACATTGTTTATCTTCTACTCAATGATCACTTGCAAAGCACACTGCTCGCGAGAGATCAATTCCGCAACCAATCCATCCTGTTGTAGGTGGAGCACATCGCGAGGAAGCACTGCCAAGTTCAGCCCTACTCCCTTGAGGGTGCTGACAGCGGGCCTATCAACTTCGTTTTCTATGGCTAGGGCTCCATCTGGCAACACTATCACTCAAGATTCCTTCACACGCAGCATCCTAGTGGCCTCAAAAGTACTTATGGTGAGACTGGTGGACACCACGCTAGCCTATGATGCATGCATCTATAGCTTATGCAGACCCATCTGGGTGGCCCCAGATACTTTCTCTTGCAGTACCTCCGCAGTGACATCCCGTACCGTGTCTCCAATGTCATTCAAATCTCCCTGTGTTAGGGTGATTGGGTCTAGTGAGGTCTTATTGGCCTTCGATTTCTTTCACGGCCCAATTTTTTCCTATCCTCTTCGACGCTTGGTGTAGTACAACACCGTCTATGGGTCCACTCCATGCTCTTCTATTTCTTCCTCTGTTTCAAGTGAAGGTGACCTCGCACCTTTGTCATAGTTGTGCTCTGCTCTGCATGTCTACTTTACGCCTGTTGTGCAGCGTCCCGCTATGCCTGAGCCTTGTCAGTGGCCTCCTCTTTCCTCTTCTCGGCCAGTTGTGCCATCTTGAGCTTGGCCTCCTCCTTTTTGTACTACGCAACGGACTTGCCCGATCCCACCACCGAGTTTGAGACAATGTGCCACTCTGCCAGCCAACAATCAAGAACTGCATAAATCATGTCGTTAATCGCCAAGTAAGGAAATACATGCCACCTCTGCTCAGGGTCCTTCCATGCCCTCATCGAGACATGCTCTGCGGATTTACTCAATCCCACTCTACCCAGCAAGAGAACCATTTGTTGGCTTTATGGTATCTGACCCAAGTTCAGCATTAGTCAGCCAAATAAATCCCTACACTACTGGCCCTTTCAGCATCAGCCTGCGGAGTGTGGACTGAAGTCTCACTCGAAGCAGTACGGGGGGATGCTGGAACCAAGTTTATGCACCTTGAGATGGTCGTGATGTCAGTTTGTACCCCCCTACCCCTGCTTTCACATAGGTTGCTAAGCCTTAGGGCTCTATCAATCTACCCTTTATTCCACCCTTCAATGCCTCTGCGAAGGTGTACGATTGACCTTCGCGCAACCCTAACCAATGGTTCAGGTATGTTTGCGCAGCTATGACAATGTATTGACTTGGTTCCCAAGTTGTCTCAAGTGTTTTACTTATCTTACCAACCAATCACAGTTAGCGTCGCATAAACTGATATATTTACTTGTGTTCAATTAACAAATATAATCACATACATTTGTGAATCAAATAAACATTGTATAATAAACCCAAACATAATATAATCATATGCATTAACAGAGACTAAATACACAGTATTTGCCGAATAGTTTCTCTTTATTGATATTTTCTAGCTTAGTATAGTCTCTATCCACCCTGTGCACACAACTGCAGGGGTCCATGCACTCAGCTACGGACTTCCACTGAAGGTGTATGCACACTCAGCTGCAATGCTTAAATCTAGCTCCTTTTTATACAATCCCATGGTCCATGGACCATGGGTAAATCTTTATAGCCGACTTGACACTTTTACAAAATAAACGTGGACAACCCTTTATGACTCTTGACACCTTTGCGCTTCCGACTACAAAATGCAGATGCTTTACAACTTTATTACAAAATTATTCCAAAACATGGGATTTTAGCCCAAAAACTTCTCTTTGGGGAACCCATTCACAACAGGACCCCAAAAAAAACATGGCAACTCTCCCTCGAGTCACTCTGCAGGCCTGAAAATCTTCGCGCAAAGACCTCCCAGCTCAACCTGTATGACGACAATCTGGGTAGTGCACTGTGCAACTGCCTCCTTCACTTCTTCAACCAACTGCTCTATCACTGGTCCTGAACTGTCAACATGAAGCCTCTACTGAGTTGCTTGCATACTAGCAAGCTTTCCTTCAATGGAGGCCGTGACTGAATAAGCTTCATCCAACCAAGGCTTCAAGCTCACCTTCAACACTACCACTTTTTGTTACGCTGCATCTACCTGTTCCTCCAATGTTTTGGCCTCCTGTAGCTTCTCTAATCTCTGTGTGAGAGTGACGGTGCACACTGTTCCTTTTACCTTGTCATAGCGATGTTGCAGTTCTCGCGCCTCTCTCTCCAGCCGCTATACATTAGGATCCTCCTGCATACTGGTGAGGACCTCAAATTACTATTCAAACAGCTATGTGTAGTCTGCTATTGCACTTTCTACTACTGTTATCGCCTCTATGACAGGGGTTGTGCATTGCTCCTTTACTTCCAGCAGAGTTGAAGGTTGAGCCTTCAACTGCAAATCTGTAATCTGTAGGTTCAGATCCAGCTAAAACTTAGCCAACTCTGTGCGAGCATCACACATCCTTATAGCAAGCTTGTAGACCTATTCATCTATCTCTGCATCCTTAGGAATGGCCAATTTGGGGACCATTCGATAGGCTTCCTTCACGACCTTAATCATGTGCCAATTTGTGTTAGTAAGTTCCACCATGGAAGTGAGGGCATATCTTGTTGTAGAGCCATCTGCACATTGTTGATCTTCTTCTCACTAATCACTTGCAAAGCACGTTTTTCACGGGCCCCTAGCTCCATGATCACTCCATCCTGGAGTAGGTAGAGTGCCTCACCATGAAGCGCTACCAAGTTCAGCCCTACTCCCTTAAGGGCACTGGCAGGGAGCCTATCAACTTTTTTTTTTCTGTGGTCAGTGCTCCATTCTGTAGCACTATCGCTCCGGAGTCCTTTGCACACAGAATCCCAACGGCCTCTAAAGTACTGATGGTGAGGCTGGTGGACACAACACTAGCTAGCGATGCGTGGATCTGCAACTCATGCAGACTTATCTAGACGACCCCTAATACTTGCTGTTGTTGCTGCTCGAACTATTGCAGTACCTCTGCGGTGACATCTTGCACCATGTCTCTAATGTCATTCAAATCTTCCTCTATTAGGATGATTAGGTCCAGATAGGTCTTACTGGCCTTTGATTTTTTTCACGGTCCAAATTTTTCATGTCCCCTTGGATGCTTGATGTGGTACGATGCCATCTGCGGGTCCGTTCCATGCTATTCTATTTTCTCATCCATTTCTTTCTTTGTTTCAAGTGTAGGCAACCTCGCACCTTTGTGAGAGCTATGATTTTCTCCGCCTGTCTGCTTTTCTGCCTGTTTTGTGGTGTCACGCTTTACCTGAGCCTTATCAGACACCTTCTTCCTCTTCTTGGCCAGTTGTCCCATCTTGAGCTTGGCCTCCTCCTTTTTGCACTACGTGGCTGACTTTCTTGATCCCACCACCGAGTTTGAGACAGTGCATCACTCTACTGGCCAGCAATCAAGAACTACATCAATCGCATCGTTAGTTGCCAAGTAAGGCAATTCATGCCACCTCTGCTCAGGGTCCTTATGTGTCCTAATCAAGATGCGCTTTTCGGACTTACTCGATCCCACTCTACTTGGCATGGAATCATTTGTTGAGTTTGTGGGCCCTGACCCAGGTTCAACGTTAGTCGGCCAAACAAATCCCTACACTACTGGCCCTTTCAACATCATCCCATGGAAGATAGACCGAAGTCTCACCCAAAGCAGTAGGGGGGGATGCTGGAACCAATTTTCCACACCCTGAGATGGTCGTGATGTCGGTTTATATCCCTTGCCCCTGCGTTTTTGTAGGTCGCCAAGTCTTAGGACTCTATCAATCTACCCTTTATTCTGCCCTTTAGTTCCCCCGTGAAGGTGTATGATTGACCTTCATGCAACCCTAACATGTGGTTCAGGTACTTTCACGCAGCTATGACAATGTATTGTATAGGTTCCCAAGTTGCTTTAAGTGTTTTACTTATCTTACCAATCAATCACAGTTAGCGTCAGGTAAACTGATATCTCTACTTGCATTCAATTAAAAGATATAATCACATACATTCGCGCATCAAATAAACATTATAGAATAAACCCAAACATAATATAATAAAATGCATTAATAGAGACTAAATACATAGTAATTGTTGAATATTTTCTCTTTATTGATATCTTCCAGTTTAGTACAGACTCTATCCACCCACGCACAAAGTTGTGGAATTCAAAGCCTCTACGCACTCAGCTGTAGAACTTCTACCTAACACTAAGACCTGAAACACCTAGAATTCTCTACTAAAATTCCAATGCTTAACTCTTCTCCGCCTCCTATAGATCACTTACTGAGCTCCTTTTTATACAATCCCATGGTCCACGGACCATGGGTAGATATTTACAGCTAACTTGACACTCTTACAAAGTAAGGGCGGACAACACTTTATGAATCTTGACACCTTCACAATCCACGACCACAAAATGCAAAGATTTTACAACTTTATTACAAAATTGTTCCAAAACATGGGCTTTTAGCCCCAACACAAACATGGTTACTTGCCCTTGAGTCACTCTACAAGTGCGGATATCTTAGCGCGAATACTTCCCAACTCGACATGTATGACGACAACCTCGTCAATGGACTGTATGGCTACCTGCTTCACTTCTTCAACCAACTACTCTATCGCTGGTCCTGAACTATCAGCCTGAAGCTTCTACTAAGTTTCTTGCATACTAGCACCCTACACAGCTGCAATTGTCTGCACACTTAGCTGCAAACTTCCACCCTAGGCCTCTACACACTCAGCTTCAGAGCCTCTACCTACGCTAAGACCAGAAACACTTATACTTCTCTACTAAACTTCCAACGCTTAACTCTTCTCCGCCTCCTATAGATTACTTACTTAGCTCCCTTTTATACAATCCCATGGTCCTCAGACCATGGGTAGATATTTACAGCCGACTTGACACTTTTACAAAATAAGGGCAGACAACACTTTATGACTCTTGACACCTTCATGCTCTGCGACCACAAAATTCAGAGATTTTACAACTTTATTACAAAATTGTTCCAAAACATGGGCTTTTAGCCCCAACACAAACATGGTTACTCGCCCTTGAGTCACTTTATGGGTGTAGATATCTTAGCATGAAGACTTCCCAACTCGACATGTATGATGACAACCTCGGCAGTGGACTGTGTGGCTACCTGCTTCACTTCTTCAACCAACTACTCTATAGCTGGTCCTGAACTATCAACCTAAAGCTTCTACTGAGTTGCTTACAGACTAGCAAGCTTGCCTTCAATGGAGGCTGTGACTAATAAGCTTCGTCCAACGAAGGTTTCAAGCGCGCCTTCAGCACTACCCCTTTCTGCTACACTTCATCTACCTGTGCCTTCAATGTTTTGGCCTCCTGCATCTTCTCTTGTCTCTGTGAGAGTGATGGTGCACGCTGTTCTTTTTACCTCGTCATAGCGTTGTTGCAGTTCTCGTACCTTTGTACATTAGGATCCTCCTGCAGATTGGTTTGGACCTTGAATGACTGTTCAAACAGTCGTGTGCAGTCTACTATTGCACTGTCTACTTTCGCTATCACCTCTGTGACAGTGGTTGTGCACTGCTCCTTTACTTCCAGCAAAGTTGAAGGCTAAACCTTGAACTGCAAATCTGCAATCTGTAGGTTTAGCTCCAGCTGAACCTTAGCCAACTATGTACGAGCATCTTTCACCCCTGTAGCAATCTTATAAACTTGTTCATCTACCTCCGGATCCTCAAGAATGGCCAATTTGGGGACCATTCAGCAGGATTCCTTCACATCTTTAATCATGCGTTGATTTGTGTTAGTAAGTTCCACCATGGAAGTGAGGGTGGTATCTCACTGCGGGGCCATCTACACATTGTTGATATTTTTCTCACTGATCACATGCAAATGAAGTTGTTCATGGGCCCTCAGCTCCGTGATCACTCCATCCTACTGTAGGTGGAGCGCCTCACGAGGAAGCACTGCCAAGTTTAGCCCTACTCCCTTGAGGGCACTAACAGCGGTCCTATCAGCTTCGTTTTCTGTGGTCAGTGCTCCATCCAGCAACACTATCACTTGGGAGTCCTTCGCATGCAGTATCCATGCGGCCTCTGAAGTACTAATGGCGAGGTTGGTGGACACCATTCCAGCCTGTGATGCATAGATCTATAGCTCATGTAGACCCATCTAGATGGCCCCTAATACCTGTTGCTACTACTGCAGTACCTCCACAATGACATCCTGCACCGTGTCTCCAATGTCATTCAATTTTCCCTTTGTTAGGGTGACTGGGTACAACGATGTCTTACTAGCCTTCGATTTGTTTTGCAGCCCAAAATTTTCCTATCCCTTTGGATGCTTGATGCATTATGATGCTATTTTTGGGTCCACTCCATGCTCCTATGTTTTCTCATCTGTTTCTTCCTTTGTTTCTGGTGAAGGCGACCTCACACCTTTGTTAGAGTCGCGCTCTGCCCCACCTATCTACTTTTTTGTCTATTGTGTTGTGTCGCGCTCTGCTTGAGCCTTGTCAGCGGCCTCCTTCTTCCTCTTCTTGGCCAGCTATGCCATCTTGAGCTTGGCCTCCTCAGTTTTGCACTACATGGCTGACTTGTTCTATCCCACCTTGTTGTTGGGAAAAGTATCCAATACGGAATGACCCTATCCCACTCTAAGGGTGATAGTACCTCAGCAACAATCAAAGAAAAGCTATTCGAGATTACTTCTTTATGAGATGTAAGAGTGAGGAGGAAGAGATCCACTAACCGATGTCTTCCGCTAATGATTGATCCAATCTTCTCTCTTTGCTGCTTGCTCCCAGCTCCTTGCTCTTTCACCGGCCCAGCTACACCAAGATATGCAAAATAACAAGAGAGGGAAACTACAAGAAGCATACATTCATAATTGATTCAAGGATTAGAATAAATCAAATACACCAGTATAACAACACATCGTTGAGATACATGCATATAGAAGAACCTCAAATGCTTTATTAATGGAAGAAGTAAAGTTCAGGAAGTGATACAACCATAAAAGGCCCAATCCAGCATCACCTCCGAGCAGAAAGAAATCTCCTCTTCACCTCCTTCAAGCAAATCACCCAATAGTTCTATCCTCAAACCAACAACACTTCCTTACATTCACAAGATTCCAGCCTCCTAGACCTCATGAGAGTGCTCTATATATAGGAGATTTGGAGAAAGGATGAGTCAGCTTGAGGTTGGCATGAAGCTGACTAGTGTCCTCTCCCACTTCAGTTATTCTTCAGTTCTTGAGTCCACTTGGAGTTTCTTGCTTCCACTTGGAGATCAAGAGCCTCTTACTCATCACAAGGCAAATTCCTTGATCCAAGTGTCATTTTGGAAGCTTCATGGGCATTTGACACATTGAGGAATGACTGTGCCACTTGGCCAATCTCGCCCAGCGCAGGTAGCCTTCATTGCTTTTGACATTCAGCGCAGGTACAGAGTGGAGCAGTTGACATTCAGCGCAGATGCTCAGTGGAGCAGTTGACATGATCCAGAATTAGCTTGTTTTTGAGTGTTTTCAGGTGGAGAACTGATTTTCAGTGCTGTGGTTTTCTGACCTTGTTCCTCTAGGGGTAGGAACAACATGTTTAGGGACTTTGGATCCCTCAGATTATTGACATTTCATGCTTCATGCTGTAAGGCACAAAAATGTCTATAACAGTTGCCCCCTAAAGTATGAGGTCGTTCATCGGGTGAAATGCTTTATCAGGAGGATCCGAAGTTCATTCAATTGCTGAGAGGCGCCCTGTAATAAAATACAATAGAATACATTATTTTTCATTCTGCTTTCATGATCTAGCTGAGGTGGGCATTCCCATGCTCAGCTTTATAAATTCATTTTGGTACATATAACAGACGATTGTCTGATGTTAGACTGATAATTCTCTGCTGAAATTATCATCCTTTGAGTAGGATGATCATCTGCTGCAATAATGTACATCTCAAATGTCTTTATATTTCCTGAATATATATCGCAGCCCGGATGGATGAAACTAGATCCGGGGTCTTGAAACTCGTTCGATCTTCACTCTAAGTACAAGTCGATCCATGTGAGAATTACGCTGAAGTTGAACATGGAAAGACATCGCTTGATTACCGGTCAATAATGCAAACTGTTAAGAAGCGTGAGAGGAATCACCGATAATGATAATGACCCTCAAGGTACTGCAGTACAATTCATGTGGTGTGAATAAAGGACTTGGCGTCGAACACCAAGCAAAATCTTCGGGTCGAAGGTCATTGATGTATACCCGTCGCCGGAAGTGAGAAACTTGCCATTGAGGCATGCAAGCTTCAAAGTACTGGGGGGGGTGTTCCTAGAACAACTTCTTGGATAATGAGCTGAAGTCGACAAGAAGCGATCCATCAAAGGAGGGCCTTAATGAATCCCACATCAGTGACATGGAACGGAGCTAATGATTTTAGTGGAGGTGAAAACAATCTGTGAGATATGATTCAGGGTGGCGATCATGGGTGGATGAAGGATAATGTATGGCAGTGGATGGGACACGGTTGACTCTTTCTGAACAACATCTCTTGAACATATAACGACACTGATGTGATGGATTGGTAGCATTACCCCAAATGTGGATGGTTTGGCGAAGACCATGGTGATGAGACCGGTGAATGAAACAACCCAACCCGATGTGATACGGAGGACAAAGTGTCATGTTCAAGAGCGACTTGCTACCATTAAATCTTTGAGGTTCTCCCAATTTTTCCCCAGTCATTTCTGACCAGTACCTCTTTATTTTTGTCAAGCTTGAGGAGCATAACATATGCTTGTTCTATAACCTGCCCTTCGGGCAAGCCCATCGCTATGTTTTAACGAGCCTAGCGATAGGGAAACTCGTTCTCGTCTAAAGACAAGTTTGTCGCTATTTAATTATTTTAACGAGTCTAGCGACAAAGACAACTCGGTCCTTTTCATTTTTAGAGAGTCTCAAAAGGTACAGAAAGTTAACTCCAAAATTCCTTTTTCGTCATCTAATCCCTTAAGTCTGAAAAAAGTATAAAACAATACAGAAGGGATGAGTTTTCGATAACTTTAACGAGCTGAATAAAACAAGCGCTCGACCTTTTTGTGTAATAATCCCTCAGGTCCAAAAAGATTAAAATCTAGAGGAGGGATAGCTCTTTCGGTCACTTTAACGAGCTAGAAGGCCAAAACTCGGCAAACTTTTCATATTTTACGAGTCAGTTGAAAAGAGCTCAAAGAAGACTCGTCTTTTGAGGAACGAGTGATAAACAGGGATAGCAGCAGATTCCAGGTATAGGTTGGAATTTTCCAATCACGGCAGTGTCACAAGGATGGCTAAGTGAAATCACTCTTCGCAGCTGTTCCTAAAAATGGGTAAACAATCATATGGGAGTGAACGATCGGCCAAATGGAATGGAGGTGGCAGGTGCAAACACGACCAAGGCTTTTTACGGCTAATAAATTTACGATCACAATGTTCATTTACCGGGATAGGTTCATTTTTTAATGAGCTTAAACTCTGAAGGAAACTCTTGCTCACGCTTTTCTATTTTTTAACGAGCATAAATTCCACGGTAAAACTGCTCGATCTCATGTTTATTTTTTAACGAGCATGAACTATGTATAAAACTGCTCGGATCTCTCTTTTCTATTTTTTAACGAGCATAAATTCCGCGGTAAAACTGCTCGATGATAAGTTTGCATGCCCCCAGCATAACAACGCAAATCGAGGTGCATGCCCCCCAAGCTTCATTGCATTCAACTTGGTGGTTGGAATGAAGGTTTACCTTTGAGATTTGGAAAGGGGATTGTTTTCATTTTTTAATGAGGTTGACATAGTAAATGAACTATCCTCATGACTCCTTGTTTCATTTTTTAACGAGGTTGACACGAGATAAGAACCGTCCTCGGAGCCCACTGTATTTACAGTATTTCTATTAGGGTGATGATCCACACTGACAAAATGTTTAGGAATCTTCCGAATCCATTAGATATAGAAGATTTCATATTGTACCTTTCCACTGTGGCCACTTCCGTCAGATTACTTGCAGGCGGTAGGGCAAAAGTACCCATTAAGGCAGGGTCTTTTAGGAGGCCTACTCCAATATTTTGAAGCGAATGATTGCTTCCATGGATCATTGGAATGCTTCCCGCAACTTGTGAACTATCGGGGAGGAAAGTTTGTTGGTCGACGACTGTAATTCCTCCTTGAAAGGGAAATGCAATCTTCCTGAAGTAGGTCGACACAACTGCGGCCATAGCATATATCCAGGGCCTTCCCAGTAGGATGTTGTAATCGAGGTTTCCGTCGATTACTTCAACATCAACTTCTACTGTTTTTCCCCCCAGCTCAACTTGCAAGTTACTTAAAATCCCGTATGGAGTGTATGATCGTCCATCAAATGCTTTTAACATCGTCGACGATTTCGACAAGGGTGGTGAGCCTAAATTTTTCCAGCAACTCATCGACATAAGACATGTAGATGCCCCCTCATCAATAATTGTCCGATGAACAGTTTTGTTGAGGGATTTCACTTGAATAAGGAAAGCTATTTGAGCTGGTAACTGAGGGTCGTATCCTTTATGATCAAAGGCCACGAGATTGGAATCCATTGGGCCAATGCCACCTATTGCTGATAATAAAGCTTGCTCTTGGGAGGGGTAATTTTGCGGTACCTCGAGTGTCGACATAGCGGACGACGATTGAGCCAGGTCCTCTATTATATTATAATTCTGTGCTATTTTTGCACGAGGATTAAGTGTCGATTTGGGTACTACTCCCTTTGGCGAATTTATCATCTGTTTAGGAATGATGGGTGGCACAACTTTGGTCAAAGTTGTCGTCTAACTACTAGGTTGTTCATCAGCCTTGTTATTCGACCGCTGTGGATTCTCGTAATATTTATTCCTTGTCAAAGCATCATTCTGCTGCTTTGAGGTAGACAACATAAGCACTTGGGATCGGGAAGTATTTTGATTAGCAACCAGATTTTGACCTAGATTAGGAAACTTATCAGTCAATATTGCTGGGGTTTTTGAACTCTTAAAGAGTTTCTTAACTTCAGTTATATGTGGACAATCTTTCGTCCAATGATGCTCATCGCATATATGACACCCTGCCGGGGGTTTCCTTTTTCTCCCTTTCTTTTTCTTCTTGCCCCCTGGTTGCTTCAGTTGTTTTCCCTTGTCGGTCGACATGGCATTTACTTCCGAGGCAAGAAGTTCCTCATTTGCATTTTTACTAGAAATTGGTGTTTGCCAAACACGTCATCGTTGGCGCGAGAGTCATTGTTTGATTTAGGAGGAGGAGGAATTGAGAATTCCGGTCTAGGGGCGTCAGGTATTTTATCATAGAGCGTGCCAGACTGAGTATATACTAAGTCTAGATATTGTGCACGAGCAATAACTTGCTCCTCCGTTACGACTCCCCCTTGGCCACATCTTCCGTTATGGCAAGAAGTAACGACTTTATAAACCATTCAGCTAACAGCTGATCTGGAACGTAAGTCTTTACCATCCTGCGACGACGACGCCACTCATGTATATGATCGGATATATGTGTGGTCGTCGTCTGCTTGAAGTTGGTTAAGATTTCTGTTCCAGTTTCATACCTTATGGGTAATTGAAAATGGGTTAAGAAAGTCGTGGCTAGGGAGCTAAAATTGTCGAACGAGGCTCTAGGTAATTCAATATACCATTTAGCCACTGGACCTGTCAATGTCCTCTGAAAAAGGCGAAGCCTTATCGAATCATCGTTCAGGGTGTTCGGCGAGCACCACAGATGAAAAGTCATCACGTGATTCGACGGGTCTTCACCTGGATTTCCATTGAATTTAGGAATGTCCGATGGAAGTTTATGCAGAATCGCTGGCCACCAAGGGGCATAAGCAATTGGATCATTCGTCAGCCGGTTTAGATCTGGTAATTCTAGAGTTGCTACAAAGGGAAACTGTTGACTCAGGTTAGGCGGAGCATACCCAGGATAAGATGGAATCGCCTGAGCATTAGGTCTTTGCATAGCAGCATAATGTATTTGATGCTGGCAACTTTGACAAGTTTGATGGGCACAACCGTTATTATGCGGTTGCCCATTACTTACAAAGACTTGTTGCTCGGGTCCTTGATATGATTTCTGGAATTGCGGTTGTTGGGTTTGAACCAGCTCCGGTTGTTGGACCATTTGCTGTTGTCCAATACTGGATAATTGACCAAGATGAGGAGTCTTAGTACTTGTTTGAGCCTGAGTCGCTCCAAATAAGGAGGCACTAACCGGAGGTTGTGATTGAGTCGTCGAGACAAGAGGCTGTTGTATGGCAACCTGAGAAACTTGGGGTTGACATACAACAGGTAGCGCTTGTACTTGCGACGCAATTAACATACCAGGTATAGTGGCGACATTCGACACAGGGTGGACTGGTTGCATTGAATATGCAACCCTTGGTTGTTGAGGCAGTATTGGTACCCATCCGCTAGATGTAATTCCAGTTTGACCTGAACTTTGTTGTAAACTCCCATATGGTTGTTCTCCGGGGGGAAACAATGAAAAGGCATACTGCCCTCCATATGGTGGCAATCCAGTGCTTAAAGGGTAGATTTGCCTTTGAAGACACATTGGATCAAGTTGTTGAGTTTCAACACAAGAAATACCATATGATAATCCGGATGAAGAAATAGGAACTAACCATGCCGTCGAAACAGTCTCTGATTGGACTCCAGCTTGTTGTTGACAATTTGCCGGGACAGATGGTATACCAGCGAACATCGTTGGAGTAGCAGCAGGAGGCTATGCCGCTGCTGTGTCGGATGACACAGTCCTGGATGTCGACGGTTGTTCAGACATATTTAGTCTATCCAAAAGATTTCCTAGCGATTCTACAAGAACTTTGTGATGAAGGTAGACTAACTTCGAAGATCAACGCAGGAATAAAGGGTGATTGTTCCATTTAAAATAAATTGTTAACGACGCTTTAGACACAACTTGCTTTTTCAGTTTTAAAGAGTCGAGAAAAAGCTAAAGATGACTCTAGTCTCCTTCGATGTTTTAATGAGCCCGAAGTGACAAATGCTCGGATGGACTTTTTCTGTTATAGAGTCTGAAAAAGGCCAAAAGAAACTGCTCTGGAGATCTAGGCAGAGGGTGTGCCAAACCTTTCGCAAAACCACAGAATACGTTTTACGGTACGGGTGGTCGATCTTCGTGAATGTTGTGTTCACTGCATTGTGATCAGTAGGGCGGCCGACATGGCTTCCTATGGATAAAAGGTATATGCCTATAGGGGTTTCCCAATATATACGCGACGGTACGTGGGAGCACAAGTCCATATTAGTGCCACCGACTCTCAGGAGGAATCACCCACCTTCTTCGAGATCGACAGTCACTACGTTTAACGACGCCGGAACACGTCTCTAGCTTAGACCTCTATGTGTTTGCGTTATGTTTCAAAGCGTTGTTAGGTTCATTCAATATATTTTAAGTTGATCTTTTTAAAGTTTGCCTTTCAAGGTTCACCACGAGATGTATGATACAAATTCCTAAATGCAGTCTAAGATGAGAAGCAAGCTTTTTCAATCTTTTCGACTTATGAAAATCTTAACTACTGAGGGAAAAGAAAGACATCATCTTTTCACACAGATCAAAGAGCATACACTAATGCACTTTTTCCTAAATCAGCATACAAACTTATCAAATGCAAAAATGCAAAATGCAGGTATTTCTTTTCTCTTTCTTAATGTTGATGTACTACAAAAAGAAAGCTGTTGTATAATTTTGAATTCAATTTCAAGTGAAAGCAAACAAGCTTGTCCAAAATCAAAAGACACCTTAAGATTTACTTGTTTCGACACTAGAAATACATTAATTCAAATCATATGAGGAAAGCAAAAGCTCAATCATCTATGAACAACAAACAAACTAACCCTTAAGATCAAAACGACACTTATCACAGGTCTAGATCTAAGAGGCCACAGCAAGACTAGTTCACTTTCGTTATGGGAAACTGGAAATGATATAAGAAATACATAAAGAACAAATACAGTTTCTTTATACAACCGAGGCGGAATAGTGGCAAGGAAAGTTGGTTTCAGATAGGTACATTGACTGATAACAGGCTGCAAAAACAAGGATGAAAACAGGGCAATAAACAGCAGGGAACCCCAGTAGCACAAGGCAAAACTTGTTCAGCGCAGGTGGTACACTGTCAGTTTGACATTCAGCGCAGGTATCCCCTTCGGGATCTGCGCTGAAATGCAGACTGCCTTCACAGTGTCTGCAATGAAGAGTTAAACTTTCGTTTTTCTCAGTTTCCGGGTCACAGATTGCTCAAAAATCAACAGTTTTTGGCCAAATCAGAAGCTATCAATCAAGTACACACTAAGGGATGAAAAGGAGGATGAAAAACTATCACTAAGAGCTGTTCAGAGTCCTTGTGGATCAGCTCTTCAAATCATAAACATGCCCAGAAACTGAGCTAGAGTAGCTGCCCTCTACTTTGCATTTGAAAGCTCCAAATGCAGTTCGATTCGGTACTCCCTGTGTTTATGAAATGAATAGCAAAAACACAAACAACCAGCAAGATACGATCCCCAGCGGAGTCACCAATTTGTTGGGAAAAGTATCCAATACGGAATGACCCTATTGCTACGCCTTGGGTTCACCGTTAAAGTCCCTTATAGGTCACATGGCTCAACCTATATAAAGGATTCACAAGGTTCATCATTTTTGTCATTCCCCAGATTTAATTTATGATTGTAGAGTATAATAGATTTTCATTACGATCGTAACAAGATATTCTTCCATTGTTCTTATATTTTAAAATTTATGGATTACCGGTAATTCTATTATACCTGTATTAACTTGGAAAACACATGGCTCTTTATTAAATGTTGTAACTGTTCACTTAGTTAAGTTTGATATCTTGGAAACCCATTTGAGTTGTCGTGGTGGTTGTTGTCATATCCAGAACTTTTTAGAAGTCGATCTGGGCCGTCCATTTGCAAGTTGGTCCTCGAGATTGTTCACAAATCCATAGCTCTCCAACATCTAGTGCATTAGATAATGACGACAGAATGAGGGGGAGGAGGGAGGCTATAGGGTAACTCACCTCCCGCACCCCCCACTCGCCTCCCACACCCCCCAGCCTCTCGAGGTAGGTCTCATTTGCAAGTTTGGGGTTTTCGTGTTCTAGCTTTCTGCAACCCCAAGGGTTTGATGCTCAGGTCTTCGCCAAGAGTTTGTTTCTATGAGAGTCTCTACTTTACAACTATGTTTTTTTTTCACCATCTCGGAGTCAAGTCATAAAACTGGGTCTACAATTCAATTTGTAAGGTCTGGAATGTTCTTAGGTAAGGAAATCCCTGCACGGTTTTCTTACATTTTATAAATTCGCCTTTCTTAAGATTTGTTTTCAAGTTTCTCTAGCCTTTTAACTAGTGTATTTTTCTTTTTTCCTCAAAGACAGACGTGTCTTAAGTAGGAAGAGCTTGAGGGTTTTCCAGTCAAGGCAGAGTCATGGCCTAGGTGAGATGTCTTTGACCCTACTACCCTTCACAATAAATGGTACAATATTGACGAGATTTTCCATTTATTTTAGTACATGTTCAATGTGCCAGGGTTTCTTGGTTATCAACCGCCTTACAGGGGTTAGTTCTTCATCTAAATTTCTGTTCCTAGCTAGTTCTAATATTTTCTTTTTTACCCTTTTCTCTCGCTAGAATAACCCTTTCTCTTTTTCCCTTTCTCTTTTTGTGTCAAACAAGTTAGCATTTGCGAGGTTATGTTGAGTTATTCACGTTTTGCTCCACGATGTCGTTATCTAGCATTCTCCTCTTGTTTTATCAGGTGTGAGTGTAATCTTTCCTTTCGAAATGGTTCTCAACAACAAGGACATTTCTGCAACTTTACTGAGTCTGGTGAACTTGGTTGTTACGAGTCTAATTGGGATTTAATCCCTAATTTTCTGGTTATTATTGTCATTTATATGTAACTCATTTATGCCTGACCCTCATTCGTCGGTTCCACTTTATGAATTAGATAGATTTTTCTGTATGACCCTTGAACGCGGGTGTCTCCATGGTTATGGTTTGTTGTAGGATTTACTCTTCTTTCGTACCAACAATGCTTTCATTTTTGGTCTTTAAATTCCTAGAAAGATAGTATTATTTGTGTCGGTATGGATAATTGAGAGTTATATGTTTTAAGTATGGCCTGAGCCAGTAACTTCTACAGTTTCAATACAATCTTTTTCTTATAAATTGCTTCCATTTGGTATGCAAAGTTATAGTTTAATTCAATGCTTGTTTATAGATTGTTCTCATATTCGTCTTACAAGTTGTATTGTTACCACGGCTTCAACATTGATTATCTTGCATTCCCGAATATATACATGTATGTATTTGTATATTCATGGCTATAATGGTTCAAGGTTGTCGTCTGGTTCATATATATAATTTGTATCTAGTATCTGTCTTCTAGTGGTTGTCTCAGATTTTTATGGAGCATGTATTTACTTCCTCCCTCAGTGAAAATGGACCTTTTTCCCAGACCAAACAATTAAGGGAACGTACTAGGTCTACCAGCCTTTTGGCGTATCTAGAACTAACCCATCGAAATGAAACAAACCCTTCTCTGAAGATCATTATATTTTGTTTAAATCTCATTCAACCATATAACTTTCCACTTCTTAACACCATTATATTGAGTTTAAATCTCGTTCAACCATATAACCTTCCACTTCTTAACACCATTTGGGTCTCCAGAGTAAGTTGATGTTTTAAATTTCACGGTTGTTATGACATAATAACACCCTACACATCATCTACTTATTATCTTTTTCTTTATTCCAATAACTACTATAATTACTAACCCATATGAATGTGATAAAGTTTCTTAGGAACCCTTCCCTTGTATACCGGTTCTCGGTCTCAGACTCAGTGGTATTTGCACAGTTTTAACTCTCATTATGATTTCAAAGATCTCTTTCAAATTAAATCATATTTCTTTTTTGGCAGAAAGAAAAGCTGAATTGTATTATAATGAGTCTGTATAATAGAGCATTCATACAAAATATGAGGAATATAATCCATAGGATGAGTCTGAACAGAGCATATAGCCTGGACACATTAGCAGACCTCCCCAGCACCAGCTGGGACCAAAAAACGGAGATAGTTGTGACATAAAACAGATACAAACATATGCCATGACAGATCTTGACGACATAAACAGATATAAACATATGCCAGGACAGATCTAAGGAGATAAGCAAAAGAAAGGCACAGAAGAGACCAAAAAAAGGAGAGTCAGAATCCTGGAATACAAAAGTCCTGTATGATATAGGATTCTTGCCAACAGAAATTTTCAAGGACCATGCACCAGAATCCATAAGGAGCGCCTCCTTAGATAGGCAGTCCGCTCTCTAGTTCCAAACTCTGAAGATACGCTGAATTGTAGACCCCTGCAAACATCTCCAGGTTTCTCTAGGTTTGGAGGTATAAGGTCGGTTTTGAACTTGCATTTGTCGTGAGTCAACTTGATTCATTTCCTAATTTGCATAGCCTTTGTCCTGAGCGCCTGAATCCTCAAGTCGAGGTGTGAAGCATTTTTGAAATAGAAAGTCGAGTTGGTCCGTGTCTGTGAATTCAAAAAATCTAATTCAATGTGTGTTTTTATAAAGAAAATCCTCTCCCGATGGTCGAGCGGCTCGTACCTCGCTCCATGTTTGGAAGGGGTCGGAGGCATAATCTTGGGACCATAAAATGGATTTGATTATGACTCAACCATGCCTTTTTAGAACGGTTACCTATAGCTGGCGGGATGCATTCATCGGCTGGGCGGGGCTACTCTACTCGGCTCAGGGGATGCAATATACTCAACACTAGGATGGGAGCCCCAGCTGCTTGGCTTGGCTACTCGAGCTGGGCCACTTGGATAGGATACCTGTTATGGAAAACAGCCTTATTCACCATTATCGCTTGCCTGGAAACGACCAAACAACTCCAACTTGCTATCGTTTGCTTGCTTGCCTAGCTGGGATTACTTAGATCGCTGGCTGGTTAGCTTGCTTGATGGGGAGCTGGTGCTTGATGGGTAGCTTGCTTGTTAGCGAGCTGGGGAGCTTGCTTGATGGATGGGGAGCTGGAGCTGGAGCTTGGGAGCTGGGTGGGGAGCTGGGGAGCCGGAATAATTAAGAACGTAGGTTCGCTTTCGATCCCATAGGATTTTGACACCAGGCAGGAGGGAATTTAGTACACGCTAGAAGTTGTTGAGCTTATTGTGTGTGGGATATTCACATATATAATGCAATCAGGAAATAGTGTCAGTGAGGTGCCACAACCTTGCAACTTCTGCATTACCTGCCGCAACAAACAAATGCAAAGAAAAGATCTGAACCCATGACAGGGTAGAAGGTTGGTTCAAGCATACCCGTTATGTTCCAACCTATTTAGATAATATATACCCTACGTCCTCTAATCTCAGCCTCATACTTACTGCCTTGATATGCATTCTCAGGAAACTACTCCTCGGGAAAACATCTTGAAACTGAGCCTCTGCCCTCATCGTTGGTTGGACCTTCAACTCATCCATACCGACTTGGTACACCTCCTTGGAAACTACGGGTACTTGGGAAGCATACTTTCAATTTGCCTCTGCCCTATGACCTATGAACGAATCTTACCTTCACCTTACGCTTTCAATTCTTCCCCATTACATTCTCCTCATCTCTCGGGCATGGAGACCTGGGGGACATCTCTGTCAGGTATGGGTTGAAAGGTGAGTTCTTATGAATCGTATATAAAATCCATTGTCTACTAATACATATCACTCTTACCTGCTTAGTATAGATAATGTAAGCTTAATTAGGGTAAGATAAGGATAAGTAACATCCTTGTATTCAAGCTCTTATGATCCACTAGTTATGGAAAGATAAGGAGAAGTAATAGCTCATATGTTAGCTATGATATCGTACAGCTTAGTTATTACGGAAAGCTTAAGCACTACTAGTCATATGTGATCACATAACAACATGAGACCGTGTTGGATTCAGCTAATCTACTTACATTACCATACATCTTAATCAAGCTTATAGGTTTGATTGCTTACACCAACTAGATTAGAGCTAGTATTGGTTCCATATTACGGATAAACACTAGTATAGAGATAAGGTGATATCACTGACGACTCTTATATGTTATGGAATTGCTTGTATAGATATGTCTAGTTCAATGATTATGGAGATAGCTATTAGGTTCTACATGTGATAGCTTAACTAAGCTTAGTAAGGTGTTTGATTTACCTATATCTTCATTATGGAATATACTATGATCTATTAATCAAGTAGGTGTTAGAAGTGATAAAATAGGCAAATGAAAGCAGTACCAATTTCCAAAGTTGAATCAGCCTTTACCACGGACAGAGTAAGCAGCGAAGGAGGTAGAGGCAGCCTTACTATGAATAAGGGAGTCATTATCAGATACAGAGCCTGAGCTGGTGGGCCTGAGCTGGTGGATTTCGTGACTGAAAGCACCATATGATTATTATCTACAAAATGATTGGTGCTCATTATGCGCTCATTGAGTTCCAAAGTCGGTTTATAATTCATGCCTTCATTACAAAAACGGTTGGGAGATGTACCCAGTCAATATGATTTAATAATGTTTACAGAAATAATTTCTATTGACTTAATAATGTTTACAGAAATAATTTCTTCTATTGTAGTTTACGGAGGATTTTCCACTCCATTCATTATTTAACTATGCAACATTGTGATTGCAATTACAAATTACAACACAAATCTATAACAAAGACACAGGTAGAAACACCAGCAAAACGTGAGACAAAGCTCACATGACTTCATCAATTAATTTGCTCAATTACATCACACTTATATATGAAACTCACAACTAATTCTGGCAACCAATTCCTAACTAATTCATAACTAATTTTGTTCAACCAATTCATAACTAATTCTATTTCTGCATTATTCTCACATCTACCTCTGGCTATGCATTTCATATTGGATCAGGGGTCGTATCTTGGAGTAGTAAGAAACAGCCAACGGTTTCTTTATCATCAACAGAATCAAAGTACAAAGCTTTGACCAATGCCACCTGTGAAGCTATTTGGTTGCGGAGAATTCTTGCAGATCTTGAAGAAGCGCAAAGTGGTGCAACATGTATCAATTGTGATAATCAGAGTGCTATCAAATTAGCACATAATCCAGTTTACCATGCTAGAACAAAACACGTTGAGTTACAGTACCACTTTGTACGTGAGAAAATTATGTCAAAAGAAATTGGATTGATATTTTGTAACACCAAAATTGGATTGATATTTTGTAACACCAAGGATAATGTGGCTGATATATTTACTAAGCCCCTTGGTAAAATCAAATTTGAAGTTTTTAGAAGTCAGTTAGGTATTGTAGAAAATCCATTTCTCCATTAAGGGAGGATGTGAGAATAATGCAGAAATAGAATTAGTTATGAATTGGTTGAACAGAATTAGTTATGAATTAGTTAGGAATTGGTTGCCAGAATTAGTTGTGAGTTTCATATATAAGTGTGATGTAATTGAGCAAATTAATTGATGAAGTCATGTGAGCTTTGCCTCACGTTTTGCTGGTGTTTCTACCTGTGTCTTTGTTATAGATTTGTGTTGTAATTTGTAATTATTGCAAACTACAATCCTTCCGCAATAATCATAGTAGTAATAAAAATTCTAGAAAAATATGAAGGGGAAACTTAGATATTTTGGTTTAGGTTGCGAAGAGCAAGAAGACTTCATAGTAGTAATAAAAATTCTAGAAAAATATGAAGGGGAAACTTAGATATTTTGGTTTAGGTTGCGAAGAGCAAGAAGACTCCTTTTAGCGAACTCCATCTCCCTTTTCAGATACATGAGGTTTTTCTTTTCCCTTCTTGGCTTCTTTTTCCAAAATGAGATTATTTATCTCTCAGCATAAGAGTGAAATTTTCACTTAGTGTCTTTTCCCATAAATTCCCTAACTAACCATAACTCATTTTAAAGTTAAATCAAAATAAACTTTAAATGTTACATTTGCCATAATTTACTAGATTATTATGGTAAAAGTAAATCATTTACTTTTCACTTGAGATGTTAGATAAAATTACATGATATATTAAATAAAAATATATTTTTTAAATTATCTATATATATGATTAGTGAAAATAAAAGCCACCAAAAGCAAATAATATAATGATTACATTATTTTATATTGTAAAAATTCCATATATCATTTAATAATATTATTTCCTGTGATATAATTAAATTACTATAATTTTCAGTGATAAGATGAAATTTTAATTTCACAAACTTAATTTATATATTGAAAAAAAATGTAAAATCCAGAATTTTCAGAACAAGCAAATTCATCCTTATCCGATGAATATTTGACTATCTCAAAGTGTAAAATCCAGATTTAACCTTTTTCACAGCAAGAAAATTTATCATTATCCAATGAATATTTGACTATCTCAAAGTTAAATAACACGTAGAATATATACATTTGTTTCCTCAAAAACAGAATTTTTACAGCTGAATATTTGACTATCTCAAAGTTAAATAACAAGTAGAATGTATACATTTGTGGCCTCAAAAACCAATTTTTTTAAGCTCGTATTAGATTAGCTCAATTTTGGTTCAACATGAAATTGTTAGCCTATTTAAAAATATACTAGTTATATTTGTTCAATATGGAATTGTTAGCCATATTTAAAAAAAAATCAATGTTTGTTAAAATTAAAATATTTCAATGTCTATATAGGTAGTATAGTTTTATATCAAATTTATGTTATATATATTGAAATAGAAACTCTCTTTCTAATTAATAATTTCTTTCTACGTTTTAATATGAGTGAGATTTAGGTCCTAAATAAAATATCTCAAGATCGATATAGATTTAAATATTTCAATTCAAATATTTGAACATGTAGAGATTTGTATGAAAGATCAACATATCTAAATAGTTGTATTTATTCAAAATAGATTCACTTTAATAATATAGGTTGTAGTAAAAGATGGCAATATAAACATGCTTAAATGAGATGACATATATTAGAGTTATTTCATCTCCTCAATATAATTAACTAAAAAACTTTTGAAATATTTTTCTAATAAGTCTTCAACAATATCTTTGTTTGCCAAATTTAGGAAATTGTATGGCATGCCACACTAAATGTAGAAGTTATCAATTATCACCACTATATATCACACTAAATGTAGAAGTTCTCAAATATCACCACTATATATCCATCTAAACTAGGCTTAGAGGAATCAAAAGCATGTAATTCCAAAAAGTCTTTGTTGGATTTGAAGGAAAATTTACACTAAAATGTAAAATAGTGAGACTACTTCATAGATTTTAACCATAAAAGTTATTTTTTTCAATTTGTTTGTATCATATATACATATTTTTTTTAAACAATATTAATATATACATATTAGATATTAAAATATTTTACATAACATGTGCATTGATACATTTCATCTATACACTACATTTTCCACATTAAAATGATTTTCTTTATTATTAATATATTTTTAAGTATACATCCATATTACTCAATCTTGCATATTAAAATAATTTATTGATAAATCGCATTGAAATTGTTTATTATTATGAATATTTTTAAATTTCACATATTAATTTATATTAATAATTGAATTACTTACACATCTCCTTGTTATTATTCTTATAATGAATTACTTGATGTTTTAATTTTAACTTTTAACTTTCAATTACTTTTTTACTTTGGACATTGAATATTTTATTATAAATAAGTTAAAATATTTGAATATCTACATAATCATCAAATAATTTATATAAATACTGTGTTGAAATATTTTTTAAAAGTATAAGATTTAAACATATTACTAACTTTTTTTTGAACTTATAATTATTTTATCTCTTTGTAAAGTTGATATGAAATTATATTAAGTCATGTAAACATTAAAATATTTATTAATGAATCTAGTAACGATTGCGAAATTAGAATTATTAATATTTTTTAATGATTTTAATTAAAACTAACTAAATACACATATTTATTTTTGTTTTTTATTTAAATAAAATTATTTAAAAAATATATTAATTTTATTTTATATTAAAGGAATATGTCACAAAATAATGAACGTAGACGAATCACACAACCCCTAATACTTGTTTGTATAGTATGCTTCCCTTTTCAATCAAACATGGTTGTATCTCGATATGAATTTGCTCTAATATGTCCATTGTTGAACAATGCTTTCTGTTGTATATTCATCAACTTTTTGCACAAACAACACATATTGCGAAATACATTGAATTTCCTCCGTGTCATTGATACATGGATCATAGTACACTCAAACAAGAAGCTTTATTCTACTCTCACGATTTTTAATTATAGATGAAATTTTGACGGCAAATTAATGAAAGGTGTAGAGGGGAAATTTATGGGGTTGGGAATTCTTACAAGCGCATAAAATTTGAAGAGGCTTATTGTTTATTACTTAAGTTGACTAAAAAACAATTTTCAACGTTTGTGCTTTTGGGTGTCTCAATCACTTAATTAGAAATATTCAAAAACAAATTAAATAATTTATAATATGAAATTATCATTAAATGTGTTATTTAACTTATAGTGTATAGTAATTTATTTTTACGTTTTTGTATTTTATTATGTATATTTTTCAATTAATTTTTTTATGAGTCTCTCAAGAATTTGTTGGAATCATAAGTTTGAGCTATATAGTCTACATAGTCTAAGTGGTCTAGTTTTTGAGGGTATTGAATCACTTTATTTATTAAAAACGTATCTTAAACAATGAAAAATAACAATCTTAGCAACAATAGTATTGGTAGATTTCTACAAAGGAAGCCAAAACATGGGATAGTTAGAGTGAACCAAGTCATAGCCCATTGCAAATATGGAATAATGCATACAAATTTGATCTGACATTATATCTCAATTAATGCTATTTTTTTTCTTGCTCATTTAATAACTTCCTTACCAAACTTCATTTGATGATATACTAAAGTATTATAATTAACTAGAATTAAGTAATCTTAGTTATGTTCACTCTATTATATTTTCAAAATGACATGACATGGAAATAATTTACCATGAAAAATCATTTATAAGTTTGTAACTAATTCTCATATCAAGAGCTAAAAGATTTAAGTAGATATATACAAGGAAGTTGGGAAGGATAAGGGGCTCCACAATGGATCATTATATTATTTGTCATCCATATTGATGTTTTTAGAGTGGAAGAAAGTGGAGGAATCAACTAAGAATGACCATTTTTCTTAGTAGGTCCTAGTTTGGTGAATTATGGTGTGGAACCTTCCAGAAGCAATTTGAGGCATAAAACATTATTTTTGAGGATACATAGCTTAAGTGTGACATGCCTTAGAGCTATTTTCACACAATTACCTTTCAAACAATGTAATAATTGCCTCGATCAGGGTTTTTATGCAAAATGTTTTCCACCTAGAAGTTGACCTTACTGTTTTGATCACCATGATTTGAGAGGATAACAAATCAACCCCCATTATTCATGGAAAAAGGGTTAGCAACACAGTCATGATAAATAATACTCTAGAAGATTCGATATTATAAGTCTAGTTAAGGGTTGAAGGAGTCAAACTTACTTGTTAGTAGGCTATCGGGTCGTGTTATAATTGAGCTACTAGGAGGAAAGGAGGTTCCATTCTATTTGAGAGCCTTTTGTTCCATAGATGACTAAAGTAGCCTATAGTTGATAAGAAGAGAACAAATAGAGATGGCTTCTGCACTATAGCAACACATAGGCCAACAAGCAATACTTATTTGTACTTGCATCCATTTGCATTCAAAGAAAGAGATAACAGAGCAAACTCAGTTTCTAGCTGGGTTTTCTCTTGAAAATGTTTTCTAGGTCATATGTTGTGTTATTATGAATGTGGATGTTTGTACTATCATATGTTCTCTATTTTCTACATTTTCAAACTTAATCAACCTATAATTCTAAGGAAAATAACCCTCATATTATAGATTTTAGATTTTGAGTGTAAATTTATCAAATTTGTTCAGACAAACTATTCGTTTTAATATCCATGGAAGTTGACTGATCAAGAGGTGTTGGAGGAGGATTGTAGTTCAAAGGTCATGATTATGATGCCATCTCTTACCATTAGATAATTCATCGTGTTGGGAACAATTTGAGTATATTATTATACAGCCAAGGTTGGCTTTATCTAGTCACTAACTCAGGGAAGGAGCCATTAGGGGCTTCTTAGATTTGAATTAATGGTTCCTCTAAATTTGTACAACTAGTATTAAAAGATTACAATCAAGTGGTCGAAAGGTGGAATGCAAATCTTCGTAAATAATATGCTTGTACAATGTTGGTGATAGGAAATTTTCATGGTCAATTGTGGAAGACCCTCGAGAAGCCAACATATGATATCAAATACCTCGAATGGATGAGTGCAACAAGGTTGGGTTGAAGGGGTATATAGAAATATGGATGTACATAAGCATCACAAGTATAGCATGACTTCATCTTGAAGGACATGCTGGAAGATTTGCATTGTGCTAATAACTAAGAAAGAGCGGTTAGCATCTCAAAGAAGAAACCAATACTTGAAAACTATTTTCATGTTTTTGAAAATTCAAACCTTGCTATATAAAACATTGATAGTAAGCAAGACACCAGTAACCGAGGTCAATAAAAGAGAAGGAAGAAAATGGATTATGCCTAATACAAAGGAAAGAAAAAAATGTAATGATGGAGGATGATCTACTTGCATGAATTTGGGTATTTCGTCTCCTTAGAAATGGTACTGAGTATTTCAACTTTTGTGGGTGTTGACATCGAATATTTTGTAACTTGTATATATTGGAAGAATATTTCTAATAGTCCAATGATGGAGTTTTCACTAAATTTGTAGCCTTACAAAATTGACATTACAACTATGCTCCTAGGGAAATTTCTTCCTTTCACTACCTTAACTCTTATGGCCAAGATTTATGGATATTATGGTTTTTTCATCCTAGGTATTTTAAAATTAGGAAAACATGTTGTTTTGGCCTTATTAAAGGATTTTTCTAGATTAGCATAGTAGACATGCCTCTTCTTAAAGGAAAATCTCACCATTACAACCATTATTTGCATGTAATATCTTCACTAACATATGCGTAATAGTTTAAATTAGTTTTCACTATATCTTGAGTACATTTTGGAATATTAAAGGTTCTTTCATCTCCTCATCAAAATAATATGGATCAATAGTATCAAAACAATATGTGAAAATAAAGTGTGATGTGGGAGTTGGTCTAGGAATCCATTTAGACATAGGAGAGATGATGCATTATTTCATCATGATCCTTTGACAATTCCCATAAATGATGGGATAATATTTTTTGAGCAGTCCTTTAAGAGGAGTGACAAATTTCAAGGTACATGTTATTTTTTATACTCCTATGTTTGAAGAAAAAGTAGATGAAAACTATTTGAAAATATTGTTAGACGAAGAAAAGGGTTATTTTCCTTGTTCATAACATTTTCAACAAGGAGACTATTAAATTTACACTCCTAATGTGTCTTTCCCGTGTCAAGCACTATTTAGATTTGTAATCACCATAATCCAATTAGATAACCTTTGTTGAAATTACAAGTTTAGATTGTTGAATCGCTACCTTTAATGCATAAATGGATTGATCACCTTTGAAAACCCCCACTAAATGTGGATCATGAAATTTTAAGATTCGAAATTTTCAAAATCCAAAGTGATTATTTTCATAATTAAGGTGAAAAGTAATTGTTTTGCTTTTTGTTTCCTTGAGTGATTGAAAATGGGCCAATCCATATAGAAACTTAACTATGTATACACACGCATGCAAACACACACAGAGTTATACAACCATTTATTATATAAATCATGAGTGCATAAGCATGGAGATAAACTTTTTTCATTAATTTATTTAGACACAAAATTTGTAATATAATATATAATATAATACACACGCACACAAATATATATACATTTTCAAGGAAATAATTGCAAGATCCCCTCCTCGTCGTCTTGGAATATATGGATGGTGGGTAGCTCAACCACCATCCACAATAGTCATTAGTAAGCTAGCCATACTCAAGAACAAACATGCCACAATTTTCTAATGCACCTCACTCAAGGGGAAACAAATTAAGTATTTACTTATATATGTATGTATATAATTTTCCATGGATAACCTCAAAAGAATCTCAAGTGATGATTTCCATCATCTATGGATGACATCCCTAGTAAACCCATTAGTGTAGTCCAATGAGCCTCATGAAAGGGGTTTTGAATGGAGAACATGATGGCACAAAGCTTGTCAACTTCCTAGTGGTATTGATAATAACTTGCTGAGATTAACCCTTGGGATGCATGTATGTATATACATGTGTGACTATATTAAATTTGTTTTAGGATCCATTTGCACATAAATGAATCTAGGCATACCCCATTTGTTCTTTCTTATAATGAGGAATATGACCAAGGAGTGGAAGTTTTCTGTTCAATATCTATTTGATGCTTTGATGAAAATATAAAGTGATCTATATGTTCTTATATAAATTAGGGAGCAAGATGTTGGCACTAGTTAGAGGTATGGAAAATAGATCTCCCTTCATAATATTGCATGTATTGTGGTTATTTCCAATAAATAAGTTCTATACCATTATAATTTTCATCTTGTTATGGGAATATAATGTGTATCTTATGTAATCATTGCTACTCATCAATTAAAAAAAAATGTAGATTTAGGGAATATATCTTCATCTCCCTCCTCAACCAGTCTTTGTATCCCTTTTCTTATTCCCCCTTTCCCCTGTTTCTATTTCCCCATTCCCTTGCAAGTTTTAAAATTTTTGAGGTTATCTAATGCATATATATTCTTAAGAAAATAGAAATTATATAATAGTGCACACACATTAAGCACACTTTAGAATTATCAGGGATTTTTTTTTCCAAGAATATCAACAAAACATAAGGCCACACCTCTCTATTTTTCAATGTAGTAAATTCACCATTTTATTTGAAAAAAAGCCACAAAAGGAATATGAAACTAAATTATATCATTGTGTCCCAAATCACCAAGAGGAAAAACTCCCAAAATAAAAAGAATATAAGTATAGGAGCGGAGGTGGTGATGATATAATGGGTGAAGGGGAGTGTAGTTGGTACATCAACTATTCAAGACCATAAGTTTATCATATGAACTTTAGTTTTGGGTTCTATTTCTCTTCTTGGGATCATCTTGATAATATTTATTAAAATGTACAATACAAACTAGAGGATTCCTTTAAATTCTACCCTAATTGCAATGAAAACCTTAGAAATGTTGTTTATGAATTGAAAGATGCACCAAAATTTCAAGGCTAAAAATTTGTTGTAAATATGATTAAAGAGTTAAATATGATTTTGAGATGATGGAAATATCAAATGATTAGCTAAATATTATTCCTTATCATCCACTTTCTTTTTTACCACTCCTTCCTACTCTTGATTCTCTACCCATCTTCTTCATCCTTTATTTTTTTTACTACTCTTTCTCCCTCATCCTGCTTTCCTACTCATCCTTTATTCCCCTCTTATTTTCTTATCCCTGCTTCGTATTGATAAACCCCTCTTTCTTACTCCTTGTCATCAACTTTTTTATACCCCCGTCATCATTATCATATAATTATGTGCGTTTGCACATAAAATATACGTAACACAAATAATTGGAAATGATGAGACAACACTCACATAGAGACGCTGCCCACACTCACTCTACCCTTCATCAACATGGGATTCAATTACACTTATAAGAATAGATCATAACTTATCAACTTCACCAATGTCCCAAAAAATAGGCTTTGAAAATATAATTATGACAAACAATCCTAACAACGTCAAGCCACACTATAGCATTATTCTAATAATTAATGTCTCAATTATTTGTCCAACTCTCCCCTTAATGGAGAAATTCATACAAAGTCATGTTTTTCCTTCCTTTTAGTGTTAGATCATGACACAACGTAAAAAAAATTATATGGTTTCTCCTCATCTTGATATGTTTTTCCCTGACCACTAATAGTAAATTACAATCTAGAGAGTGCAAGATTGCTAGGAGCATTTTTCTTATCATTGCTTTTAGAGTTGAGCATCTAAGCACTTGATTATTTCAACCCTAATAGACTTGTGTGTTGTCTAGGCCTAATTGGCTACTATTTGGGTGCCACATGGCACCATTCGATTGGGACACGTGGCCCCATCCAAATTCCCATGTATGTGCCTAGTCACCCCTATCCTACCATGTCATTTGCTCAACAGGATGCCACATCATGCCTCGTGGAGCATCCAAGGAGTTGACATGTGACGTTCTTTAAGGAATCCACATGGTACCTCTTGGGTGTGCCACGTGGATTATCACTGCTTTATTTTTATCCGTTTACATAAAACTTCAGATCATCACAACTTTTTCATATAGACTTGGATTGAGGTGCCATTCCTGTCGTTGGAATCATCTCGACGAGATCTATGACTTGATGCCCATTTTGCTCAGATTTGAGGACTTCAAGTTTCAAGCCTTTATGGATCCTCCTGAACCAACAATGAATCAAAGTTGATCCAAAGTCAATGATAGGAACACATCAATTATATGGAAGAATTTGATTTGTGCTTTCCTAATCCTTAGATAATGGTTGGCATGGAAAATAGGTAAAGTAGATCATGTTTGACTAGGGCAAGATTCTTAGGTTGCTTTAGTAGACAATCATATCCTTCTCTTAATTTAAGATATTAGTTGAGAGCTAAGGTACTTGCTAATCTTGTTGATGTAAAAAAATGCATTGATATAGGTTTAGGGCTTCAATGTTGGCTTTAAGAAAATGAGTTAGGACTAATAGAAGGTCTAACACATGAATGATGGAATTCTAATCAATCTCTATCTCAAAATTTTATCATTTTGAATGATGAGAAAGATAAAATAGTGTGATCTTGGAACAAGTATATGGGAATCCTAACTAGTAAGTTTGTAGATCAGACTCTTATTATTACAAACAAAACATTGGAAGGTCAATGGTGATGGTTAACCTTTGAAAAGTGGAAATGTCCATTTAAGACTCATTTTTTTTGTGGATGGTGATGGAAAATAAAGTCTTAATGTGGGATAATTGGGAAAGGTATGCTTGATAAGGCATAAACATATGTGTTTTGTGTGAGTTTGAAGAGGAATTAACAAACTATTTCTTTACTTCTTACTCCTTTTTTAGAAAGAGGCATTCTTAATATTGCATTGCTTACAAACATGGAATAGAGGGGTGGTTGAATAGTGTATGAGACTTTGACCAAGGACAGGCTAGTCATACCTTTATTAGAGCTTACTTGATATGTTCTTTAAGGGTCATGTATTTATAAGAATTGGGTGATATTTGAAGAAAATAAATACTTATTAGGACAAGTTCCTCACTTAATTATGATGGTGTGCAATGAAATAATGTTAAGCATTGGATTTTATTTTTAAGTGTTGTCGAGCTCATCGATTTACTTATCAAGTCCCATGTTGTTTCTTTAATGGAGAATGATATATACTGGATCATTATATTAGTTTTTATCTATATCAATTCTTTAAGAGTGGAAAAAATTAGAGGAACTAACTTGCAGAGTCATTTTAATGGTGGATCCTAGTTTGAGGAATTGGGGCCTAAAACCTTTTGAATCCATTTTGAGACATTAAGTGTTGTTTTTTTGGGCCAAAAGATTGTTGATTGAACCAAACCCCCTATTGTTGTTGCACATTCAAAGAAATTTCCAATGATGTAAGAATCATTCCAAATGGAATTTGTATGCAAAATTTATGCCAGCACAAGTTGACATATTGTATTAACTATCATGGTAATAGAGGATGCCATATCAGCTCTCATTTCTCATAGGTATGCGGTTAGTGACATGTGGAATTTAAAGAAGACTCTAAAAGGTCCAAAATTGTAACCTCAGTTGGGGGTTGAGGCAATCAAATATTACCCTAGTTCATTGTTTGGCACTGAGTTACTAGGAGTGGAGGTTCATTATCTATTACTATATTTTGTTCCATAATTTAGAAGAGAAATTAGGAGTGGGAAGTTAAAGAGTAGAATAAATGGGGCTAAGTTTTTGTAACAACCTTAGTAGCCACAGGTCTCAGGTAACCCCTTAGAAAGTACCTCTTCCTTTGTATTTTCATTTTACCATACGAAAGAAAAGAGATCAGAGGAACCTCACCTTTTGGATGGGCTTTTTGTGGTAAGGGTTTATGAGGAGAAGATTTGTTTCTTCCTTCATGTTCTATATTTATTGCATTTTAGTCAATTTATTCCTTTAAGCATGAAATAGTAAATAAAGATTGGAATATTTAAAGACTCAAGAGAGTTAGAGTAAATATTTTAGCATTTTATTAGATATGTTATGATGATTTTTTCTATCGAATATCCATGATACTTTACATATTAGAGCATTCCAGGGAACTCCTCTTTGTGGGGAAAATACTTTTCTACACTTTTCAAAGGATCATTATTTCTTGTTCAAATTAGGAGAAGAGTGTGGTACTAACTCGGGTGCTGAGTTATTTTCCCTCTATACACTTCTTTTCTTCGCTAAGGATAAAGGGCCTCAATCTATCCATGATTTAAAAGTCATTTTTGATTGATTTAATGGGTTAATGTTGATGGTAATTTTAGTTCTTCAACCATAGCAATACTAAATTCCCCATTTATTTATTTTTTTGGCTAATATTTTCATGTTACATATTCATCAATTATTCCACTAGATAGTTGACTCTCTTTTAAATAAAAATAGTCTGCTGGCCAACCTTTAATGCACCCCTTTAATCAAGAATTACTTCTTTAGTTTTGGCATTCTAAAACAGATTTGATCCCTCTCAGTGTATGCTAGATGCCTGATTAAGATGGATCTATAGTAGTGATATTTAAGAATTTCTATATTTAGTGTGGCATGCCATGCAATTTTCTAGATTTGGAAAACAAAGAAACCGATGAAGACTTGATTGAAAAAGACTTTCATAGTTTCTCTTTCATTGTATATAACATAAATTTGATATAAAACTATTAACTAGAGAGAAAGTTTCTCTTTCATTGTATATAACATAAATTTGATATAAAACTGTTAACTAAAAAGAAAGTTTCTCTTTCATTATATATAACATAAATTTGATATAAAACTATATTTTCTATGTAGACATTGAAATCTTTTATTTTTGACAAACATTTTATTTTTATTTTTAAATATGGCTAACAATTCCATGTTAAATAAAAACAAAACTAATATAATACAATAGTAAACAAACATCTTTTGAGGAAACAAATATATATGTTCTACTTTTTATTTATCTTTAAAATAATCAAATATTCATTGGATAATGATGGATTTTCTTGCTTTGAAAATGTTAAATCCGAATTTTACAATTTGAGATAGTCAAATATCCATTGGATAATGATCAATTTGCTTACTCTAAAACATTTAAATCTATAAATTAGATTTGTGAAAACTAAAATTTCACCTCATCACTCAAAATTATAATAATCTAATTATATCACAAGAAGGTAATATTATGGAATGATATCTATAATGTTTTAGAATTAAAATAATTCGATTATTTGCATTTTGGTGTATTTTAATTTCACTAAACTTAAATTGGGCCAATTATTTATTTATTTGTTATTTTACAAAAATATACATATAGTTTTAAAAAACTATTTCCATTTAATAAATCATGTGATTTCATTTATAAATAGTTCAAATATTTTGAATTTTAAAAAGTTGACCAATTATTTATTTATTTTTTATTTTACAAAAATATACCTATCCTTTTAAAAAACTATTTCCATTTAATAAAGCGTGTGATTTCACTTATAAATAGTTTAAATATTTTAAATTTCAAATTATAAAAATTATTTTAAAGTAATATAAACTCTATTTATTTCAACATCTCTAATTCGAATAGATAATTTAATAAAATTAATGTAAATTATTTTGAATAATTATATATATAAATTAATTGATAATTTTTTTTTGGTTATTTTATATATATATATGAGAAAATTAGAATCGTTGTGTGGATAATGTTTGGGATATATTATTCCAGAGATTGAAAAAAAAATAAACACGTATAGATTTAATTTCAGACTGATCTTTTATTAAAATTAATATAATTATAATTATAAAAAAAAAAGAAATTCACAATTATATAATAAAATTATTTATAAAAAATATATCAAACTTTTAAATTTCAACAAAAATAAAATAAGACATGTACAGAAATTAAAAAATAATTCATTGCCTTTTGAAAAAATAGAACACATTCATCACAATTAAAAAAAAAAAAACACAAATATGGCAGGATATGTATCAACCAGAATTTGCAATAATAATGGTTAAGGAAAATAGTATTTACGAAGGACTTCAGCAAAGCAAAGTGACGTCATCCAGATTATACTGAGATATCCATATTCCTCAGGGGCAATAAACAATAATTGTTTTATGAATTGAGGAGGTTGTTGAACCCATGGGCATAATCCCTGGCATATCGCTTTGAGTTGTTCCTAATCAAATATAAAATAAACCAAATTGATAGTCATATCCACTCGTCGACTCAAAGTTTTCCAGAAGCAACCAAACCACATTACCTCGGGCATCCGCTCCCTCCCTGTAGTTAATTTTAAAATAATTGGAAAGCCCTGGTCAATAACTCACACTTACATGGCAAACTCAAATGACAACAAATTTGGAAATAACGTTTACTATAGTAGGTATAATAACAATAAATTTGGAAATAACGCTTATTATACTGATGATGATGGTGGTGGTTAACGTTCACTTGAGACCAAATTGGTTGGTTAGTTAGTTAGTTAGTTTAGGTTTGGTTTGTTAGTTAGTTTAGGTTTTGTAGATATATTTGGTTATAATAGTTGATTTTGTTTTAAAATAAGTTAGATATTACACATACCATTACCATAAACATAAACAAACATAGATATGTCATGTATTTAGCTAATCAGTTAAATATCACAAACACTATAAATATGTGATATATTTATGTAATTTAGTCTATTTTGTTTCAAAATCAGTTAGATATCACAAATACCATAAACATAAATACGTGATACGTGATGTATTTAGCCAATCAGTTAGATTTCACAAACACTATAAATATATGATGTATTTATATAATTTAGTCCATTTTGTTTTAAAATCAGTTGGATATCACAAATATCATAAACATAAATATGTGATGTATTTAGCCAATCAGTTAGATATCACAAACACCATAAATATGATGTATTTGTGTAATTTAGTGTAATATTGTGTAATTTAGTGTAATATAATTTTCTCATTTGCAAGTACATATCTCTGTTTTTTCCACTTGGTATCAGAGCTGGTAGCTCTGTGTTTGCTCATTTCAGGAGAGCCCAGGGAAATGCGCGAGGAGAGAATTTGAATTTGATCGGGCGACTGATGAGCTTGCCACCGTTGCGGTTGAAGGAGCTACCCAGTTTCTGCTTAGTTACTGATTCTTCGAATTTCTTCTTTCAAAATGCACTAAATCAAGCCAAGGCATGTTAGTAGCATATGGATTAATACTTAACACTTTTGATGAGCTCGAAGGCCAGTCCTGAAGGCACTCTCCCTTCACTTCACTATCTATTTCCATCGGCCCTCTACTGCTCACAGGCTTCACACCGGAAGCTAGAGGAAGTGTTAATGCCCCTTTGATCAGAACAGTGACAGGGAACAAATCTTGCTCTTGTCGCTCCTGTTCTCTATTAATGAGTTTGTGTGGCCACGTATTGTAGCATAGCCCGCTCGATTTTCTAGAAGATCAATCTACCTCAGTTTGCGAACCCATATTAGTCCCATAATGTGCACTTGCAGATATTCTGATTCAAATGTTTCTGGCTTTGCGATCGCAAGTTTGATTATTCTGATTCAAATGTTTCTGCCTTTGCGATCAGCATCAGCACCGTGGCAACATTTATCAGATGGTGTTTTAATTTGTAAATTCAAGTAGCTATCCCCTAGCTTGTTGACAGGAGCACGCCCTTCTTGTAGCTTCACTGCGACACGCCTCACCTGAGCCACATTATTATAAGGCAACAACCAGGTAGGTCTTGTTCGTTGGCACATCTGTAGGCAATGCAAGGAGTCTGTATTACAATACTTTATTCAATCAGTTCTGATGGAGCGATGAATGTGGACTCCCGAGAAGTAGAGTTAGTCCCCATATCTGTCACAAGAGCTGCGAAGATAGAGCAGGATATATCCTAACCGAAGAAAAGAGAATGGAAACATGATGTAGAGGATAATCCACAACCTCATTTGGCACTATTCTCCCGGGGCAGGGTCAATAAAAAAATAATTCAGTCAATTGCTTTTATTGTTAAAAATATGGATACACAACATTTAATTGTAAAACTCTTGTCAAAGATTTCTTAAATGAGAAATTAAAAGAATCTGCTAAGTCAACTACTTTGAAAGACTGGTTAGAGGATGACTTGGAGGACTTTTCAGATTATTATAGCAATGATGAGTTCAATGCCGAACTCAGAACCTCTCAGACACTTTAAAGTTATTAGTTATGTATGTTGTATCTAAGTTATATTTTGGTGGAGAATCAATTATGGAATAGTATTACATAATTTAAATTAGTGATTCTTGGCGCTGGGAAACCTTTGAACACATGGCTATTTTGAGTGTGTTTATAGTATTATGGTTTGTTGTTCTTAGCCATTGGAAATAACTAAACAACAACTATTATGGTTTGTTGTTCTTAGCCATCGGAAACAACTAAACAACAGCTACAAGTTACAGTTTGAGATCCATGTGTGTGAAACACGTCAAGTTGTTAAATTAACTTTTGAACACATTTCGATATCCAAATCTTCATTCTAGCAAACCGATAAATGAAAGTGAAATATTCTAGAGATGGTGAAAGTTCCATAGAGTGGTTCATTACTTGATAATTTTTATTGCAAGGCTCTTGATAATTCTTATAGCTGAAGTCTCCATGAGTCGAGTTTTCAATATTGTTAATCTTGCAAATTTCATCAATGATGGCTAGAGGCAATAATGTGTTAAATGGAGTTCAAGTAACAACTTGAAGAAGTGGTGATGAAGAAAGCGCAGTGTTTGTGAGATTCGAGTGGACGTGAGCGTTGATGAAGACCAATGAGACAAAGACCAATTAACCAAATCTAATGTGTTCTCTATATTGTAATTTGAGATTTATGTAATGATGAAAGTGTTAAAGGGGATTTGAAAATGACACTTAGATTTGGTTTGTTAGTTGGTTTAGTTGTTAAAATAATTTCTCAGCCACCAATCTTTTTGTTTTAGAATAAGTTGAAACTTACGAGCCAAATAAATATGTGATGTATTTGTGTAATTTAGTATAATAGAATTTTTTCCATGTACATATCTCTGTTTTTTCCACTATATACATATGAAAACAGTGTTATCGAAATCAGCATACCCCATTCAAAATTCATGGTCAGATGCATAATATTAGCTAAAGATATTGTTGACAACCCATTGTGTTGTAATATCCATGGGTGTTTTCTGTTGCAATGGATCATTCGAACAATCTTTATCTTGCTTAAACGTCCTCCTCCTCATCTCTGCAGGAGATGAATGTAACGATGACTCGCACACATACACTCCCTCCCTGCAATTCATTTTAAAAAAAATTACGAAGCCCTTGTCAATAACTCACACTTGTTCAACTTACAACTCTATAGAGTCCAGTAAATGCATTTCAACTGTTCCATGGAGTGGCAGATCTTCAGGCTACACCGGAGAAATACCTTACGCGTGGAGGCGGGAAATTCAACTTGGGTACGTGGAAGCAACAAATTTGAAATTCAAATGAGTGTAAGAAGAATACCAAAATGAAATTCAAATCGCATCAAGGAATGACCTCATGCACGGAGGCGTAAAATTCAACTCAAGCACGTGGAGACAGCAGCTTTGAAATTCAAATGAGTGGGAAGACCACCAAAATGAAATTAAAATCGTCTCAAGGAATAAGAAATGTGGTATTAACTTTTCTGGCTAATATGGTATGAACACAAAATGGAATGCCGAACAAACATGACATGGTTGATTATCCATTATGCATCATGTATGTGGGTGTAACCAAGCCATATTTACACGGTTATAGAGTATTTAATACACCAATAATGGTGTTTGGTCATTTGACATCAGCAGTGAGTGCACCCATCTAAACGTCCCCTCTGGTCTCCTGCAAAGTATGTCCCTATTTCTGGTCCGTGCAAAAAAATATACATCATGGCCATCCGCATAAACATCCATGGTGCGCATTCCAACTCATTTGAAATTTAAAATTTGAATTTTATTTTGCGCCCTCAATAAATGCTCAGCCAGAGTGACAATCAGAGCCTACGTGACATAAAGAAAAAGGTTGACTCCGTATTGAGTTACAAAAAAACCCTTGTGACAGTGACAAGATATTTATAATCGTACCCACCTCGCTTTATGAGTTTAGAAAAAATCACATGACTATCAGCCTACGTGACTATGACATAATGAAAAATGTTGACTCCGTATTGAGTTACGACAAACGCTAAATGCTCTTTCTAAACGGCGGCTTGCTTCTTCACCAGGACGGGAAATGCTATTTCTAATTCTATAGCAAAGTTGGTCGCTCGATACCCCGATATAACACGTCGTTTTTTTCCCTTGATCATCACCGCTCGTGTATTATATCTGGGTATGAGCGGCCATGTCAGGCCGCATTAACTTTGCTATAAGATTGGATATAGGAGTCGCCCACCCATACGACTTTGCAACATTCATCAGATTTTCCGATTACTCAATTCTTCCCGGGTTTGGGTTGGCTGATAAACTTTCGACTATCTTATATCTTAATTCCCATAGTGCAGTTGCAGAATCTTCCTTTTTCAAATCTTGTTTGGATATCAATTTTTAAGTAAGAAAGGCAAAGAAGTTTAAACACAATATTCACCTAAAACATACAAGTTGAGGTTTTTTATTGATATTTAATTTTTTTCAATTTGCTACTTGCTTCAATATCTTTACATGCAACTACATACTAAAAGCCAAAATTGTCTATCACTTGACTCAACACTCAAACACTCACATACAACCACACGCTAAAAGTCAAAATTGTTTATCACTTAAGTCTGCTTGACTCAACACTCAGACACACATATGCAACCACACACTAAAAGTCAAAATTATCTCTCACTTAATTCGACTTGACTCAAACACTCAACCCTGAACAATTAATTAACTAACTCTAATTTTAACTAACTCCTCATGTAAAAATAATTAACTTATTTTAACCAAACAATGCGTGGCTAATTTATTGTGCGAAAGACCTCCCACAATGAATATCCACACACCATCTTGGACCTTCACCATGGCGCAAAACTATTAACAAGTTAGTATAGTCCCATATTAATATTAATATTAATCAATTTACGAAATGGGATAGCCATAAGAAATTCTTCATATTTATTATTTTTGGAAATTATAATAATTATTAATCAATTTACCAAATGCGCTTGCCATAAGGAATTCTTCATATTTATTATTTTTGGAAATTACAATTCTTATGGTGAGCCGTAGAAATTTGTTTAAGACATTTGAGAAAAAAATCCAATAACAATTATAAAAAAACACACAAAATAAAAATATAGATATAAATAACTTAGATAGGGGTGTGACTCTGGTGCAAAAATCTTAAGATGATTTAAGAGGTTGCATGGACGCATTCTCATCGTGTTCAATCCTAGCTAGGTAGCCATTCGTTCTATGGATTAGTACTTACATTGAGATATATGCAGTTTATCGTTATGGCTCATTGTTACGTAAGTCTGTGCGTTTTTCAGTTATTTTCTCAGGTTTCTCAACCTTTCCAAGGTTTAACACATGTCTACAATTCACATCCATGAAAACAGACATGCTCTAATTCAGGATTCCACTCCAAATTCAAGCATATAAATTTATGAGTGCAAGAAGACAGGCACACTGTAGCTGGGATAACTAAGAAAGGGGAATATAAATTTATGAGTGCAAGAAGACAGGCACGTTGTAGCTGGGATAACCAAGAAAGGGGGATAATCAAGAAAGGGGATGCATTTGTAAAATCCTTGATCCAGGTGGATGTTGGTGGCCACCCACCTATCCCATTTGGACCCCACAATTGTTTCTTTCAGTTTTTTCAGTTTCCTAAATTGTAGCACAGTTTACTATTTTTAGCAGTTTTTCGGGTCCTGAACTTCCGGAGCCGTTTTGAGTCCCTAAACGACGTTTTTTTGGGATTGTGGGGCAACATGGGTCCATGGACCGATGTTGCCTTCCAAAGTGGTAGTACTCGGATAGATCTTTCTAACGAGCTATCGTACGCGTCAAACAGAGATCGTATGCCAAAGTTACGACCCCGGGAAATTGATGTACCAATTTACCCAAACGGGGCCCACAATTTGGCGTTTCATCTTTTAGGGTTAGGTTTCGGGATGTGAAGGGTTTTTCATTGTTTCTCAACAATAAATAGGCCTTCGAGCCTCATTGTAACTCAGTTCGGAACAGTTCAGAGGCATGTAGCGGCCACATCTCTTCTCAGAGATAAGCTACCATCGCCCTAGCTGGTTTCTTTCCATTTCTGTTTGTAAGCACATTTCAATATTTTACAGTAATGAAATGAAGTATTATTTCCGCTGCATCTCAGTATTTATGGTTATCTCATCTCTGTATTTATGGTTATCTCTGTAATTTGTTGCGTTCCTGTTTAAATTCGGATCAGTGGTATCAGAGCAGTCTGCTTTTTCTCTGTTTTTCTTTGCATATCCCCAACGAGGTCGAGATATAAGGAGTTAGGGCTTGAACTAGTCGAACCTTTGCAAGACCAGCCTCGCAAATCCCGACGGCCTCCCATGGCGGATGAGAAGAAAGACGAGGGGGCAGGAGATCCTATCAAAATATTGCTCGAAGAAGCGCTCGAGCGACAAAGGAACGCGATGATGGATAGCTTTGCGCAGATCCTTCAGCGGCTACCCAGAGGCGACGCATCGACTTCCAACAGCGACTCTGGAAACGCCACACCGTTTAAGGTACAAGTGAATTTTGAAATCCCCATATTCAAGGGTAAAATAGACGCAAATGCCGTAGATAAATGGTTAAATCTGCTAGATGGGTATTTTTCTGTTCATGAATTTTCAAGTCGGGAAAAGATTATTTTTGCTCTTCTCAAAGCAGCCCCCCACGTCAAGGACTGGTGGGAAACCTACTGCGAGCAGAAGGATGAAAGTACAGGCTCATTATTTTCAGCCTCACCCACTTGGAATGACTTCCGGGATGCCATCAAGGAGCAGTACTACCCTGTCGGAAACTATGAGGACAAATACATCAAATGGACCACACTGCGGCAAGGACGGGACCAAGATGTGTCGGAGTTCACAAACATTTTTCATACCCTTCGCACGCAGTTGGGTATCAAAAATTCTGAGCTGCATCTGGTACTCAAATACCGCGGCTGCCTACACAAATACATCCAGGAAGAGATGGGGTTCTTGAACATCCCCTCACTCGGCACAGCATACCGATACGCTGTCAAAATCGAGCAAAAGTTCAAATAGAAGAAGCGAGACTTTGGATCTGCAAATCCGAAGCCCAAAGGACAAAGCCAAGGCGGGGTGACCCAAGATAACCCGTCGAAGCCACAAGAAAAGAACAACACCACGTAGCCGAAGAAGGACACAGGAAAGTGGTGTGAGTTCCACAAAAGTCCCACTCATAACACAAGTGAGTGTCAGACCAAGCAGTCGCTGGTGGCCGAGTTGAAGGCTTCCGAATCAGATGCATGTTCTGACCCTGAGCCAGAACCCGACAAGGGTAATGGCAAAGGGAAGCAGATCATTGATGCGGATCCCAGCGCCACTGTTGCCACCGCCAAGATCCAGAAAGATGAGCCCGAAAATCCAGAGGAAGGGGAATGTCTTTTCCACTCACAGATGTGGGTGAAGGGTTCGCCACTGCAATTCATTGTCGACAGTGGCAGCCAAAAGAACCTCATTTCAGCAGAGGTCGTGAAGCGGTTGGGCCTACCGACTACACCACACCCACAGCCGTACAGTATCGGGTGGCTTCATGAAGGACGAGATAAAGTTCGCCAGCAGTGCCGCCTTCCCTACAGCATCAATCCCTTCACAGACGAGGTATTGTGTGATGTTACACCTCTAGATGTTTGTGATGTATTATTAGGCCAGCCATACTTGTGGAGGCGACATGCTGTGTATGAGTCCAGGCCTCGTGCTGTCATTATTTCTTTGAATAATTCATTATACAGGATATCGGAGGTAGCCCCACCTACCGCCACATCTTTGATCACTACCAAGAAAGGCAGCAAGCACATATCACAGACCAGGAAATTCATCTGTCTGGTTCACTCCCAAAATAAGGGGAAGATCGTTGCTACATCCATGACCCCTGCAAAGGGTTCCTCCATGCAGCAGCAGCAGCAATGGGATACGGTCATGATAAAACATAGGAACAACTTCTCCTCACCCACATGGGTACCACACAAGTTTCAGGTGGGCAACAAAGTATGGTTGCATCGACAAAAAGAACGCCTTACCAGAACCCATCAAAAGCTCAGACCACTCCGACATGGTCCTTACAACAGTACCAAGGCTATGGGGAACAATGCTTTGAAGCACAACATTCCTCCATTCCTTCACTTGCACCGAGTGTTCAGTGTGAACCGTCGTCGACCATGCTTCCCACCATTACTGGACACATCAGAGATTGCAGAACAGCTCACCAGAGACCCAACTCAGCAGAAGCTTCCTCATCTCAGGGGGAAACTCAACACAATGGGGACCATTGCTTCCTAAGGGGGGAGGAATGATCCAGGTGGATGTTGGTGGCCACCCACCTATCCCATTTGGACCCCCACAATTGTCTCTTTCAGCTTTTTCAGTTTCCTAAATTGTAGCACAATTTACTATTTTTAGTAGTTTTTCGGGTCCTGAACATCCGGAGCCGTTTTGAGGCCCTAAACGACGTTTTTTTGGGATTCTGGGGCAACATGGGTCCACGGACCGATGTTGCCTCGCAAAGTGGTAGTACTCAGATAGATCTTTCTAACGAGCTATCGTACGCGTCAAACGGAGATCGTATGCCAAAGTTATGACCCCGGGAAATTGATGTACCAATTTACCCAAACGGGGCCCACAATTTGGCGTTTCATCTTTTAGGGTTAGGTTTCGGGATGTGAAGGGTTTTTCATTGTTTCTCAACAATAAATAGGCCTTCGAGCCTCATTGTAACTCAGTTCGGAACAGTTCAGAGGCATGTAGCGGCCACATCTCTTCTCAGAGATAGGCTACCATCGCCCTAGCTGGTTTCTTTCCATTTCTGTTTGTAAGCACATTTCAATATTTTACAGTAATGAAATGAAGTATTATTTCCGCTGCATCTCAGTATTTATGGTTATCTCATCTCTGTATTTATGGTTATCTCTGTAATTTGTTGCATTCCTGTTTAAATCCGGATCAATCCCAAAAACCACATTGCATCACCAATTCATTTGCCCATGTAGTTTTTTGAAAGAAGATGGGAAATGAAATACAATTCCACTCCTGCATTTGCGTAGGCTTTCATCGACACTGGGGGACGTGATGGTATTGGCAAAGCTTCTTTCTTTATTGTCACCTATACAGCTTCTATTATTGTCTTATTGTGCGGAAGTTTAGCTTATTGTGCAGACCTCCCCAAATTCTGCAGAAATACCTGAACGCAAACAACATCTCAACAAACAACTCCTCTGCACAAGTAACTCTCCGTACATCCATGAGAATAGCTTCAATGCAAAAATACACAACACATTATTGCTCCATTATCTTGATTTATAGCCAATACATTTCAGATAAAAAAAATTCAAATAAATTGCACTGGACTTGTCTTTTCTGTGCAAATGTATCATAATGTTTTGGGCACAATATATCAATGTTTCTCCGATTGTCCACATAAGGGACCACAACATTTGGAAGAGCAGTAGCAATGTTTGGTGGCGTAGAAATGTAAGTGTTAATGTCATAGCACTCACTTAATTGGGTTTAACAGTGTAAGTGTCGCTCGTGAACAGGTAAAAGGTTCACTAGACGAGTATCCAGTATGAGCCATTAGACTATTATTTCCATAGTGATACTTGAGTTTCATCATAGAATAGTCAACCATAAAGCTTATCACATGATTCACGTAGTACTCTGGTATATTTACTGTGTGAGCTCTAATGGTAAAATATTGGTATCATGAGGCAGTTAAAGTCTAATATATGCAGGTAAAAGAGCCGTAATACTATTCAGTTGCTTACTCGTTGATCAAAGTTATAGTTTCAGCTTGCTTAGTCACTCTAGCATAATTATGAATTAGAGTAGTACAAACCACTAACTTGACTAGTATTGTTTCAGACTAGCACTCACTTACTGAATGACCATGGTAAAATTGATTTTTATTTTATTTTTCAAATGAATTGTGAGACACTGAGAAATACTACAAATAAAATGTCCACAAGGGAATTATGTCCCTTCAAATTTCTATAAGCCATTTGAAAATTAGACAAGATTTTCAGTAAATTAGAAAACAAATTTTGAATTTAAAGACAATGGAAATATACAAATTTAATTTTTTATTTTATTTTTAAACGAGTTGTCACACACTGAAAAATAAGACAAATAAAATGTCTTCCACCAGAGGAACTATGTTCTATCAGATTTCTATAAGCCAATTGAAAAGTAGAAATAACATTTTCAGTAAATTAGAAAATAAATTTTGAATTTAAAGAAAATAGAAATATTCAACATTTTCGTGAAACTTTAATTAAGATTGTAAAAGAAAAAAAATACAGAGACAATGCATTTTGAGAGAAAAATTAATGCTATAGTCCTTGAAAAGACAGAAACTAATAAAACCACCATTTCATTTAGAGAATTTAAAAAATTAAATATATCTATACAAAAATACGAACATCAAATTAGCTTGAAATTCCTATTGTTTTCAACAACAACAAAAAACCAAACTTTTACCACTAAAATTTACATAAGTGTATAGACTATACCCGTTTTGAATTTAAACCTATAATTGCTTAAAACTATTTACATATTTTTAATTATTAAATCTATTTTAACTATTATTTAAAAAAATACTTACTAAAACCCTAATTTAAAAACATAACCAATATAAAAACTTCTTTGATCTCAATATCTCAATCATACAAATAGAATAAAAGTATGTAAATAAAAGGAAAGTGCTTGATTATTTGTGAATGGTGTGTAAGGATATGAAATTCAATTCTTAGTGTGATATCATTGATTAATGCATTTCAATTGTGTTTCTTCTTTAAGCGATCAGAGCAAACGACGAGATTTTATTTAAATGAAAGTGTAATTTATTTATATTTTATATTATAAATTATAAAAACTACTTTGATCTCAATATCTCTATCATACAAATAGAATAAAAGTATGTAAATAAAAGGGAAGTGGTTGATCATTTATAAATGGTGTGTAAGCCTATGAAATTCAAATTCTTAGTGTCATATCATTCATTAATTCATTTCAATTGTGTTTCTTCTTTAAGTCATCAGAGCAAACGATTAGATTTTATTATGAAAGTGTAATGTATTTATTATTTTAAGTTATATTTTGTATTAAAATTGATTATTTAATTATGTTATATTTTGATTTTTTTTTATGATTAATTGCGTTAAGAGGCATATTTTATATTTCAGTAGGATGTAAATGTGTAAATATATTATGTTTTCAAAAAATAATAAAAATAATTTTTACTAATGTATGCATAAAAAAATAGCTCGAATATTAAATTATATATAATTTGAATATATAGATTATATATAACTTTTTAAACTTTTTAATGAATTAAGATTAATTATTAAAATACAACTATGTTTATTATATATAATTCGAATGGAGAATAAATTATTTCATGCCTTTAATTATTATTAATATTATTATCCATTTGTAAGGTCACGATCATGCAAGACACCAAATTGGTGTATGAGACCCTTTTGTTTGTGGGACAACTAACCCACAAATTATTATTATTATCCATTTTTAAGGTCACAACCATGCAAGGCACCAAATTGGTGTAAGAGACCCCCTTGTTTGTGGGACAAGGGACCCACAATTTATTATTACCATCCATTTTTAAGGTCACAACCATGCAAGACACCAAATTGGTGTATGTTACACCCTTGTTTGTGGGAGAACGGACCCAAAACTTATTATTATTATCCATTTTTAAGGTCACAACCATGCAAGACACCAAATTGGTGTATGGTACCCCCTTGTTTATGGGACAAGGGACCCACAAATTATTATTATTATTATTATTATCCATTTTTAATATTATTATTGTTATCCTTATCCATTTTGAAGGTCACAACGAAGACACCAAATTGGTGTATGAGACCCCCTTGTTTGTGGGACGTGTATGAGACCTCCATGTTTGTGGGACAAGGGACCCGCAAATTATTATTATTATCAATTTTCAAGATTATTATTATTATCCATTTTTAAGGTCAAACCCATGCAAGCCACCAAATCGGTGTGTGAGAACCCCATTGTTTGTGGGACAAGGGACCCACAAATTATTACAGAACCCCCCTCCCCCCCCCCCCCCCCCCCCCCCCCCCCGCCATTTTAAGATTATCATTATTGTCCATTTTTAAGGTCATAGCCATGCAAGACACTGAATTGGTGTATGAGAACCCTATGTTTGTGGGACAAGGGATCAGTGCACTGACACCAAATTGGTGTGTTAATGGGACAAGGGACCCACCTTTGAGCAATAATTTCACTGCACCGACACCAAATTGGTGTATGAGAACCCCGTGTTTGTGGGACAAGGGACCCACACCTCTGAGCATCATCAGATTTGTGTATGAGAATCCTATGTTTGTGGGATCACTGCACTGCTAAGTCTACGAAGGCATACATAATCATACATACTCTACCCCACTTTGGTTTTAAACCTGTGACCTCTTAGGAGGAAAGACATGCTTAGACATACTCTTAACCTGGCGGGTTAACATATGTGTGAATTTTAATGGATCATAAATTTATTGTTAACAAAAAAAATTACCACATTAAAAAAATTCTAAATTAGGTAGATGAAACACATGCTCTTAACCATTAAGCCAGCTCAAGTTGTACATTTAACATAGTTAACATATGTGTGAGTGTGAATTTGAATGGATCATAAATTTAGTGCTAACAATTTTTTTTACCACGTTAAAAAATTCCAAATTAGGTAAAACCAAACACATGCTCTTAACCATGAGGCCCACTCAAGTTGTATGGTTAAAATATGTGTGAATTTGAATGGATCATAAATTTAAGGTTAACAAAAAAAATTACCACATTAAAATTCCAAATTAGGTAAAATTTTAAGCTTCTTTACTCTTTACTAAAGGCAATACCATCTATTAAATCAAATGAAAGAAGGCTTATTCAACACAAAGAATGGATCGTGCTCCAAAATATTTAAATATTTCTTTTAATTAAATATTGAAAAATGAATCTTTAAAGGGAAAAACCATATCCTATGGATATATTAAAATCTTTAAAGGCATAAATATTTGTACATAAAAGTTTTAATATTTGAAAATATTAATTTGATGTAGTTTTATTAAAAAATTTGTTATCATGCCATGTAAAAAATATCATTAAATATAATATTAATATTATTAAATTTAATAACTTTGGATTAATGCAATATTAAATTTAATATGATATTAAATTTGTTATATTATAATATATATTAATATATCATGATATATATTAACTCTAGATATATATGGAGGGAAGAACAAAGACATAAAGTGATAGAGGTGGAGAGATGGAGGGAGTGACAAGGGAGATATGGAGATAAAATGAAGGAGAGGGGAGAGGAGAAATGAAGGGAGAGAGAGAAAGAGATGAGTGAGAAAGTGGTTGAAGGGTAAGAGAAAGAGAGGGAGACACAAATATTGAGGGGGGAGAAAGGGACACGGTTGGAGGGCAGAGAGAGAGCCAAAAAGACATAGTGGGAGATAGAGGTAGGTAGGGGAGAAAATGACAAAGGGGAAGGAACATAGAGAGAACTTGAGAGAGACTTGGAGAGAGGTAACGATGGAGAGGGAGGGATAGAGAGATGGAGTTGGAGCGAGTGAGAGGGAGTGAAGAAGAGAGAGAGAGAGAGAGAGAGAGAGAGAGAGAGAGAAAGATGGATAGAGAGTGTGTATGTTTTGGGGTGATATAGAGAGACAAAGAAGGAGATATGGAAGGAATGGGGAAGAGAAGGAGAGAGAAGGAGAGAGGGAGGGAGATAGTTACAAAGTTGGAGGGTGTAGAGATAGAGGGGGAGAGAGAGAGAGATGGAGGTGAGAGATAAAGGGGGAGAGAGGAAGGAAGAGAGAACGTAAGATAGAGAAGGAAAGAGAGAGGGAGGTAAGGAGAAATACATAGAGAGAGAAAGGTGGAGAGAGAGAGAGAGGGAGTGATAAGGGAGATAGAGAGAGAGGGAGAGGGGATAGAAGTAAGAAGAAATACATAGAGAGAGAAAGCTGGAGAAAACGAGAGAGAGGGAGTGATAAGGGGGATAGAGAGAGAGGGATAGAGGAAAGAAGGAGGGAGAGAGTGAAGGGGAAGAGACAAGGATAGGAAAAAGGGAGGAAGAAATATATAAATATGGAGAAAGAGTGTGCATGTTTTGGGGGCGATATAGAGAGATAAAGGAGAGGCAGAGGGAGATAGAGATATAAATGGGAGGTGAAGAGAGAGATAGAGAGAGGGAGGGAGAGATAGATAGATATGGAGAGAGAGAGAGTGTGTGTGTGATTTGGGGGTGAGATAGAAAGACAAAGGAGAGATGGAGTGAGATATAGATATAGATGGAGGGGGGAGAGAGGGAAAAGTATTTATTGCACTATATGCATTAATTTCAGTGTAGATGAAGATTTCTAATCCTATTTGATTGCTTGCACTAGATGCATTTATTTCAACGTAGATGTTGATTTCTAATTATATTTGATTGCTTGCACTAGATACATTGATTTCATTTTATATGTTGATTTCTAATCCTATTTGATTTCTTGCTCTAGATGCATTAATTTCAATGTAGATAATGATTTCTAATCTTATTTGATTGCTTGCACTAGATGAATTGATTTTAGTGTAGATGTTGATTTCTAACTATATTTGTTTACTTGCACTAGATGCATTGATTTCATTGTAGATTTTGGTTTCTAATTTTATTTTATTTCTTGTATTATATGCATTGATTTCAATGTAGATGTTGTTTTCTAATCCTATTTGATTTCTTGCATTAGATGGACTAGATGTTGTTAATATTGGACTGTAAAATATTAAAAATATTTTTCAAGATTAGATATAGGGGGGAGAGAGGGAAGAAGATTTATTACACTAGATGCATTTGTTTCAATGTAGATGATGATTTTAAATATTATTTGATTGTTTGCACTAGATGCATTGATTCCAGTGTAGAGGTTGATTTCTAATTATATTTGATTACTTGTACTAGATGCATTGATTTCAGCGTAGATGTGGATTTCTAATCCTATTTGATTGCTTGCACTAGACACATGTATTTTAGTGTAGAACTTGAGGAAAGGTTTGTACCTCAAGGGATTTAATCCCTCCCGATGCATGATAGATCTGGTGTTAGATGGATCTAACTTGGTTGAATATGAAGATGATGTTGTAGTGAAGCATTAGATCAATGGAAATGTAAATCATTACATACATTAACATAGTCATATAAATTAAATAGTTGGTAAATATGGATAGACATTAATTCATGATAGGCATCAGAACATAATAAGTCTATTCAATTCAATTTATTATTAATCAACAAGATCAAATCTGTAGAATTGTAAATATTTTCCTAAGTTCTTCACTCAAAAAGAGATTTGCATATTGGGATTCCTCTCTTACGCAAGTTAAAGACTCTCTATGCTATTATTAATAAAAATAAAATTGCAATCATAACAAGATAGACTTATTATTTTTATTATTACTTTTTACTATTTTTACAATTTTTAGTTCCTTTTTTTTGTAAGCTTGGCAGGACTACATCTTCATCATATCCAATATATCACTTGGATCAGAGTGGGGAATTGAACCAATGACTTCACATCAAGGAGTGTCTTAACAGAACCCCTGATCATCGTCTATCCAAAATCCCACAAACACAATTTTCTACTCTTTTAATTGAGATAATATTAGGTTTTATTATCATTATTTTTTGATTCAACTCTTTACTCTAACATTTTATATAATATTCCCATGGCATAAACAACTCATAACGAAATAGAGAGCTAAATTCTACCTGGGTCATCATTCCAATTGAAATTGAGGGTTGAAATTTACCCCCACTCATCATTCCAAATGAAATTAAGATTTTATATTTTTTTGAACTTATTGTTCAATTGAAGTTCAGGGTTCAACTCTTTCCAAGTCGTCATTCCGAGTAGATTTGAGGGCTAAAATTCCTCCCAACAATTTATTTATTTGAAATTGAAGGTCAATATTAACTAATGAGCTTATAAAAGTGAGTTTTGTCAAGAATGTAACGAGAAAAACAACATGGGCTAAAGAATGTTGATATTTTATAGCAATTTTAACGAGATAATGAATAATGGCATATACCTTCATAAGTTCTAAAGATGTAGTGTTATACATATTTGTTTTCTCCTAGAAATGAATGAAACCCAAAACTTTATGGTTATCGATTCTAGGAGTTTAGGGCTATATGAGTAATCAATAATAACTATCCATACTAAAGATGTAGTGTTATACATATTTGTTTTCTCCTAAATAGGAATGAAACCCAATACTTTATGGTTATCGATTCTAGGAGTTTAGGGTTATATGAGTAAAAAATAATAACCATCCATACTAAACTAGCACACACAATATTCTTTATATTGTCTAGAAAAGGGCTTATCCAAACAAATACCAAAGGGTTACACACTACGTAATAGAATAAATCCTCCAGGCTTAGGAAACAAGTATGTAAAATATAATTTTAATTGTTGTTGCTTGTATTAATGAAGGTTTTTATTGATTGTATTAATGAAGGCTTAGTCATTCAAAGTTACAAGAAATCTTTTTCTTGTGGATTTCGGAACCAAGTATGCATAATATAATTTTAATGGTTGCTGCTTGTATTAATGAAGGTTGTTATTGCTTGTATTAGTGAAGGCATAGTCATTCAAAGTTACCAATAATATTTTTCTCGTGGATTTCTACAAAGTATTTTAGTTGCACTTTAGGTAAGTTGAAATTCAAAGCTAGAATTAAAGTTTTAAATTTTTTGGCTACATTTTCTTGCTTATTAGGATTTCCTTGGATGTAATGTATATTCATCTCAAGGGAATTATCCCTATTTAAATTATTATGGATAAACATAATGAACATGCTTTTTATATATGAGTATGAAGGAATTGTGCAACTCTCTATAGATGAAATGTAGAGTTAACTTATTATGTAACTTAATTGTTTTATAAAATATTATATGAGTATAAAATATACAAACTATTTCTAATTTAAAAAATATATATTATTATAAAACACTAATATCTCATATACATTACTTAAAATTATTAAATAAATAAACAATTATTAAATAAATTAAAAAGTTAAAAAAAAAATCTAAACTCCCATTTATTATATTTCTTAATATAAATAAAAAACCAAAAGAATAAAATCTCTGACTTGATATCTCAAAATTATTAAATAAATAAAAAATTATAAAGGAAAAAATATTTTTCAAACTCCTATTTACTATATTTCTTATTATTTCTTAATATAAATAAAAAAAACTAAAACAAATTTACCCAAAAGAACAAAATCATATAAATAAAAAAAACAAAAGAAATTTAACCAAAAGAACAAAATCTCTGACTTGAGATCTTATGAGAAAAGAATAAGATATTGAAAGTAATAACAAAGGGACTCTACAATGGAGATCAATATCGATTTCAAATTAATGGACATGGCCATGTGCACTTTACTGTATAACCTATTTGCTTACAAATCTCACACAAGAATTATGGTGAGAAATTGAAGTCTCAATAAAAGGTGGTAAAGGTGTTAAAGTCATATTTAAATAAAAGGTGGTAAAGGTGTTAAAGTCATATTTAATAATGTCATTAGTTGTAGTGCAAGGAAATGTGGCATGTATTATCATTAAGTTATCCCACTTTAAAATAATTACGACTAGTAAAAACCTAAAGTATTTTGCGCATTTAATGTATATTTATTGAGATGGCATCTCCTAAATCATGTAACATAATATTTTAATTTATAATATTTTTAACATTCGGAAATTTAATTATCGACTTGATTCAAGTACATTTGTGAACTTATTGAAAATATGTTTTTCAATTAGAATAATTTATCTTGTCATAGGTAGAGACTTACACCAAATAAATTATCTTATTTATTAAAAATCCAAATAAATAAAACTTTGGTTTGAGACTTCAAAACAAGGTTAGCGAACCACATATAATGGTTCATATAATATATTGAAATAAATAATAAATTAATAATATAAATACTCTTTTCAATTAGAATAATTCATCTGGTCATAGGTAGAGACTTACACCAAATAAATTATCTTATTTATTAAAAATCCAAATAAATAAAACTTTGGTTTGAGACTTCAAAACAAGGTTAGCGAAGCACATATAATATATTGAAATAAATAATAAATTAATAATATAAATACTCTACCACAAAGATAATTGATAGAATTTATAGTAAATGAATATCCACCTAACATCAGAGACGCATCGATTGGGCAATTAAGTGAATGGTAGACAAGGATTCATCATGCAGAAGACCTCAGCATCGGCAAGATGAAAGCTTTCTAATGGACGGAAGAATGCGGAGAAAGAGCGGTTTCCTTTCTCAAAGAAAACAGAGGTCAAGCGGTGTAGTGGTTTATCGGGCGCTCCCAAGACCCCAAGCAGTTTCTTATGGTTTTCCTTCGATGCCATTCATCAATCACCATGTGGTGACGGGCGGAGACAGAAAACTGCCTATATCGGGCGGGTTATCCTCGAGCTTCTTCTTTTCCCGATATTCTCCTCAACCATCGGATCCGGTGGGTGAAGATCTACGGACTCAGTTCATCGAGCTAGTTGGATGCGTTATCCTCCAAGCTTATTATGATCATCGTGGTGGCTCTTGGGTCTTGGATGTCAAAGTAGCATAAGATTTATCCACCAGGACGAACCCGATAGAACACTTAAATTGGGTTTATTTTCCTTTCATGTCCGTGGGTTTTGTCAATTTGTAGGCATTTTGAGTTGCCGTTTTCCCCTCCGACCGTGTGTTCACAGAGTTTTGTGGAACTGAGGCCTGGTTTTTTAAGCTTGGCGGTCACCGGCTGCTTCTGTTGACATTTTTGGCTGGGACTTGTAACATACTTTTGTAACTTTTTAGCCATTGAATGAGAAGGAACCACTCTTGCTTTAGCAAAAAAAGAATATCCACCTAACATCCATGGGTATTGGCCACATTTGTGTTAATTTGTATCTTCTTTATTCTATATTATATACAAAAAAAATAGGAAGAGTACTCACAGCAAGTAATAATGAAAGGCGAGGAAGGAGTGAAAAACATATTTAACAATGACGTCAGTTGAAAACCTATCCAAAGATGTTGAAGGATCAAAATTTGGCATTTACCAAGTGTTTTTCAAACTACAAAAAGATGTAGAGACAAAGATAAACAAGCTCACCTAACCATTTCAAAGTAATTAATCTCACACAAACTTTTCTTAGAGAACCAACCTTATAGAACTTTGTGTAATATTTTTAAAATTAAGTGTTTTTCAAACTATAAAATATGTAGAGACAAAGCTAAACAAGATCACCTAACCATTTCAATGTAATTAATCTCACATAAACTTTTCTTAGAGAACCAACCTTATAGAACTTTGTGTAATATTTTTAAAATTACGAAATAAGTAGAGATAAAACTATGAACGTTTTGCAGAACTTTTTAATAGGAATTATTTGAGATGCAACTTTTGGTTCACTTAGAACTAATCTACAATTTCTACAATTTCAAAAAATATGTTATAGCTAAAACTAAAATTTAGAATAGGATGCATCTTTGTTTCCCTAAATTCTTATTTTTCGTCATTCAAATATAACTTCTAAACAATGCCATCTTATCTTTTTTCATGACCACACTATCATATCATGTTATGAGTTCTTAAATTATTTCAAATATAATATAAGAAGAAGTTGGAGAATCATGGGTTTGGCAATTTGACAAATTTTGGATGGTTAGAGGGATGATCGCTATCCTTCCCACTTTGGTTCAATTCTAACCATATTCTAATCATGGAAATTAAGAAAGAGTGTAGTATTAATCATTGAGTGTGTGCTTTTATTTCAACAATAATATAACAAAACATAATAAACAATATATTTTTAATGATAATATAATTAAAATTTATTTAGAGAAATCAAATAACTAGAATGATTTTAGGAATAATTATCCATGTGGGAATTAAGTAATTGCGTTGATTTCAATAATTATATAACATGATCCCAGATCCGGGTGGCATTACTGACTCCACAGTTCTCCATGCAAGAAGTTAATGCCCAGTATTGCCAGCTGCAGAGCAGCGTGGCCTCCCGGGACGTAACCTCATGCGAGCAGGGAATGAGTATTAATGTGAGATCGGGTGGCGGATTTGCATTTAAGTTCTGCGTTGATCGACGCAACATTCCTCCTGTTATAATCATGCCGATCCATGGTTCACTCACCAAGCCTTGTGCTCAGTCGCGCGGTAATAGAACCTGGTTTGCGGGAGCTGTGGGTGATGGCTTAAATTTGGTGCACTGCCGCGGGCTCAAAGCCATCTCTCTCAAGGGTAATTTCTCCCCTGTTCTGGATTCTTGCTCTCTGTTGTTGTCTGCAATTTTTGTGGTTGTTTATAAGCTCTGTCATATTGTGGTGTCAGTCGCAAGCTCTATTAGGCATCCCTCTTGCCTCACCCGTGTCCGTCCTGTTGGTCATCCCGTCCATAACCCTTTTGTGTCCTACCTTCTGTCTGTCATCATGGATCGCTCGGGCAAGTGGCATCGTTTAGAGGGGTGTCGTGACAACTGTCTTCAACCTCCAGTCAGTCATGCCATGGAAACAACGCCAGAACCTTTCAATCCCTCCCCCGTCCATGAAGCTGGGTCTTCTGTTGGCTCTGGTCGGAAACCTATTCCGAACAGTGCTTTTCAAACAACGCACTTCAAATTTCAAAGTAATCTGCACAGGCCCCTGGTCACTACCCACATCACCCTTATACTCTCGGAAGAGGAAAACCTTGTCTCCCCCTTGGCCTGCATTTCCCCTGATCCTTCTCCAGGTAGTGAGAATTCCTCGGACAAAGACAGCATGGAAAATTGGGAAAAAGAGAAAGTTGAACATGAGGCTTTTCTCAAAAATCTTCCTCCCCTTGAAGATACAGGACCTGCAGCTGAGGACAGAACTCATGGCGAGGCGGAACATGCCATAGCAATCCCTAATAGCGAGTTAAGCGGTAATGAAGGTTTGAAGACTGGTGATAAAGCTCGGGATGAGAAGAAGGACCATGACCCAGCAAAGGAGAAGTAGAGCCACTTGGGACTATCTCTTTTTGTTCTGGCTTCGTTTTCAGGCTTGTGGTCAGGTTACTATGCAATTGTCCTACTGTTTTTTGGCTCCCAGATGGGAATTTGATGACTCTTTATATGCTGGGTTGTAATGTTTTTTGTGTTTCTGTGCTGGCTCAGTTCTCCTTCTCGGCAATGCATGTCTCTCTCTATGTCTGATTTATTGTTTCTTGCACTTTGTAACTGGTTTCCCCAGCTTATGTCTGTAATGGGGCAGTTATGTTCTATCGAGTGCTGTCATGCCTCGATAATATGTAAAAATATTTTGCCTTTCAGTTAATAGAAGTTAGTATTTGCAGAGAAAAAATAATTATATAACATGAAACATTATCTTTTTAGACATTATATAATGAAAGATGATTTAGAGTAATTAATTGCATTTATTTTAATAATGACATGATGCAAAACAATATGATGTATTGATTTTAGTGATGGTACAATGAAAAATGATTTAAAATAATCAAATAATTATACTAATGTTAACAATGATATAACAAAAAATAATGAGGTGTAGTGATTTTATTAATAATATAATGAAAATTTATTTGCTTCATTAACTAAGGAAATGAGACCAAACACATTAATATGGTACATTGATTTCAACATCAAGATAAAACAAATTATAAAATTATCTAATTTTAACAATAATAGACCATAAACCATTTCCACAAATGATATAATTTTAATAATATTATGTATTTTAGTAAACTAACATGGAAACATAAGAAAAGATAGATCAAAAACTTGATAATAAGCCACTTTGGGGGGAAAACCTCCATTTACATCACTTAAATAAAAAAATCTTGGATGATTCAAATGACAAGACCTCCTTGGTATATATAAGAGTCTATAGTGTCAAAATATAATTAGGGCCTACATAACAATAATAATGTAAGAGCTCAAAAATAACAATAGTTGGCTTTTATGGGGCAAACCAATAATAATATGGGGGTTACACTAATATTATAGGGATATAACATGCCCCTCTCCTTCAAAAATGTGTTGTCCTAAATGCTTGAGTAGTCCTGGATACCTCTATATGAAATACTAATCCTCCCATGTGGAATCTCTAGTAGATAATTTCTTCCACTTAATGAGACACTCTGAAATTGATCGATTTTGTAGCTACCAGATTCCTATTTCTGTGATTGCTTCAGGCTCCAATATAATTTTTCCTTTCCTCGTCAAGTTTTAGCAATATAGTTGTTACATGTCAATTTATCACCATGACACTTGCTCAGTTTATGGGTCTTTTTACCATCTATCAACATGTTTGAATGAACTCAGTTAGAAGTCAAACAACTAAAAATATCTTGAAGTAGATGAGAAATTTGGGGAAAATAACTGTAACACCTTGTTAAGTTTCACTTGCGCTGATTTTAAAAGCTTTTCCCGCACATTAGCTGGAATTAACTCTGAGAACAGTGCAACGTTGCACTCTATTTGCCACTATAAACTTGTGTAGGTGATATCAAGAAAGTAAAAATAAAAAGTACATTCTAGAAACATAGTTGGTCGAATATTTCCCAATTGAAAGCTTCCAAGTGATGACTATTCGAACTATAACCCTCATATTGAAGCATCTTAATCCCTTTTCATGGAAACCTAATCCCTCAATTAAGGAGTCTCATCCTTCTCTTTTGGATCTGAAACTTCCTCCTCTCTTCCTATAAAATGACTAGAGGATGGAGGGATTGAGGAGGTCAAAACTCAGAGAAGATAAACTTATGTTGTTAGTTTAAGATTGGAAATATTGTCATCTAAGGAGGATATTGAAGGAATTTGGGAGGGACCTCACGACGAAGGCGGTAAGGCTCCTCTTTATCTTTGATTAATACAAATGAACAATTTCTCCCATTGATTTGTCTTATTGGAATGATGAATGGTTTATAATTGTTTATAATGTTTATTAAGGCAAATTCAATTCCTAATTTTCTTGATCATTAGGTTAAGTTTTGTTTGGATTATTATATCGCATATGTTTTTGATCCTTTTACAGTCTATGATTGCAGGTCTTATCAAGAATTGAGGAGTTGCATCAGATCACAACAAGGTATCTTCATCGAGAATTTTGTGAAATAGGTAAGCGGCTTATCCATTAGTCTTAATTCTTATAATTCAAACAAGTCCAACTTAGGGAAAGAGTTAGTTCAATTGTCTTGCTAGTTCCTAGTTTCTGTCAAGGATCTAGGGAGATCGCTCTTGTTTGCAAGAGGGATTTGTCTGGTGTAATAATAGTTTGAATTAGAATCTTGTCACCGATAACCTTATTTAAGCATGAAACATAGAAAAATGGGTGTACTCATGAAGATGTAGCTAGCTCTAATTTGTATCAAATAGTAGCAATATTTTGCAACACCTTGTAAGGGCCATAATACTTGGGTGATAATTTGTTATCTTTCTTAGATTTCTTGAGGGACATTTGTTTGCATGGTTGTAGGTGTAAAAGTACTCAATCATCCACATCAAAACTTATTTTTCTATGATGTTGATTTTTTGTTTCATTTGATTTTGTCCCAGATTCAAGTTATCCTTTCAGAGTTGGAGAACTTATTTTTAATGCTTGATGTGATCTTCCACTACTTGAACCTTAGAATTGTCTCTTAAAGACAATGTGATGGACGGTGGATGATATCCATAAATTTCCGTAAATGGGGTCATTTTTTCTGCGGTATGGAAGAAAGTTTTATATCACCATTATGTCAGATGTAACCTCTTGACCCATTGTGTTTGTTTATCATATACAAAGCAACAAAGATATCCTTCCAAATATTTTTTCACTATCTCATTTTTCCCATAAGATTGAGGATGATAAGATGAACTATGAGCTAATTGAGTACCAAGACAAGAAAATAAATTTGTCCAAATATTTCTAGTGAAAATGGGATCTCTTTCACTTACAATAATCTTTGGGTTTCCATATAGCTTTTGCAATGTTTCCACAAATGTAACTTAGCGAATGTACTAGCTTTGAAAGGATGAGATAATGCACAAAATTGTGCATACTTGGTATTTCTATCAACTACCACCATGATCACACTCTTTCCTTCATACTTGGGTAAACATATGATAAAATCCTTTGAGACCTCCTCCCAATGCTGACTTGGAATGGCTAATGGTTTTAAAAGACCTCGGGTCTTAATTGTCTCAATTTTATTTTGTTGGAAAACCAAACATTATGCCACAAACTTTTGAATGTCATATTTAAGGTCATCCCAAAAGAAATCCTTCATGACCTTGTGGTAAGCTTTTAAAAATACCAAGTTCCCTCCTGTAGGACAGTTGTGCAATTCCAAAAGAAAAAATTATTTGATTTGGGTGTTATTACATAGATATAAGCATTCTTTGTACCATAATGCATCGTTTTTCCAGATAAATGTATCAAATTCATTGGGATCTTGTTAGAAATTTTGAATGATTGTTGACACCTCTTCATCATTATTCCATTCATCCCTTGCTTCATTTATCCAATCAGGTTGGATAATATAAATGGCAAGGAGCAATGCTTCCACATCCTCATCCCTTCTCAAGAGTGCATATGCAACAACATTTTTGTTCCCTTTTTTGCAGATGATTTCAAAGTCATAACCCAACATCTTTGTGACCCATTTTTTTTCTCTTCTAAAGATAATATTTGTCCCAAGAAGTATTTAAGACTATCATAATCTATTTTTACCTTGAACTGTCTTCCCATTAGGTAAGGGCACCATTACTTTAGGGCATGTAGTATTGCTAACATTTCCTTCTCATAAATAGGTTTGTGTAAATACTTTACCTTCATTGGATGACTTTCAAAAGCAATGGGTTTTACTTCTTGCATTAAAACAACACCAATTCCATTTCTCGAGGCATCACATTCCACAATAAAGGTTTTTATGAATTCTGGTGTAACTAAGACCTGAGCTTGACACATTTCCTCTTTAAAATGTTCAAAGGCCTTGGTTGCTTTTGGAGTCTAAAAAAATGCATCTTTCTTCAGTAATTTTTTTAATGGTGTTGTTATTTTTCCATAATTCTTAACAAAAGTGCAATAATACCATGTCAACCCAAGAAATCCTCAAAGATTCCTTAATATTGTGGGGATTTTCGATTCTTATATGGCTTTAACTTTGTTAGAGTCTACCTTAACACCCTCTTGATATACAATCTGACCCAAATAGGGCCACTTCTTGTACCCCAAAGAAACATTTGGAGAGTTTTTCATACAATTGTTTCTCCTCCAATAGTTTGAGCAGGATGTCAACATGTTGAACATGATATTTCCAAGACTTGGTGTAGATTAGTATATCATAAAAAACACTAACACATACTTTCTAAAGGTTTGAAAGTGGAATTCATCAAACCTTGAAATATGAAAGGTGCATTAGTAAGGTCAAAAGGCATGACCAAAAATTCATATTGACCTTCATGAGTTCTAAATGCTACTTTTGGAATGCCTTTTGTCTTCATTCTAATTTGAGGATATTCTGAATGAAGATCCATCTTGGGGAAGTAAATTTATCCATGTATTTCATCCAATAATTCATCAATTATAGGAATGAGAAATCTATCATTAATAGTGACCTTATTGAGATTTCTATAATATGGACACATATGCCATGAGCCATCCTTCTTGGGCATCAATACTATTGGAGAAGAGAAAGAACTTTGGCTAGGTTGAATTATACCTTCTTCTAGCACTTATGCAACCATAGGTTCAATTTCACTCTTCTAGACATATGGACATTTGTAAGGTTTGATGTTTGGAGGAACACTTCCTGGAATCAACTGAATAACATGATTGTGATTTTGAATAGGTGGGAGACCTTTGGGAGTCTCAAATACCTTGGAATTATTGTCAAGGAATATTTAGAGATCTTGAGAAATGGATGACTTAGGTGTTTGAACATATAGTGAGCATAATTGTGAAATTACCCCTCGTTGTTCCTTTTTCAAAAGCATTGTCATGCCATTAAAGCTAATTATCTTCCCAGGTTTCCTGTGATACCACTTAATTCAATTTTGTTTCCTTCCTAGAAAAATTTCAAGAAAAGTTCTTGAAAATTAAAAGCTATTGTCCCCAAATATTGTAACCATTGGACTCCTAATACAAAATCATCACGAATGGAAAACATTGGACTATTCAATACATATTCCCCCATGGTTAGATTGATATTATGACACTTCCCTGATAAATTTATAATTCCTCCATTTGCAACCATCACTTGACACTCTGATGTTGGATATAGAAATGAATTCAAATCCTTGACTATCTTACAATAAATAAAATTATGGGTATTACCTAAATCAATCAACATTATTACTTTTTTCTTCCTGATATATCCTTCTATCTGGACAGTTTGAGGAGTGGTAATTCTCGCTAATGCATTACATGATATGGTTAGCTTCATTTGTTCTTCCTCAACCCTTGGCATTAGTTCTTGGTGTATATATTATTTTGTGTTTCTTGCTCCTTTTCTTCCTTCTCTTCACAATCTATGTAAAACAATTTCTTCTCAATGCACTTGTGACCTTTAGTGTATTTTCAATCACAACTGTAACAAATCCGTTTTTCTCTTTTTTTCATCCAGTTGTTGTGGTGTCAACCTTGTAGTTTGTGGGAGGCTAGAAGCGACAAAAATTCCATATTTATAGTTTTGAGTGGTAGACCTCCTTGTTGCCATAATTTTTATTTCAACTTATATTTCCACCCTGAATGCATTCTCTAATTACTTGTAGAAATTTTGAATAATATGACCCTTATTCACAGAGATTATCCCGATTATACACTATTTGCGGAATGTATGAATAATACATAACCTCCTCTATGTTGATCATCAATTTGCGGAATAAAAAACAATCGCATGCGCACGTTGAAACATAAATCACACATATCAACACAGTATGTAACCGGGGAAATCATACAACTGAAAACCCCCAACTATCTGTATATTATAATGATAGAGAACATGTAACAATACATAGTACAATACTCCTCACAAGTACTCAGTACTATCTCCACCTGTTACACACAACCTAGATCAGATCTGAATCAAGTCACATGTTCAAATCTCCTCCGATGTCTGCCTGCCTCTACTTCGCAATCCAAAGTAAGAATAGGAATGATCCAAGCTCGTTTTCCTTGGCTTTTACTGTGCAATCCTCATTGGCAATCTCAATCACTGATTGTGCAAATCTCATGCACAACTATAGTCACAACTGATAGTAGTCTCCACCTCTAACACCTGTCTCCACTGAACTGTCCATGCACTGAGTTAACTGATGTATTATTTAGTTTCTTTATGAGTTAATAATTAGTGAATTAATTAATAATTAATTCACATCACTCATCACTAGTGTATTCTGCAGTTAGACTAAATACAACTAGTTCAACCAAGTCAAACTGAACACAACTCCATCAACTCCTCAATCAACTCCACCAAACTCAATCTCTTGAGTTCTAACTGAAGTCCATCATGAAATAGCTCAACTGACCCATAAGAAAAGCGTATTTCCTTCTGGAAGTTGCATGTGCCACATCTGTAGCACGAACTGAAGTGCTCCAAGAGGATAAGATAATGTTTATAGTCCAAATATTATTATGTGGTAATAATATTCGACTGTTCTATTTCAAGCCTGGCAGTCTAAAAATAGACTCCACCCATATGTCTAAAAATAGAAGTCCATCAATTTTTACCAACATGACCAATCATCCACAAATAGCATCTTGCAACTCATAGACCATGATCCATATGTCTAAAAATAGACATAGTCTAAAAATAGACTTTGCGCCAAAAATAGCCTGCGGGCCCACTTAGTGAAGGCAACTTCTTTTCACTAAGCTCCATCATCTTGTTGCATTTTCAACACTCCCTCTCAAAAAGATATGGATTATCTGCAACCCCTATCCTGCCTCGGTGGCATTCGAATTTGCTCATGGTGAGCGCCTTCGTCGAGATATCAACATCCTGATCCTCCATTGGAATGTATGAAAGTAACATGATTCTCCGCTACACACAATCTCTGATATGATGGTACCTGATGTCGATGTGCTTGGATCTATCATGAAATACTAGATTAGCCGAGAGTTTAATGCAACTCTAGTTATCACAATAAATCACTGTAGGCTCCAAGTGTGACCCGAACAACCCGACCAGGATCTTCCTCATCCATATAGCCTCGCATGCAGCCAAACTTGCTGCCATATACTCGGTCTCTGCTGAACTGAGTGCCACGGATATCTGCTTCCTGCTGTACCAAGAAACTGTTGTTGAACCGATACTGAAGATCCCTCCAGATGTGCTCTTTCTGTCCATTGGGCTCCCTGCCCAATCTGCATCCGTGAAGCCACATAACTTCACCTCAGCCTCCTGTCTGTATCGCAATCCATATCCCGATGTGCCTCTGAGATAACGCAAGAAAATCTTGCCTGCCTTCTAGAAGAGCTTGGTTGTCTTAACCATAGCTTGTGAAAGCTGGTTAACAACATAGCATATATCGGGTCGTGTATTGACCAGATACATAAGCGACCAAACCAACTGTCGATAAACAGTGGCATCCACTACCTTCGCTGAAGTAGCATCCTCCTTCCTCCAACCTCCAGGAAGAGGAGTATCAACAGGCTTGCAGCCATGCATGTTGAACTTCTCTAGTATCTCCTGGGCATACTTACCCTAAGAAACAAATAGTCCATCACTGCGCTGCCAAATTTCCAATCCTAGGAAATAACGAAGGAGTCCCAAGTCCTTCATCTCAAACTCTCTAGCAAGATCATTCTTGCATGAAAGTATCAACAACTCATCTCCCGTCAAAATCAAATCATCTACATAAAGTACAATGATAAGCAACTTACCCTCCACCACAATCTGGTATAGGTTAGGATCTGCCTCACTCTTGGAGAATCCAAGTTCGGTGAAATAACTGTCTATCCATGTGTACCAAGCACGTGGTGCTTGTTTCAACCCATACAACGCTCTCTTGAGCCTACACACATACGACTCACTGCTGAAGATCTCGAAACCTTCGGGCTGCTATATGTACACCTCCTCCTCAATGAATCTATTGAGGAACACAGTCTTCACATCCATCTGATGAATGTGCCACACCATCTACACTGAGAGAGCAAGAATCGTCTGTATGGAAGAATACCTTGAGACAGGTGCAAAGGTCTCCTCATAATTGATCCCCTCTATCTGTGAGAAGCCTCAGGCAACAAATCTTGCCTTGTACTTCTCCACACTCCCGTCAGCTGCCTGCTTCACTTTGTAGATCCATCTCGAACCCACCACTGATTTCCCTTCTGGTCTTGGGACAATCTCCCATGCACTGTTTCTGACAATTGAATCATACTCTTCCACCATGGCATCTACCCATGCAGGATCCTCCACAGCTTCCTCGAAAGAGGATGGCTCAGTCACAACACATTTGCTCACAAGAGCCATGTATCCAGTGTACCGATCAGGTGACTGTCTCTATCTGTGTTGTCCTGTAGGTGGTCCTACAACCTTCTCTGCATCTTGAGCTAGTCACTCAGCTTCTGTAGTGCGCTTTCACCCTCTGATGGTTGGCGCTGCATGAGTGGTCTCTTCCACTCCATGAACTTCATCTTGTGGCTGATCCACGTCCTGAAGCTCATCCTTAGGAACTAATAGCTCCTCATCTGCATGCAAGTGTGGCTCCCTCTCAACCGAACATTTCATGGCTTTCTCCTCCTGAAATTTGATATCTCGTCGCACAACAGTCTTGCGACTGTCTGGCAAATACACATGATAGTTGTGGGGCGTATCAGTGTACCCCACAAATATCCCAATCTCTGCGGTCGGCTCCAGCTTCTTCCTGGCATCCTTCGTCACATGCATGGAAACATTAGTACCAAAAATCCTCAAATGGGAAATATCAAGCCTCTTACCAGAATAAGCCTCCTTGGGTGTACTCATGCCAAGTATCCTGTGAGGACAACGGTTTTGCACATACACTGCAGTATTGCATGCCTCCGCTCACAAGTGAAGGGGTAGGCCCTGATCATGCAACATCACTCGTGCAGCACCCACGATCGTTCTGTTCTTCCACTCAGCAACCTCGTTCTGCTGTGGGTTATGGGGAGCTATGAGCTCTCTTTGAATCCCTTCTGCGCTGCAGAAGTCCTTGAACTCGCCAGAGATGAATTCACCACCATTGTCGCTCCTAAGAGCCTTCACCTTCTTCCCCGATTCCTTCTCGACCAGTGCTTTGAACTCACAAAACTTTGAGTATGTCTCGCTCCTCTTCTGCAAGAAGAAGATCCAACACTTTCGAGAGAAATCATCAACAAAGATCACATAGCACCTGTGCTTTGCTGTCGAAGCTACTAATAAAGGTCCACACACGTATGTGTGAATTCTCTTAAGGATCGTCGTGGCATGACTATCCTTCTCGTGAAAGGTAGCTTTCACAAATTTTCCCAAAGCACAACCCTTGCACTGATCTGAATGCGCAAGAGTGCCTTTAGGAAGCCCAGTAGAAATCTGCTGCAGTATCTTCAAGGCTCCATGGTGAAGGTGGCCCAATCTTCTGTGCCACAGCTCACCATCATCCTGGCTCAGCAATCCTTCTGCCTTGCATGCCATTGCTACGCAGCCATCTACATGTAATTGATAAAGTTTCCTGACTCGAACCCCTATCTTCCGGGTTTCTCTAGTTGTCTTACTGTGCAAGAAAGCCTTTCCCTCGCTGAAAACAGCATCATATCCCTTGTCTTCTAACATCGCCACAGAGACAAGATTCTTCTTCAATCCTGGAACATGCATCACTTCCTTCAATACGAAGGGCTTACCAGACTCCCTCTCAAAGGAAATGGTACTGATACCGGTCGTACTGTATCTACCATCATCGCCCATCTCGATGTGCACTCCAAGATCTTTCTCATCCAGATCAGAAAACAAATCTCGATCTCCTATCATGTGAAAAGACGCATCACTGTCCAAGAACCATACCGATCCCATCACACTTGATACCAAGCATGCGATCAACGAAAAATCTAGCTCAAAATGCAAGGCTAAGGCCTCTCCCGCTGTAGATCCAGCAACTTGCTTATTTCTTCTTTTGCGGACAATTTGTGGCATAATGTCCGTGCTGGTGATAGTGAAAGCACTTCACCTTGGACATGTCCTACTTCTTACCTTTTGCACCGGAATGAGAAGCTTTCTTGTTCTTCCCCTTCTTTTCTTTGGCAGCCAAAGCGCAATTTTCTTCATCAGGTGCCTTTGATGAAGATCCGTCCCTGGTATTCCGCCTGATCTCCTCTTGCACAAGATCCGACCAAAGTCTCTCCCATCCTGGCAATTTCTCCCGACCATTGACAGAGTTCTGATAGGAATGCCAACTCTTATCGGAAGACCAAGTAGAGCCAAGCTCACCAAGTCCTCATCATCGACAGTCACCCCCACACTTCCCAGCTCAACCCGGCATTGAGTGAAGTTCGTGAGATACTTGGTCATACTGTCTCCTTTCTCACACTTAATGTTTCTGAGTTTATCCTTGAGCGATAACTTCCTCTGGTCACTCTTGCTTTGGAATAAATCTATTAACACCTTCCACATCAAGTATGGAGAAGCCTTTCCATGCAGGCTAGACACAATGTGATCCTTCACGCCCTCCAATAGAATCCTTCGACACTTTACTGTCTTATTTTGCCAAACCTCAACGTGAGAAACATCAGTAGGCTTTGGGACCTCAGCCTCTATGAACTCCTTCAGCCCATTGTCATCTAACACCGCCTCCATCCTGTCTTTCCATGCAATATAATTCGCGCTGCCCTCAAGAGCATACTCCAATTGCAATCCGTTGAAAGACATTTCAACTTTGACACCAAGAAAACACTGCTGCAAATTCGAATTCCACCAGCTCAAAACTCAACCGCTTCTGATCTAAAATTCGTGAGAACAAAGTATTTCTCGTACAGAGATTGATCTGAATGGGCTTTTATCGAATATCTCACCTTTGAAAAGAAGGATGAATCCAGAGGCTACCTGGCCCGATTAAAGAATCTGCCTGAAGAAATAAAATGTAATCACTTTCTGAATAATAGATCTGATGATCAACTCTGCTCTAGTACCATGTAGAAATTTTGAATAATATGACCCTTATTCACAGAGATTATCCCGATTATACACTATTTGTGGAATGCATGCATAATACATAACCTCCTCTACGTTGATCATCAATTTGTGGAATAAAAAACAATCACATGCGCACATTAAAACATCAATCACACATATCAACACAGTATGTAACCGAGGAAAGAATACAGCTGAAAACCCCCAACTATCTATATATTATAATGATAGAGAACATCTAACAATACATAGTAGAATACTCCTCACAAGTACTCAGTACTATCTCCACCTGTTACACACAAACTAGCTCAGATCTGAATCAAGTCACAGGTTCAAATCTCCTCCGCTGTCTACCTGCCTCTACTACGCAATCCAAAGTAAGAAAAGGAATGATACAAGCTCGTTTTCCTTGGCTTGTACTGCGCAATCCTCATTGGCAATCTCAATCATTGATTGTGCAAATATCATGCACATCTATAGTCACAACTGATAGTAGTCTCCACCTCTAACACCTGTCTCCACTGAACTGTCCATGCACTGAGTTAACTGATGTATTCTTTAGTTACTTTATGAGTTAATAATTAGTGAATTAATTAATAATTAATTCACATCACTCATCACTAGTGTATTCTGCAGTTAGACTAAATACAACTAGTTCAACCAAGTCAAACTGAACACAACTCCATCAACTCCTCAATCAACTCCACCAAACTCAATCTCTTGAGTTCTAACTGAAGTCCATCATGTAATAGCTCAACTGACCCATAAGAAAAGCATATTTCCTTCTGGCAGTTGCATGTGCCACATTTGTAGCTCGAACTGAAGTGCTCCAAGAGGATAAGATAATGTTTATAGTCCAAATATTATTATGAGCTAATAATATTCGACTGTTCTATTTTTAACCTGGTAGTCTAAAAATAGACTCCGCCCATATGTCTAAAAATAGAAGTCCATCTATTTTTACCAACATGACCAATCATCCACAAATAGCATCCTACAACTCATAGACCATGATCCATATGTCTAAAAATAGACATAGTCTAAAAATAGACTTTGTGCCAAAAATAGCCTGCGGGCCCACTTAGTGAAGGCGACTACTTTTCACTAAGGTCCATCATCTTGTTGCATTTTCAACATTACTAAGGTTCCCAAAGGAAAACCTCATGTTGGATGTTATCTTTTAAAGTTCCTGTGAAGATATCACTTAGATGCTCCTCTGGAATATCAGGTACCTTGATATTCAATCTTTGGAAGCCCTCAATGCGCCCCCCAATTGAACCCTTTCGTTTCATATTTATGGCTAAAGAAGGTGTTGCTCTTTGTATCCTCATAGTGTGCTATCAATTCCTCCATAAAAATCATCCAAGTGACAAATGATTTATTAGAAAAAGCCTATTGATACCACAAAAATTGGTTCTAAATATAAAGATGCAATGCATATTTTTTAGTGTGTGTTGTACATTGTGTATATGAAAGAACTACTCCATTTGTAGTATCCATGTTACTAGTTCCTTGCCACAAAAGTTACTCATATTGATCTTTGGAATATGGTTGGTCTTCAACCCAAATTAATAGTCTCTAGAATCATGATTGTCATTACTTTTGTTCTCATCATGAGTTTCATGGAATGCCTTATCACCACTAGGAGGCCTTTCTTATAGTGATTTTTTCAAACCTTCCTTCCAACCTTTCATGTCTGCTTTTAAAACTTTCATGTCCCATTTTATGTCTTCTTTCATGTCTGATTTTAAACATTCCATTTCCTCTTTTATGTCTTCTTTTATTTCTACTTTTAAACCACTCATTGCCATTTTCAATTCATCTTTTGTTTCTCTTTGTTGTACTTCGTCTCGTAATTTTGATATATCGTATTGCATTTCTTCTTCTTCATGCGTCATAGTAGAGATTTTTGATGGCTTAGTGGGTGTAGATTTTTTTTGTTTGGGAGGCATTTTGGAACCAATTACACATATCTATGGTTAACTATTCTCTTTGTATCACTTCAAATTGATTTTTTAAACAAAAATTATGCAAATTTAAAAATACACACATTTTAAGAGCTTGATTTTGAGCCTGTCGATTTGGCTAACATTGAAACTATTGGATTTATGTGATTTTTCCCTCCCAACATTTGAAATTGAATCCTAAGGTATCTCTTTGTGTCTTACTTCGAACATTGCAAGACGTGCCAAGATTGGATTGTTCAAGGTAAAGTTATGACAAATCCACCACAATGACTTGATTATGGATTGGTTCAGTAGGGTGAAATAGTAGGGTGAAATTGTATGGGATGCCATGTTCCACTATTCTATCCCTAAAAGTCCTACTCAAAAAAACCTTAGTTTGGGCACTTTTTGTCACTTTTCATGAAATTCAAATCCAATCCTCGAAGAGAGAGTTATGACATTTTTTCCCAGGGCACTTGTTTGAGACTGAATTCTGGAGCATACAAAAATACTAAATTCCTTGGACCTATCTTTGGAATATAGTGAACCAAATTTTGAAATTGTAACCATATGTTCATCAAGATTTTGCCTCCACTTCATCGAAATTTCACAGTTTGTAGCCTCGCAAAAAAAATATAGTGAAAACTCCTCAATAACTTGTTTGAAGTAGCAAAACCTTAGGATTAAGAGCTTTGATACCAAATGTTATGTATCCAAATAAAAAATACATAGACATATAAGAAAAGGCAGATTAACGACTTCATAATAAGTTAATTTGAGGAGGAAACCTCCTTTTACATCACATATAAACAATTCTTAATTGATTCAAATGAAAAAACCTCCTTGGTATATATAGGAGTCTAGAGGGTCAAAATATAATTAGGGCCTACAAAACAATAATAATGTAAGGGCTCAACAATAACAATAATGGGCTTCTATGGGGCACAATAATAACAATATGGGTGCTACACTAGTATTATATAGACCTGACAAACAATAAGAAACTATAAACCATTTCCACAATACATATTATAAGTTAGAGTCTTCTACTTTATTAACTAAATTGCAAGTAAATTGCAATTTAATAAATATTATAAGATTACAACTTTATGCATTTCAGACATATTAATCATCCGCGGAAATAAACATTATTGCAATTTAATAAAAATGTAATCTTGGAAGTGGAAATATTGATCATATTATAAGTTGAAGTTTTCTACTTTATTTAATAAATTGCAAATAAGACAATTTATCTAAAAAATATGCATATACATATAATAATGATCTAAAGTTTTGGCATGGATATCTAGAAATTGAATGATTATAGATGCGTCATAATTACATAATTAGTAAAAAAAAATTACATATCTCCTTCCTACTATAGCTTCTTACTATAGTACAAAAAGCCCTTCTCATTATGCAACCCATCTGAACTCTACATTTATTGGAACAAAAACAAATATCAAATCCTTGTAATGAAACTTAAGAAATTAGATCCTTTTCAAAAAAAAATTGTTTAAAAAAAATTACTTTAAATATGTAGTAATAAAACCATTAAAAAAAATTATTATGAATAAAAAATTAAACCATATACTTATTAATATCAATATAAAGATATATGTAAATAAACAACTTATTATAAAGATATATGTAAATAAACAACTCATTAAATATAAAATGAAATTACACATTTCACCGTATTTTTAATTTTTTTATATAAATAATTAATTTTTTAAATAAATATTATTTTTTTGTTTTTCCTTGCCCACTGAACAAGCACAAAATGAAAATCATATTACACAATGAAAATTACATAACAACACTATTACACAATGGTGGAATGTTGAGAATGGTATTTCCCCTTTCGTTTTTATTGTACACAATGGTGAAGTCCGATCATCCTTTTCTGTGAAGAAAATAAATTAATATAAATTTCCCTCAATTATAAATTTACGCTGCACGGCCGTATAATATAAATTTTCCTCAATTATAAATTTACCCTGCACGGCCATATAGGATTGCTAATGGAGTTATTAGTCCCTGGGACTCTTAGCAATCGATTGTGCGTTGACTGCGTATTAATCTCTTGTTTGACCAAAAAATATTGTTGTACATCACAACTTTAACTAAAGTTTTCATATTACAAAATAATATAAAATTTATTATGTAATTTTTGATTGGACAATAAAGTTGGGGGTCTTATTGCGCGCTTCGCAGATTTCAAGACATTATGTTCGGGGTAAATATAAGATATCCAAAGTTTTCACAGATGAAAAGTTTTTGTTATCCAAAGTTTTACATACATTGTGCTTCGTGCTATCAATAGTGGAAGAAAAAACGTTTTCGATGAAAATCATATACGGGTACAGACTTATTGAGGCAATGCGCAATGTACATCAGAGCCATATCGGTGGACCGGAATACCCGGTGGAATGTGAAAATTGGAGTCTGGGTCGCTGAAATTTGAGGTTTTGTGGAACAATTTTTTATTCTCAAACGTATTTGAGGGTGAAAAAAAATTACTTTAAATTTGAGGTCCAATTATTTAGGGTGCGTGTCATAAATGAGTAGTTTACCAATAAGTAATTTACATATAAAGATGGAGTAATTTATATAAGTAGTTTGCTAATAATGAGTAGTTTACCAATAAGTAATTTACAGATAAAGATTGAGTAATTTATATAAGTAATTTGCTAATAAGTAATTTATAGACGAAGATAATGGAAGTTATATAAACGAAAGAAAATTCGTAGTGTCAGGTTCTAGTTTTACATTGTTGTTATATATTTGTTAAACTATGTCTTTAATAATTATAAAATTTTGAAAATGTGTTTTATTCATTTTTATTAAAAATGAAAATTTATTGTATATAATTTTGAAAATGTGTTTTATTCATTTTTATTAAAAATGAAAATTTATTGTATATAAGTATATTTGATGATAATAGTTGAATTTTTCTTATTCATTATTTCTTTAGTAATAAACTTTTCCATTTTTTCCTTATTTAATATTAATGTGTATATGTGAAATAAACAATTATAAATAACTAAACATGCTTTAATTGGCATGTAAAGATACAAAAATTAAATTCTATAATTACATATATTTTAAGATAGTGTGATTTAACATATATGCCATGTTATTCTATAGTGTTTAATTGCAAATCAAGTCTTGAAATAAATTAAAATACCATTCATTATTATTTTATTATTAGGTGTTGTCCTTCTCTAATTGACATAACTTTATGTTTGGAACATCACTTTTATAAATTGTGGTGATTTTCAAGAATCACTTAAATCTCAATATATTTTTGGTGCTATAGGACCAAACTAATATATCTCTCAATTATTATGCAAAATGAGAATTTATTGTATATGTATACATTTGATAATAATAGTTGATCTATTGCAATATACATATATCGGAAGCCGGTTTCTTCACTGCAATATACATATATCCAAAGCAATGCAGCTGCGTGGCAAGCTGCATGTTGAGCATGGCCCCTCCCGGGTTCGAGGTGCCGAATGTGTCAGACACCAAAGAAGGACAGATGAGGGCCATCAAATAGTACAATGGTAACTGCGATCCCTGCGATGTAAGGCCTTGTGATTTTAGCGCCCAGAAAAACGTCCCGCCAAATTTTTCCTGCTAACGATAATGAGTTGGTCGTGAACATGCCTCAACTTATACGCTACAGTACACCTTCATTAAGGGTCTAAATCTTGCAATTCCAAGCACTAGACGAAGTCCAGCGTTTAAATCCTATACTCCAAGCAAGTCCAGCGTTTAAAGCCTGCTATTCCAAGCACTAGGCATGGTGGAGTTGCTTCCCGAGGTTCAGCGCCTATATGGCACAAGATCAAGTGGGGTACAAACCAACCTTACGTCACAATTCTGCTAACTGCATAAAAAGGGAAAACGCTAACAGGTAAGCTTGTACTTTATTTCTGAATGTTTCTGTGCATCTCCTCCTTCAAGTCATGAATCTGAATGTTTCTTGCATCTCCACCTTCAAGTCATGAATCTGAATGTTTCTTTCACTTGGGTGAAGAGCCCCTTTTTGCTAAGGATAAATATCTGAAGAGAAGATTCAAACCAAGCTCTAATGGGATTTCAGTTAAATTAACAAAAATTGTTCTTCAGAGACTTACCATCCCTGCGATGACGACCTTTCCTTCAGAAAGTTTGTTTCTGAACCCAAGTGACGACCCCTTCTAACTGAATGCGGGGTGTTGTTAATATTCTATTCACCATGTTTGCTCCTACTCTATTCTCCAACTGTTAGAGAGTCGCAATGTTATTGGAATGAACCCATGGACACAATCATAGCTTCAATCTAGGGCGTAAAAACTTAAGAATACTTTGACTCTGTCGCGTACAATATATTCGACAGGGAAAGAAAAAGCAATGACGTGTTTCATGCATAAAAGCCCTCGATTTTTGAAGAGGTAGGATGAAATGATTCATGACATTCAACTTTGCGAGTTGCAGGACATCCTAATCTGGTATTTGCTGGCCTATACTTCCAGCCTCTCATTCTAACTATGGAGTGGGTAAACTATCTGAATGGTAGTACGGCTTCGCCTTCTACATGTCAACCACATGTCATGGCGGGCAGGTGTTGGTCCAAGAAACAAACAGATTGGGGCTGGTAAAATCCGACAGGTCTCTCTTTCTCTTGAATCCCAGAATCGAAGCCCTGGAGTATTGTGAGAGGAAATTGTGAGAGGACCTATTCATACACATATCAAGTGATCATTATTATAATCTAAATGTTTTCCAAATATATCAATCTTTGAAACAAAGAGAATTCATAATCTAAGTCTTTTCTAAAGATATCAATCTTTGAAACGGAGAGAATCAACCTTCAGTTTAGAGAAACATGTTGATTAATAGTATATGAGGTTATATAATATGAAATTGAAAAATGGTGGTGGGTATCCCCAATTGAACTTTCCTACTAACGAACAACTCTTTTAAGTAAAATCTTCTCGTTCTTAAGGCCAATTCTTCTGGAAAACCCTTTAAAATTTCCCCTTCCTTTGCAGGCAGTAGAAATGTTAACAATCCAGCCGCCAGTAAAAAGCGGACTGTAGATTTTCCAATAATTTATGGAAATTTTTTTAGGAAGAGTCAAATTTCCCCATCATAAAATTATCCACATATACGCGGCATCTGACTTCCAAATCTTTGACATGGCCCGCATGACACGCCCGTGCATTTGACTCCTCATCAAACTCTGCAATCAAAGAATGCAAAAGGTTGCCCAAGTCGCTGGGTGCGGATAGCCAGACCTTGCAAATAAGATTTCAGGTTTTCCTAGGATTTGACTTAGCCGTGGTTGTTGATTTGGTCCGCTATTCAAGCGGAAAATAATGATCTCTCCTTTCTCAGACCAGCCCTCGCCCCTTTGTATATATATACAATGCTCTGGTTGCATTTCAAGATAACATATTAGGCTCATTGTTACATTCGATTCAAGATAACATATTAGGCTCATTGTTACATTCGATTTGGGTGACTGTCACCTGAAGTGATATTATCATTAACCTTCAAGTTTTGTTTTATGAAAGATCAATCATGAAGGCAGCAGCCAGATTGTCGGTACCCTTCTTCTTTATTTCAGTAGCAGTGCTAGTATTGAATGATGGTCCAGTTCACGCAGGCAGAGTCCTGAAGGGGGATAGAATAAGCCATAAAATTCCATCTGATCATTCCAATCTTCCTATCGAGGTGGATGTCGCATCTTCTTACCCGAATCCGGGTGGCAACAATGTCACCTAATCAATATCCAAAGGTCTTAATTTACAGTTCCAGAAAGGTCCCTTAGGGGATAGTATAAACTCGAAAACTCCTAAAAATCCATCGGATCATCTCAATATTCTTATCGAGGAGGTGGAAGTCACACCTTCTGGGCCGAATCCGGGTGGCAACAGTGTCACCCAGTCAATATCCGAAGGTTTTAATTTACAGTTCCTGCCGATAGTGGCAAGGCGATCATCATCTGCTACAAGGAAATGCTGAATGTGCTATACTGAAAACGTAAGTAAACTGAAACTCATCAGGTCTCGTACTGTGCCCTCAGTTTCAGCTATAGTAGTTTGCAGTCTTGTTTGGCCCTAAATGAGAATGGAAAGAAATAGAGCCATTCTCGGAACCCATACAGTTCAGTTACTAGAACCCTCTAGTGGGAGTATAAGGGACAGGGAGAAGGGTCGGATGTCAGTGAGCCCAGTGAACATGTAATGAAGATAGTATGTTGGTATGGACAAGTGGTTAGCAGAGGGGCCCATGCTGTGGTGTGTTTTTTCATGTGTGCATGCCGACAAACCTTTATTAATGTCTTGTGCGAACAGGTGGGCAGACGGGCACACGTAGTGGTTGTGTGTTTTGCATGTCCCTGGATGCCTGCAATGGCAGGCTGAATGCTTGTCCCTAGCTGATATAGAGGGTCAGTTCATAGAGAGAGCCTTGTTGTAGAAACAATTTTGCCTCTTGACTAGGTAGATATAGTTACGCTTTTCGTTGGATTTATCTTTAGATTTATCTAAGAAGCAGCCGAGCGGAAGACTAGCAATGTATGGTTAAACTGGAAACTGATACTTTGTTAGTCATGTGTCTTATGCTTCTTTTGAACTTGGTCAATCGACTTCGCTTATTATTTCAATCCAAGTTAATATACAAGCTATTTTCGGCAGGTATGCCGTGTGCAAATACAAAAGTGATATGAATATGTTTCTTCAGATTATGGTCTTAGTCTTACTGTAATAGAACTATTTAACTTGCAATTTTCACTCATTTAACAAGAAAATGTACTTTCAATATTTGAAATTCCATTGCTACTTCAAACCAATTTTTACATATTTATTTCAGTTTTCTACCTTGTTCACGTTCAAATAGAAACATGTATTTATGTTTTCAGTGTTTTACCTCGTTCAGGTTGAAGAGGAAATATTTATTTATGCATTTCAGTGTTTAACTTGGTTCACGTTGAGGCTGAAATATTTATGGAAATTGAATTTATATTAGTTATTAAGCTGAAATATTTATTTTTTACAAAGATAGAAAACGTGAAAACTAGTCGGCTTATGAGAAAAGGAACATTATCCTAAATAATTATACAACAATGGTGCATAATAATATGTTCCACTCAAACATTAGTGGTAAAGAGTAATGTTCAAAATTAAATATAGTTCATACCTTGTTCAACTAAAAGTCTTGAACTACACCAATAGTTTCCCGTATTGGTAAAAATATGACAGGAATTCAAAATATGTATAATTATAGTTATTAAAAAATTAAATATAGTAACGAAGGCACAAAGGAATGGAATAATTATACGTATTAAATTTTATGTGAATTAAATATCACGTACGGTTAATGTAAGCCATATTTTGATGTTGGAAAATGAGAGGAAATAATATTATAGAACTATACACATATATTTATGTATCTAAATAAATAAGAGTATACAAATGACATTGTTATAAAGATACGAAAATAAAATAGTTATCAAGTAAATAAACTAACTAATGGTGAGTGTTAGGAGGAGACATTAATGGTAGTGAAGAGCTTTGTAGTAAAATTAAATAAAAAGAAAAAAAAATGCCTTGAAATTAGATAGGAGTATTGCAGTGTTGGAATGGAGACATTACATATGGTATCAGAGTGGTAGGTTCAATATTGAGGCCTATGGGCCAACCTATAGCTAGAAAATAAGAATGAGCACTAGCTAGAACAGACTTAGGTGTGAATAGGAGGTGAATTATCACCTTCCACTACATAATTGTTGGAAGGAATAGAAGATTGGAATACTTGAACTAACTAGTAGTAAACCAATTCATAAGAAGGTTGAGGAAGAGAGATATTAGTAACATAATATTTTCCAGAGTTATAGCTAGGATATGAGTTGTATTAAGGTCTGAATAAAAAAATAGAATAAAAACCAATTACATTAAAAGCTCGAGTGTATATGTATATTCGAAAAGACCCCTAGTAAGGTGAGATGCAATACAGAAAGTTAAATTAACAAAAGACACCGTAATAAAACACTACTCAATTAAATAGATTTAAAGAAATTGGACGAGGCTATTAGAAAAGAGAATGTGGTGGTGATATCTATATAGAGTAGTTATACCAAAAAAAAACAAAAACATGCTACTAGTATATTGCTTAGATCTAAAAAGAATGAAATATCAATATATAGTAGATGAGATATGTAATGAGTGTACTAAGATTGTCCAATATTTTGGATGGATCTTTTGTTGTTAGTGTTAAGTACTAAAAATTCAATATTATTACCCCATACACCAACTTGCTATAGAGAGAGATAACCTCATTTTAGCCCTTTTAAGCTTGTAGCTGACGTGAATAAAGTATAATAATACTCTAATAAAGAAGTAAAACATACATGTAAATATTTCTGTAGCATCGAACTACTACCTAAGAATGTTGTACAAGAGGAAACACCGATGCAGAATAGGCACTCATTAAATAAAATAAAATAAGGAAGGTGTAAAGATTGAATGTTTAAGTATTTACTTGGTGGTGAATCTTATATTATAGTATACAAATAGAAAAATGCAAAAATTGTCAGTCTTATATTCAAGCATATACATGTAGTAATCTAGCTCTCTACAAATAAAAGTAGTAATATTTAAATTGTGTTTAATTGTGTAAGGATAGAATTAAGAAGATAACGTCCAAGAAATGCAACAAAGAAACTAAAGAACTACCATGTATTTAAAATTGTATCGAAAGTAAAGATGTAGAACTGCACATACTCATGGTGTGTACTACTATTTTGTTATAGAAAGGGATACAATGGAAGGGAAATGTAGACCATATCATTGTAAAATACTTGGGTAATTATTATAAGCTAATAAATCATAGAAGGTGGTACAACAACATTATAATAAAGTGCTCCATACAAACAAATTGTTCAAAAGAAATCATGTATTCAATAGGAAGAATCATTTAGCAAAATTGGCATATTGTAAGAACATACCCAGGAGTACATATATGTAAATATATATAGGTTTATGTGTGTATAATAATATAAGAAAGGATTTTATCCTAAGGATGAGGGGCATGCAATGCATACACAAAAACACAAGATGTTGTAAGGTATAAAGATACCAGCAGAGAATGGCTTAACTAGGAATTAAGAACCAATATCTTGCAAATATGGTGTACCACAATACACTAGTCTTCTTGAGCCTATTGAATATTAAACCAGGAAAAACTAAAACAATTCTATGAAGAAAATAGATGCTAACAACATAACTGAAGCTCCAAAAAACTAAAGGTTATACCCTTATGGCCAAAAATAAAAGCACATAACCATCGTTGTATATCATGTGAAATTAATTAATATTTTTACAGGGTTGTATGTCATGTGAAATTAATTAATATTTTTACACATACATCAATTTTTACAGGGTTGTATATCATGTGAAATTAATTAATATTTTTACAAATACATCATTAATTAATACTGTATTACAACAATTTACATTAATGAGATTCATAACCAGCGTTGTATATCATGTGAAATTAATTAATATTTTTACAAATACATCTTTTACAATTTACATGAAATTAATTAATATTTTTACAGGGTTAAATTAATTAATATTTTTACAAATACATCTACTGATAACTAGCTATGATGAGAGAGAGAGCTTTCCTAATCAATGGACAACATCCAATTTCTGGCTCTGGGGTTATTGTTAACATCATTATTAGATAAGTTTACATAATAATAATAATAAATTAATAATAAAAAATATAAATAATTTTATGTGTATATATATTAACATAATTTGTTTGGTAGAGTTTGATCTTGCATAGAAGTTGTTCACTAAAAAAATGAAATATACATACCTACTTATACACAAAACACACATGAACATTGATACCTCTATATGCATAAATGAGCATCTAAATACTTTAGTCCTTTTACATCTAGATTAAACATACTACATTTTGAGTTTGAAATTGATAGATTATTTTACTTTTTAATGTTGATTTCAGTTTAAAAGATTATATGTATTTTTAAAATTAAACCAATTGTCAAAGAATTGATCGCCTTATTTTTCATTAAATTCTAAAATATTTTTAAAATTTGCAAAGCTATCATAGATTAATCAAGCAAATCATTTGTTAGTTGTTCAAATAGAACTTCAAATATTACATAGACTTAACCATAAATATCTATTTATGAAATTTTGATGTAAAATTGGAAAATTCCACTGACATTAATAAATTGCACATTTCAAAATTTATTTTAATATTTTGTTTTTAAAAAAATACACTCTTATAAATTAATCAATAATTTCTAATTAAATAGTTTTATGTGATTGTACCCTTCTAACATGAATATTTCTTTCCGAGTGAAACATGGTGGATAAACAAATACCCATATATGAAATAGACGCGTTATATAATACCTGTCATGCTGCATGTCGTTCAAATACTAAAGCTTATCCAATAGAACATACCTCAGAGTACCAGAGGAACCTATATCTATATATATATACATCATTGTCACATCATGTTGCATATTGTTCGGAATAGAATAGAGATATCAACAAGTGAAAAGGGTGATCCCAAAGTAATAGGTAGTTAATTATCTGGTAGGAAAAATGAGTTCGGATGACGCTCCCATGTAAGAAGAAGCTCAAATGAACCTATGTTTCCGTCTTTTCAATACACAACTCTAGGCTTATATAATGGAAATACACCCTGTGACTGCAAAAGCAAAAGGAAAAGGAAAAATTGCACCCTTCATAAGCTCTGTTTCAACTAATCAGTAGGTCTAACTAAAACAAAATCCAAAGGTTACCGTCGATTTGACAGCTCTAGGTGAACTATTTCAGTTCCATTTCAAATCCCATTTCAAATCTTACAGTATACAATCCATTTGTGTTGTCGTTGCACAATATACAATCCATTTGTGTAACAAAATCCATAGGTTACCGTCGATTTGACAGCTCTAGGTGAACTATTTCAGTTCCATTTCAAATCCCATTTCAAATCGTACAGTATACAATCCATTTGTGTTGTCGTTGCACAATATACAATCCATTTGTGTTGTCCTTGCACACTTCGTCAGGGACTACCACCACGGCAGTGGCTCCTTGTTTTATAATGGGTTAGTTTTTAAGGGAATTTTTTGGATTTTTGGTGTTAAAATTTAGGGGAAAAAATTGAGGTTGAATTTTGATTCGTGTGATTTAAACTAGTTTTTTTTACCTTTGGGGTATTTTGATTATAGAGATTATTCATCAAATTTGTAATTTCAATAATTCTTGCCATATTTTAGAGAAATTAAACTGAAAAAATTATCAAAAATCTTCTAAAAATCTCCCTAAATACAATTTATTTTATAATAAAAATTTTAAAATTTATATTCACAGAAAATTATTATAAAACCTTTATAATTTATATTCATTAAAATATAATGGTGTAGATTAAGTAAAGTGAATATATAATTTAAATGATGAAATCCAAGATTTTTTTAACAGTTTTTTATTTCCACTCCTCTTTTCAAACTCTCATAATTGAAAATGACACAAATAAATATTTTGATTATTATAATCATTTATAAATACTAAATAAATAAATATTTGGATAACTATAATCATATATCAACAATTGAATTTATTCTTATCAGTTATTCAATTCAAATGTACCATGAGGGCAATATGAGAAAAAAATCCAGTGGGGAAATAAAATTCACAGAAAGACTTTGCTTGATGCAATAGCATGCCTTTCTGTACTCATAAGCGTTGAACCAATTCAATATTTTTGCATAATATCTGAGAGTTGAAGAATGCGAGTGAAGACTTCATTTCTTCACCCGTCCTAACTATTCAAAGTCTCGGCAGCGCCATCAACACGAATAATTTTCTAAATTTATAAGTAGGATTTCAGCGTAAATGTCTTTTTTATGTGATTTTAAGCCAAAGTGTTACTTATATTATGGATCACAGAAAAAGCACAAAGAAAGAGACGCCGGCAGCATGGCATCGGTTCAACTCTCCATTAATCAGCAATGACGAAGAGGATTTCCACATAGCCGCTCGTTATCAGCGTACGAAGAAGGTGGAAATTTCTGAAGCGAGCCCCCCACTGGAATCCTCCCTGACAGAGAATTCTGCGACACGTTCAGTTGCACCAGAGACGTGAGATTCAGAAACGAATTGGGTATGGGGCCGGACAGTGTATTGGAGCTGAGATCCAGAACCACCAGTGGGTTCACATTACCGAGTGGAGGAGGAATTTCTCCTGTTAGAGAATTGTGCGACAGAATCAGCTGTTCTATGCTATTCTTTTCGCCTGCAATCAATGGTATTGCGCCCGTGAATCTATTGTAGGACAGGTCAACGATCTTTAAAGTTCCTCCGGGATAAGCGGGATTGATGGAAAATATGGGATCAATGGTCCCCGTCAGCTCGTTTGAATGCAGATCCAGAGTGCCCAGATATTGCAGGTTGCCTATGGCTGGAATCGTGGATGTCAATGCGTTGCTTGACGAGTTGAGCGAATTTAAGTTCGTCAAGGTGCCCAACCATGGCGGTATGGTACCTGTGAGATGTTGGATATTTTTCCATGGGAAAATACCAAAACCAGAGATTCTAACACCACAGAGGCAATGCTCTGTTTTCACTGTTCCAGGACCTTTGTGCAAAGGGAAGCTTTTAAAACAAATCTACTCATAACAGAGTATTACACAGCCATAAAAATATTTCTATTGATTAAAATATAAAGCCTGAAACAACATTCATCCTCTTTGTTGAGAGGGATTCACCAAAATTACTTTCACCCATCTAAACTCTGTTTTCACCTGAGAAATTACTGTGCTGAGTTTACTGCAGTAAAACCCATTTTTACATTTGCTGGTGTAAAACTATTTTTACACATACTACTGTAAAAATATTTTACACATACAGTGATCTTTACATTACATTCACAATCTCAAAAATACCTGAGCGCTCTTTTGTTTTGCATTTCAATGCAAATCCAATACATTAAAAAATGCACTGCAAGCTTCACCACCAATCAACACTGCTCTACTAGCACTGCTGTGCATTCACTACACTACACCCTTCTCATTACAATGAGCAACTGATTTTATGCACTGTTGTGCAACAACAAAGTTCATTTACACTGCTGTGTATATTTTCATACGCGCTGATGCGTTCTTCACTTACCACTCTATATGTTTTCAATACACAAAAATATTACATATATATGACAACAACAAAAACATACTTCACATTTTCACTTCCCATGCTTCCGTAAAAGAAATAATAAAAATTAAATGCTTTTACCAGCTTTTACTTGTGCCCATACTCCCGCTTAAATGAAATTAAAAACTTCACCAAAACTTACCAACCACAGTAAATTGCATTTACTGTTTTACTGACATTTACTGGCGGTAAAGGAACTTTTACTTCACGTCAAATTTATTAGCTGCTGACCTGTACTTTAACCATTGACTTTATTTGCATCGCATCGCAACTTTTCTCATGTCAAAGACCCCGACTCTATGACATTGCCGATAGCGATGTGCCGATGCGATATCGGCGATCGCTCATCGCACAATAACAAAACCACTTTGTAAGTCCTCCGCTGCGACTTCGCCGATGCGATATCGGCGATATTTCATATCGCTGTCGCTGCCTGCCTCCGATGCTCCAACCCGCCGAAAAACCAACCTGCCGATACGCCGACTTGCCGATATGCCGATATCGGCGATCCCAGTTGAAATTATATTTTCAACATGAGACTGTTGCTGGACAAGTCAAGCAGAGAAAGATTCGCTGTCGCTGTCGATAACCAATCGGGAATGCTTCCCTCGATGCCTAGCAAGAGAAATTTCAACTAATCCACGGAGCTTCGCGAGCACTGTGGGCACACTCACAAGCTTTAAATTATTGAATGAGACATCCAGTTTTTCCAGATTAGAAAGCTCTGATATCTCCTCCGGAAGGGTGCCCGAGAAATTGTTGTGAGAGAGATAGACAGAATTAAGGTAAGATAACTTTCCTATAGACCCTGGAATAGGACCCGATAGCTTGTTATTCTCTAGGCACAGCTCCGAAAGCTCCGGGAATTTAGACCACGAAGGCGGAATGGTACCGCTGAAATTGTTATTGCTTAACGAAATGCCCTTCAGATTGACCAGACGTCCTATAGAAGATGGCAGAACTCCACTTAATTCATTTTCCTGCAGACGAAGAAATACCAGTGACTTGACATTTCCTATGGTTTCCGGGATGTAGCCCCTGAGTTTGTTTTGCTGGAGGAGCAGGGTAGTCAGACTCGATTACTGACCAATGGAACGTGGTATTAGCCCCGTGAGACCATTGTCAGACAAATCCAACCACTGCAGAGAACGCAATTTTCCCACAGATGGATGAATGAAACCACTGAAAAGGTTCCCATGGAGATCCAGAGTGTTGAGCTTGCTGAGACGGGTTATGGAGGCCGGAATAGAACCCGTCAAATTGTTGGTGAAGAGTTTCAGAATCCTCAGATTCGAGAGATCCCCAAAAGTAATCGGAATCTCTCCGGTGAGCTCGTTGAGCGACAGATCCAACTCCTGAAGATTGTGGAGATTTCCTAGAGACGGAGGGATGGAACCACTGAGCATATTGGAAAGGAGACGGAGCGTTCTCAGATTCGTGAGATTCCCGAGCGACGATGGAATAGAACCAGCGAGTCCTTGCAGGTCCGACAGTTCCAATATTTCAAGAAACTCGAGATCTCCCAAGGACTCCGAGATAATGCCCTTCATATAGGAATCCCCTGAATTACCCAATGTGAGTCCGGCAGCACAAGCCCCACGACGCGTCCGGTTTTCCTATTGCAGGATACCCCTGGCCACTGGCAGTAGTTGGTGCCCTTCCATGACAGCAAACGACCGGAGGGATCCTCGCTAATGCCGACTTTGAACTGCAACAGCGCCTGCAGGTCTGCTACCGCAGACTGCGGCTGTCCAGTAACAGTGGTGAAGCATCTGCAATTTAAACAAAGAGTGGCCAATATAATGGCAGTGGCGGTATTGAACAAACGGCGCTGGAGCTGCAACGAGGTCGACATTTTGCCTCACCGCCAACAAGGTGCAGTGAAGGTTAGATTAGAGCGATGTGGTGTTGTAGGATAGGGCTAACTTCCTCCCCATGCTGCGCTTTGAAAGCGGAGCTAAATAAGTACCAAATATATTCCCTCAACAAATAAGGCAGAAATAAGTATGCCAACAAATTACCAACAAAATAGATAAGGATGGAGACGACATCCAAGGCTCTTTACAATGGGATATTCTTATCCATTTACTGAAATAATGATGACAATAACTCGTAATTAGTAAAGCTTTTCAATATTATTTTCTTAATAGAACACTCAAAATATAATTTTATTCTATAATAATTATGCTTTGTTTCGTTTTTAATATATATTGATGGAGCAAAATTTTGATTATAAGTTTGGATTTTCTAAATTATTATGTGTGTAAGGTTGTTGGAATGAAAATATTGTAAAATTTTATTTTATTATTAAAAGAATTATTTTTATAACATTATATTTTATTAGCATAATTATATTAATAAATGTGGTTGATTATTATTATTATCTAATTTTAAGGTTATGGTCAAGCCCATTAAATCATTGTGTGTGTTTACGAAGGCATATATATTCTACCCCTCACATGCTTTTAACCATTTGGCTCACTCAAACTATATATATATACACACACACCAATAAATATACATGGTAGAGATTTAGAATTAGATTGATATTGATATTAATTAATATATAACTATAATAATAATTATTATTATTATTATAAAACCTAAGATTAATATATCAAACTCTATGTTTAATATATTAAACCCAAGAATTATAAACCCTAATATTAATATTATAAACCCAAAGATTAATATTAAATCCTAAGACTAATATTGTAAACCCTAAGATTAGTATACAAACCCTAGGATTAATAGTTTATACCCTAAGATTAATATTATAAGCCCTAGGATAAATATATGTTAAACACACATGAAAATGTTGACAGAATTTAGATAATCGTTTAATACATTTTATTCACAAATATATACATTTTTATATATTGTTTAATGACCCTTGGCTTTCATATTCCAAGTGGTCTGTTAATCTCTAATGACTCTTCATACTCCACAGTGTAACCCTTAGCGAATTAGGTGTCCAACATTCCCCACTTAATCTGAAGGGGTGTATATGACTCGAAGAAGAGAGTTCAAGTATTAAAATGCAAAAATTCATGGCAACAATTGGTTGAATGTGCTCTTTAAAATAATGATATAGGGTGGGAGAACTTGAGGTCTTAACTGGTGGTGGTTTAAGGTTGATCATTAACATTAGAATGCTTAGCACAATTCTTGGAATGGTTCCAAAGTTGGCTACAAGTTGAAGTCTTCAACTAGAGGAAGTGCTCCGAAAAGGGAGACCATTGAGGTCTCAACCTGGAATGCTTGGTGCATTTCTTGGAACAATTCTAAATATGGTTAGAAGTTGAAGTCTTCTATTAAAGGAAGTGCTCTAAAAAGGGATAGCATTGAGGTCTCAACCTGTGGTGGTTTAAGGATGGCCACCAACCAAAGACATGCTCATGGGGCATTTCTCTGTCTCTAGCTACAACTCTGAATCTGTGTATGGTTGACTCTAGCTCTAAGCTCAAGCAACACGCTCAGGTTATCACTGAGGCTCACTTGATGTATCTTTGAAGCTTGAAGATGAAGAAATATCAAGTGTAAGGCTTTTTAATACATGAGAACAAATTCTGTGATATGACCAAAATATCTGCTTCGTTGTTGAAGTCCATTACCAAGAAGCAATCCATCCAAGATGAATCTTCGGCCTTGCAGGAGGCTTGTTTCTAAAGCATTTGTTTGAATGATGAGTAATTTTATGAAAATGCTCACATGGGTGAAGATCAAAACAATCACCTTTCACATGGCCAACTCGATTACAGTGTTGGAATTTGACAATTTTTTCATGTTGCGGAAGAGGAGAATGTGAAAAAGAGTTGTCGTGAAGAAATTCAACACTCTAAAATTTTATGGGCTTTGTGTAATTTGGAATGTGAAAGGAAACATCCTTGTGATATCCAATATCGATTATATTCTTTTTGTTGGCAAGCTCTTCCCAAGGTTTGATGACATGTTTTGGCAGTGCAGAACACACTTCTACATCTCCATGCAAATCCGCTCTCGCACTAGGCACTGAATCAACCTCAACTTCAGTGATTTGATTATTTTTTGCCTGTTGATGGGAGTCTGTATCAACATCAAGTAGAGGATTGTTATGAATGGTTTTAAAGCTTTGCGACTTATATCACCTACTTGCGCAGGCATATTAGTGGAAAATCATCTCACTAGAGTGGATGCATACAGAAAACAACATGTGGCTGTCAACCCAATCAAGGTTGGAAGAATACTAGCCTACTTTTCTTCAAAGGAAGTGTATGCAAGTCGCACTGGATGTGTAAGTAGAATATCAACATAGAAATTACTAGTTTTATTAAAGAAGCATAGATTGTTACATTGTGTTTGTTCATCTCCTTGTGATCAATCACTCTTATAATATATCGACGATTCTATTGCTTCAAAGATCAATGCAGGTATCATGCATTTTCTTCTAGAAATAGTATAAACACTAATAATATTGGAGTTGACCTTCAACTTGATGAGACTTTAGCAGTCCACCCATTGACTCCCTTTTGACCAACCCTTTTGACCAACTCCAACCAACCCTATTGAACAAACGAACCCACTAGAAATGATTTCCTTCTTGGAATTCATTGTTGGCTTACTTTCATCTCATATCTATCTGTCTCTCTCAAAAACTTGAATTATAAAGGAGTTCTTAGCTATGAATTATCGTTGTCTGTCTCTCTTTATAACCAGCACCATAGTCACAAATTAGGCTCCCAAACACGACTCGGGATATTTATAATATAAAAATGATATTGACTTATGGAGGAATACAACAGAATACATATATAAACATAAACAGAGAGATGCAACAAAAATAAATCTTCATTTCATTAATATCAAAGAACTAAAAGATGCTTCAATATAGAATGGAAATAAACTAGCTCGAGCAATGGTGGCTTATATATGAGAAGAGATGTGACAATTACATGCCTCTGAACTGTGTTACAATGAGGTTAAAGGGGCCTTTTTAATTATTGAACAACAAAGGGAAACCCTAAGCAACAAAAACCCTAACCCTAGGAGATGGAACACCAAGAGTTTTTGGGCCCCATTAGAGTTAGTTGGGCAACAAACTTCCCAGGGTCATAACTTGGGCATATGATGTTAGTGTGGTGCGTACGATACCTCACTAGAAATGTCTCTCCAGGCACTACAATATTTGCGATAGGCCCCTTCTTATAGCTATGGGACTACTGCATACCTAAAAAAATATCGTTTAGGGGACCAAAACAGTTCCAGAAGTTCAAGAACTAAAAAACTGCTAAAAAAAGTAAAAGGTGCTATAATCAAGGAAACTGATGAAATCGATTGGATGTATAGGTGGAATAGGTGGGTGGCCACCAATATCCACCTGGACCAATCCTCCCCCCTTAGGAAGCAATGGTCCCCATTGCGTGGAGAGCCTCCATGAGGTGAGGAAATTTTTGTTGAACCTAGTCCCTAGTGAGCCACTTTCCCTGGTGAAGGAGTTGGCCTAATTTGACAACTCAATATAGTTGGATCCTCTACTGGCAAGTCTTCTTGATATGTGAGTCAATGATATTATAATTTGTGGCCTGATTGATACAACTTGGGTTGAGCTCTATTAATGTCAGTTTCTCAGTAACGTCAGATGTGTCCAACAATGGGGGAAAGTATCGTTGCAACCGATCCACATTGAATACTCAGTGAAGGCAAAGGAATGGTGGAACGTTAAGCTCGAAATAGTTTCTCCCTATAGCCTTAGTGATGGCATAAGGCCCATATCGAAGTGGGTGAAGCATGCGATGGGCCCAAATAAGGTGTTCCTTCTACAAATTTAACCAAGATTTATCACCCACCTAGAAATTGTGCGACACCCGATGTTGATCATGGAGTTGTTTGTACTTAGCATTTTCTCTTTCCAAAATGCCATGGACCTGCTGGTGGATATGTTAGATGCTCTCAATGAAATTGTTAGCCCTGCCAACTTTTGATTGGACATGAGATGAATCCATTTGAGTAGCTACAAATGGTATGGAAACATCAATGGGACATAATTATTTGAATCTGAATCCCAGCTAAAAGGGGTTGTGTCTAGTTGAGCTATGGAAAGCCCTTTTGTATCTACATTAGACATAGGGGAGGATCTCATCCCATGTGCGTGGGTGCTTTGACTTGTACATGCACAATATGTGCATGATCATCTTGTTGCTGACCTCTGTTTGGCCATTAGTTTGGGGGTGGAAGGTCGTGGACTTAGTGAGCTGGGTATCTAATAACGACCATAGGCTTGACCAAAATTCAATTAAGGACCGACTATCCCAATCTAAGATAATGGATTGTGAGATCCCAAAGTGTACCCATACTTGTTCAAAGAAGAGTTTATCAGTGGATTCTGCTACGATACTCTTCTTGCGGGCCACCATAATGGCCATCTTAGAGAATATGTAGACTACCACGAACACACAGTCATTGCCATGCTTTGTAGAAGGAAGGCTCGACATGTAATCCATGTAGATGGATTCCTAGGGCTGATTAGGTGTCGACAAAGGAGTATACAGGCCTTCCTTCTTGATTGTAGGTTTGGAAATGATGCAAACAGTGTAGGATCTGGTCTACTTCCGAACATCCTTTCGAAGGTTTGACCAATAAAAATAATTCTGCAGCACTGCCACTCTCTTTTCTACCTCAAAATTTCTAACAACCTAACTGTAGTGTTCCTCCTAACTCATCTTGGAATGCTCACTTGAAGGAACACACATGTGTCCCAGGTGACATAATAGTGTGTTGTAGAGGTGAAAATCGAGGACCTTCTTACCTTATAGGAGAATTTTGTATGTGGTGCTAAATTCTAGATCACTCTTGTAAATATGCGGTTATCCCAAAGTTTCATGTCCACAGGAGTCAAGCATAGTGGTTTGCGCCACCAGCGATTGGCTGAGGCAGTCTACAACATTATTGGTGCTTCACTTCTTGTACTTAATGTTTAAATGGAACTATTGTATATATGTGGACCATTCTTTATTGCGATCGTTCTGAAAATTTATTTGTGTTTGTATGAACTGTAAGGGTCGGTGGTCTGTGTGGATGACCATTTCCTTCCCCAGAATGTAATGCTTCAATTGTCAACAAACTTGTATAATGGAATACATCTCCTTGGCATAGGTCGGATACTTTCACTGTGATATGCCACTAGATGCCCTTGCTAGGTAAGAACTGCACCAATTGCATAGATGGAGGCATCCGTCTCCATTTCAAATGATTATTTTTGGTATCGTAATGTGAGCACTGGTGCAAAGCATAGGCGATTCTTTAACTCATAAAACGCCTTCTGTTGGGACTTGGGACAAAAGAAATTTTATTTCACTCCACCCTTGGTGACTTGACTCAAACGCCAAGTGATATGAGAGAATCCCAACATGAACTTGTGATAGAAATTGGCAAGTCCTAGAAAGTTACAAAGCTCTATTAGAATGGTTGGGATTGACCAATCCCGAATAACTTGTATCTTCGCTGGGTCCACATCCACACCCTGCTCATCAATGATGTACCCAAAATATTGAACCTAGGTCATACTAAAAGTGAATTTCTCTAAATTGGCACACAATTTGTGTTGTTGCAAGGTTTGGAGGACCTGTCAGATATGGTGTATGTGCTCTTCCCAACTCTGGCTGAAGATTAGGATGTATGTTAGAAATTAATTAACAAAGCAATGAAATACACAAAATATTGCAGAAACAAACATACATAAACACATAAAATAAGAGAGACACATATATATGTGGTTCACCCAATTTGAACTACGTCCATGGAGAAACAACCAATCCTTCCTTTTATATTATCCAACAAAATGAAGAGATACAACCTAGAGAAAAATCGTTGTAATCTCCTATTCACGCTCACACATCTTCCTCTCTCTCTCTCTCTCTCTCTCTCTCTCTCGCTTAGATTAATAATCTACAGCCGCAATAAAATTCCCTCATATAAACCGAGGGTTTCCTTCTAGGGAAGAAAAGTCTAAATTAACATAACTTCTATTTTCGGTCGTCCGCCAAATGAACGACCCATATTGACTATGAAATTACAATATTTTACAAAGAATTTTTTCATCTATTTTTAGCTTCGAGGGGGGATCTTAAATCTCATCGTCATCCCCCCTTGGACCCCCATAACAGTGATTAAATGAGCGACGTTTATGCCCCCTTAGGATCGAGGATCCAATGCAGCTGAAACAAAAAACCTTTGAACAATCAGGAAAATAAGCAGGCTCCACACCCAATAATCTCCCACTTAGAGATTGATTATATAAACTCTGTCGCTTCCTTACTTATTGGACAATGAATCCACTTGGACCTGAGGTTTTCTCATCTCCACCATCATACATGAAGACCAATCGAAATTGAGTAGAATCTCAGTTTCTCCTTCCTTACAAATTTTGTTAACATATCTCCAGAATTCTAGCTAGTGTGTATCTTTTCCAGCTTCAACTGTCCATCCTCCAACACTGACCATATGGAATGGTACTTGATTTGTATATATTTAGTCTTGGAATGAAATGTTGAGTTCTTTGCAAGATGAATGAAACTCTAGCTGTCATTGTATAACCTTCCCATCTCCTGCTCCTTGCCCAATTCATCCATCAACCTTTGTAACCAAATCATTTCTTTACTAGTCTTTATAGCAACAACATCCTATGCTTCTGATGTTCAAAGTGCAACAATGTTTTTCAATTTTGAAACCCAACCGACAATTGTTCCACCTACAGTAAACACATACCCTATGGTGCTCATCATGTTATCTTTATCATCTGCCATATCTTCATCAACATATCCCTGTAGAGAAATGTTTGGACCACCAAAACATAATGCTTGATTTGTGGTACCTCTCAAATACCTGAGAATCCACTTTACTACCATCCAATGCTCTTTTCCTAGATTTTTTTCTATACCTGCTTACAACTCCCACTGCATGTGCAATATCAGGCCTTGTGTAGACCATTGCATACATTAAGTTTCCAACTATTGATGCATATGGAACTTTACACATAATCTATCTCTTCCTAAGTCTTGGGACACATCTCCTTACTTAGCTTGAATTGGCTAGCCAAAGGTGTACTAACTAGTTTTGCATTCTACATATTAAATCTTTCCAACACCTTTTCTATGTACTCACACTCACACAATGTTAATTTGCGATTTTTCCTGTCTCTAGTTATTCTCATACCAAGGATTTGTTTTGCAACACCCAAATCCTTCATTGCAAATGAATTTTCCAATTTTCCTCTGAGCACGTTTATTTCCTACATGTTAGATCTTGCAACAAGAATGTGTTACGAAGGATAAATCCCTCTTGCTGACAAGAGCGATCTCCCTATATCGTAAAGGAAACTAGAAACAAATAGGCAGTTGAATAACTCTTTCCTTAAGCCTATTTCGTTAGAATTGTAAATACAAGAGTAGGAGAATAAGCCTCTTATGTATTTGCAAAATTCTTGATGAATATCCTTGCTCTGTCTCGATGAAGCTTCCAAATGCTCAAAAAGAACTGAAATCATAGATATAAAAGAGATCAAAGGCATAAGAAATCATAACAATTCAAACAAGCTTAATCTAATGATCAAGGAGATTAGAAATTAAGATTATCTTACTAAATATCAAAAGAATCATAAACCATTCATCATTTCAATAAGACAATACAATGGGAAAAAGGATTCATTTGTATTATTTCAAGGATAAAGAAGAGTCTTAAAACCTTTTCTTTGATGTCATGAGATTCCTCCCAAATGCCTCTAAACCTCTCCTTAGCTGATAAGCCCTCCAATCTAAATCCAACAAGATAAGTCTATCTTTTATGAACCTCCTAATCGCTCTATCCTCTATTCAATTTATATCCAAAGAGGAAGAATTTTCAGATCCAAAAGAGAAGAATGAGATCCTTTAATTGGGTGGATTATGGTTCCATGATGAAAGGGAATTAGATCCATGACTTGAGGGTATGACTCGAATAGATATCACCTAGAAGATTTTAGTTGGGATATATTCGACCAACAATGCTTTTGGAATTCTCTTTTTATTTTTACTTTTCTTTGATTTCCCTGCGTGGTCTATAGTGGAAGACAAAGTGTATTTTTTCATAGTTATCAGGGATAGAAACTGCAAATGCACAGAAACTTACTAGGAAAAGCATGCAGGTCACACTTAACAATTCATTAATCCATTTTACCCAAAATTCACATCTTCTTCAAGGGTTTTTGATTTTTTGACTTCTAAGGTAGTGTAATGGAATATGTTTATGGATGGTAAGAGATCCATTCTAACGGTCAAGTGTCATGGTGACAAAATGACATGTAACAAATTTCCCCCTAAAGTGCAAAGTCTAAAAAATAATTTTTTAAATATTGAAGTGCTTTGTCATGCCAAATATTGGATCATAGAAAATGGTTGGAAACTTGCAAGAAACATTCAAAGATTACAATGCAATACATAATCATCATTGAGGTAGGAATTTCCATTCTCAGAGTAAAACTAACTGAATGAACAAGTACGAAAAAACTCGAGAATCATATCCATAGTATACACAGTATGGACGCAACTATCAACTATGAATTTTCCTACATAATCATGAATATATAACTCCTCACAACCTGGATTGATGAAACTAGATCTAGAGTCTTGATCTCCATTTCCCAATCCGTCGTACGAATCTAGTAATTCGAGTTAATGTCTCAATGTAGAACATAGAAGAAACCACTTGATTATCGATCAATGATGTGAATCGTTAACAGGTGCGAGAGAAACTACCAATAATAACAATTTCTCTCAAGGTACTCCCAATACATTCTATAGAGTGTGAAAATATGACCTAATGTCAAACACTCATAGAGTTGTTCAATTAAAGGCCAATGATGAGAAATTGTCTTTGAAAGCAAGAAAGTTTCCATTAAGGCATACATGCTCCACATACTGAAGGTTTCTATACCAACTTCTTAGATAATCAACTGAAGTTAATAGGAAGCGACCCATTGCAGAAAATTCTATGACACAAAACACAATGTCAAGTTTTGAAGAATAGTAGTAAGGATTGATTTAGGGATGGATGAGGCGACTAAAGTCTAAAATTTGCAAAGGAATATGAACTGAGGTTGGATTTCTCTTGAACACATAATGACACGACAATTGACTTGGCAGCATTTGACTCAACGATAATCCTCAAAACCAGTTGAAGAATTTCAACGGGGTTCGATTAATTGTGAGAAAAATGGATTTCCCAACCCCGACATAAGTGTGATGGAGTGTCATGTTCAAGAGAGACATACTGCCTTTGTAATGGATGTAGAATGAATACCTTTTCCCATTTCCCCCCTACAATTACTGGAGAGTACCTCTTTATTTTTTACAAGATTAAGGAGGATAACATATGCTTGTCCTCTAAGCTCATCCTTCAGATGAGTCCTCTGAAGTATTTTTAATGAACCCGAAGAAGGAGTGGTTCGATCTCGTTATGCTTAACGAGTCCTATACTATTCAATTTTAATGAGTCTAGTAAAGGAGTAACTCAATGTCATTTTCATGTTTAAATAGTTTGAAAAGACACGAAAAGGAATTTCATTCAACTCTTTTACCATAAAATTTTAACGAGCCTAGAGAAAGTAAAGCTCGGTGTTTTTCAGTTTTAGGGAGTCATGAGAAAAACATAAGTAAAGTCCACAATGTTCTTTTTCATAAATTTAGTCCCTCAAGCCCGAAAAAGGATAAAATAATGCACGAAAGAACTCTATTGACCATAATAAGTCAACGCATACCTTTTTCGTAAATAGTCCTGTTGAGTCCATAAAAGGGGTAAACTTATATTAAGTGGATGGTTGTTCATTTACTTTTATGAGTTAGAACAATCAAGTGCTCGATAATCTTTTCATGTTTTGAGAGTCTGAAAATGGCTTAAAAGAGGACTCTAGGTCAAAATGATCCATTTTTAAACGTTGTAACTTGTTATGCACATTAAACTCAATGAACTATCATAACTACTTGACATTAGGTTAAAAACACTAAAACAATTTGACTTTTAAAAGGTCCTGGACATAAAAATAATATTTTAATCACCTAAAAACTTATAAAAGTTCAAAAAAGTAGCTTTATTTTTACCATTTGTTTTTAATCAGTTGGAGAGCAGAAAGAGGGCTTTTTACCGCAAAACTTCTGAGGCCAATTCTAAGCAAATTGGTGGACGGAATCATGAACTGTTTCCTCTAGGTAAGAGATCTCTTCAATATCTCCATTTTCATCTACTTACATTTCAATTTTAGGTCTTCATTTGATCTTTTGGGGGGGTGCTATGTTTAAAAATGCGCCCTTGTCCCTGCGCGAGAACTCTTCATTGGGTATGCGAAGCCTGGAAATTTTTTATGTATTGAGAAATGTTGACTATGCAAAAACTCTCTTGAGTATCCATGCAGCCGCGCTTTTTTTACCAAAAAGAAATCACGCAAGTGCCGAAGGTTTTGAAAACGTGAAAATTCCACCCCAAAAAATCAACAACTTGTTTCAAAGATTATTGTAACTCTTCTAAATCTTATTTCTGGATAATTTTACCATTCAAACATGGAATGAAGGGAGAGAGAACATCAATACCAAGATTTGGTAGCTTTGAATGATTTTGCGACTATGTAGGATTTGAGAAATTGAGACCTCTACAAGTATTGGATAATTCTAGGAATGAAAGCTTAGGTAGAGCTCATGACATGGTTGGTGTGAACCTGGGATGTCTAAGATCATTGCTTTGTGACCAGGGATCATCGTGTTACCATTGATGCCAATGATATATATTTTTTGACTGGGCTCTCCCGTAGAGGTCTTGATATTTCTTTATTTGGGAAAAGGACAGGTGGAGATACTACTTTTGTATATTCTAGATGATACTATGGGGATGACAGGATAAATATTCAAGATATTGGGGACCTGACCTTGAGGACCATAGCTTTCATGGTTAGAAAATTGTGTGGCAGTGTAGTCCTTGACTTGGCAACAAAGGCCCAGATGTAGACTATCGTGAAATGATGGGAATCCATGGTCTTTAATTGGTGTCAGGCAGTAGTTTTCAACATGAGAGTACAACTAACCAAAGAAAATAATGGTAGACTGAAGAACTTCAGTTATGGTGCCATTCTAATTTCTTTTGATCTAGAGAGGATTCCACTCGTCAGGCCACAACATATTTTAGTGGATGAGGTAGGGCCTCGGGATCCACGGATGCTAAGGTGGGTTTTTCTTATGGCTCATCACAAGAGTAATGGTTCGGTGGTGAGATATTCTCATCAGGTTTTTGTCTGGCTAGGTCAACAGGTCATTTTGATCGATGATTTACCATATGCAGGGATGGATTACAGGGGTGACCCATATATCACTCTTCCAGCGGGGATAGAGTGGGGTGAACTAGGTAAAAATATCTCATTTTGATGTTTTTCTCTAAATTTTTAATTTTTGTGTGTTTTTTGTTTTTCAAGGCTAATTATTCGAAATGCATATGTAGATGTGGGCCCAACTCGACCAACAGGACTACGATGTTTTGACAGGCATGGCGACCATCCTATATCAGTTGTAGCACCCAACCCAGAGGTGGAAGAGGCACTGACGGAGTTAGAACACAACCTAGAGAGGTTAACTATATACATCCAAAACATTGGGACTGATGATTTGCCTCTCTAGTACCAGAGACATGTGATTGGGGCTATAGTCATTTATCATGATCATCATCTGATTTGTATGTGAAACCTGAAGACTTCTTAACAATTTGCAAGCGTAATGATCAAAGTATTCTTTAAACATTTATGTCAATTTCCTTAACAAATTAACATGCTTTAACTCAATTTTTCAGAAAATAAAGAATCCATCAATACCATAATAGTAAACATAAAACAAAAAATGATAAAGGATTCATCCCTCTCTTCGGCTACATCTCCTGGTCTAGCTTCCAATGTTGGGCCTATTCCATTATGCTAAAAAATATGTGTTTACACCAAGTTACAATGCTCAAATTGCTTCCAATGTTGGGCCTATTCTATTATGCTCAAAAATATGTGTTTACATCAAGTTACAATGCTCAAATTGCTTAAACAATGGCTCCAATGGTTCCAAAATAGTAAAAAACCACTATTTTGGTTCTTTCTGCATCTCTCTTTTCCCAAGTTTTGCAGCTAACCATCCTACAATTTAGCCTCAACTTGGCTTGAACGACCCAAATGCAGAACTGCCACACAAAACCTGGCACTATTCCCGCTCGACAGCTGAAATTGTAGGATAGTTAAGGGCGCCATTAAACCCCTAGTTCTGAAAATTTTAGTCACATGGCAACCATATTACCATGTAGGGGGGTGGGTTTTGGGCCTGCTATCTAGCCACTTTCTAGTGTGTGCCCCTGGTTCAATACAATCCATACAACTTTGGGTTGGCACCCTCGGGACTACCCCCTCCAGTTAGCACCTTTTTTCCTGCGCTCCTGGCCATATTGACAGCCATGTGACCCCGAGATAGCCTTCATTCCTTGACGCCTTTGTTGTAGCTCCCTCTTCGTGCATGGGTTATCATATGGGTGGCCATAGTGCACAGGGTTGGCCCACTTCCAAAATCCCTTCGTTAGTTCCACCATCGCTCTATGGTATTTATGTTCTATGTGGGTGCGTGAACATGGGGCTGGGGTTAAGCCTTGGCCCATGGTCCTACCCCTTGGTCTCCTCGGGTGTAGTGACCAGGGTTGGGGCTTAGCCCGGACCCTACCTCTGATTGTGCGACCCATTAAGTTTAAAAGAAATATGTTAGCCATAGTTAATAAGAAACATGTGTGGGTGTAGCAGTAGGACCGCTGGTTGTTCTATGGTAGGTTCTGTGTTCGAATCCTTGGAGGTATATTTATCCCCTCAACCAATTTTTATCTGCTTATGAGGAGGCCACACAACAACTGTTGGTTGGCCCATGTCGCACTCACTCATTGGGCCAACTCAACAAGCCTTAAACTAATTACAACTTGACATGCCACAACCAATCTCAATGTGCCAAGTGTCGACAACCAAATGGTCAATGGATATCCAGTCAGTGTGCCATGTCATGGTCAAGTCAACAATACAAATTACTGACTAGGCATCCTTGCAACTCAAATTCCAAATTTTTTAGTTATCTCCCAAATCGATCAGAATGCATTTTTGGGAGCATCCGATGTCATATTTTGGTAAAACGAGTTGCGTTGGATTTAGATCATCAAGATCTATCCATTTGTTCTAGTTTCAATCCTTGTCACACATTTTTAATTTTGAGCATTATTTTGATCCACTGGATCATCATCATGCTTAGCTACTTAGTCTTCTAGGGCTGCATTTTGATTTTGTATCAGCATATTCAGATAATAAAGGCCACAGGGCCTTATCTCCTTAGATGACATATTTTTTTATAACGCTCTCTACATACTTTATCTAATGAAAAACTGCTACTTTTGATTTCAATTTATCTTGCTCAATATATGGACGATATTGTTTTTTCTTACAAATGTTTCAATGTCTATTTAACACATGGTTGGCTATCGGTTAATGTGTTTAAATTTCTTAGAATGTGTTGATATTCAATGTAATCAAACTACCTTTCCAAGAGACGGACCCTTCAAAATATTCTTAACATTTATGAACTTCTTATTGTGTAGACACCGTTTAAATGTAATACTATGAGTTGTGAATCTAACCTAACAATCAAACGTTGAATGCCAAATGAGATGGCGTTAGATAATAGTTTAATGACTGCACTATATTTTGCTATGTTCTTCATTGTTTGACCAAGGCATATCTCATGAATAGAAACTAACTCATCGCTGGGTGAATAGATAACCCAAGCCACAGAAGAAAAATTCTGAGTACTACAACTAGCTTCATCAAAAAAGCCAATGTAATTTTGAGGGCATGTCGACATATGCAAATCAAGTGTAAAACAATATAAGTATGAGAAGTAGTAGTGGTTTCCAAAAAATGCTAAAAATATTACACAAGCTTATAAAATTATAATACAAGTAATGTACAAATCTCCATGCAATATTTTATGCATAATATCTCTTTAGGTAAAAGCCATTTATGGGATTTCCAAAAAGATGCCATCATAATCAATCGGCTCATATGCTCTTTTAGCTAATACACGTTCTACAATGTAAGGGCCATACCACATAGGCTCGAATTTACCTACACCTAATTTGTCATGTGTTTGATCATAGACCAAGACTAGGTCACCTTCTGAATAAGAACGAGGATTTATGTTTTGATCAAATTGAGATTTGACTCATTTTCTATGGCCTTGCTAGCTAATGCGGCCTCATGGCGAGTTTCATCCAAATGTGCTAAATGCAAAAAACTCTCTTCCTCTGTAGAGGTAGCTAGTAATAACTCAATGACTAGTTTCAAAGATGGAATTTAACATTCAATCAATATAACTACCTCCAAACCAAAAACAAGTTGGAAGGGAGTGAAACCCATAGATGTTGTCGCAGTAGTACAGTATGCCCACAAGGTTGAAAAAATCATAGTATACTAGTTTCCTTTATGAATTCCAACTATCTGTTTAATTATGTTTGTTAAAAGTTTGTTAATAGCTTCAACTTGATCATTTTCTTGTGGATAGTAAGGCGTAGAGCTATCATGGTGTAGGCTGAGCTGTACAGATAGTTTCGTCATCATAAACTTGTGAAAATGTCTACCGTGGTCCGTAACAATGGCCTATGGGACACTGAATAGAGAAATCACATGATTTAAAATGAAAATATTGTTGGCATTATGTTTCTGGTATGGCTATATGTTACAGATGTTGTACTTGATGGAAAATCCCGTGGCAAGGCACTCAATTTATTGAAAATTAAGAAGTACGCAGGAAAGCAGTTCAGAAGGTGCGTACCCGCAGGTACACCATGCAGGGACCGCGTCTAGACACGCAGGCCAGCTGTTCAGGAGGTGCGTCCCCCCCAGTGCACACATTTCAAGGCAGAGAAAAGCACACGTGGGGGTTTCTTATGTTTTACTCTTGGTATCTAGCCGACGGTATTGTGTTATTATGGTGTCGGCTCGTGGTATTGTTCCATGATTTGAGGAGGAGCTTGCCTATATAAAGCAAAGGAGATCACTTGGCTAAGTATCTTTTGCAATTGAATATCTTTAGATCTGAAATATTGGGTTATGGTCTTAAAAGCTTGATCTATATGAAAGGGAGGTTGAAGGCGAATCTGTGAAGGGTAATCTCTCGAGCGCATGATCAGATCTGAGCAACTGTGCCACTCTGGTGGACTATCTATTCGGCCCTAATCAAAAGGATGCAGGTGTTTAACAGAAGAGCTGCGTGGGTACGCAGCGCAGAAACAGGAGATCTGCGTCGGGACGCAGTGCAGAAACAGGAGATCTGCGTCGGTACGCAGAGCAGAAGAAGGATACCTGCGTCGGCACGCAGAGCAGAAGAAGAAGAGCTGCGTGGGTACGCAGAGCGACTAAGGTTCAGGTGCGTCCCTACAGTAACAGTACGCGGCACGATAGTATCTTTGGGTGCGTCCCTGCAGTTAAAGTACGCGACGCGATAGTATCTTTGGGTGCATCCCTGCAGTAAAAGTACGCAGCACAGTTCAAGGAACAGTGCGTGGGCACGCAGTGCGGCAGAAGGATCTCTGCGGGTAGATGCAGAAAAATAGAAGGTGAACTGCGTAGCGACGCAGGCCACAGAAGGGAAAACTGTGTACCTGTCTTAAAAAGTTCTGTTGATTGAATTTTTCTGTTGATGAGGTGTTCTGGGTTAGTTTTGTTATTGCTGATCTGATAACTGTAGTGGGCTGTAACTTTCATGTACTTGATGTTCAATTGATGCTTTATGAAAAGAAGTAGGGGGTTGTAGCTCCCTTCCAGGAGAGACTGGAAAACGAGAGAGAGAGAGTTGTAGCTCTCTGCAGGTTGCAGCCTGCGTACTGGTAAATGACTGCACCAGTACAAAACCATTGTAAAAGAAGTTTCTAAGTTGAAAGAAGATAGAGACATATTGCAGCAGGTGGTTTTCACCCACATTGGGTTTCCACCTTACATCTTGTGTTCTTTGGTGTGACCATCTGTTTTTCCTTGTTCATGCTCATTATTTTATGGTACTGACATGAAAAAATAATTTGAAGAACAAATAAGGAAGTTTGATCAAAAGAATTAGATAATACTGATTCACCCCCCCTCTCAGTATTATTTCCAACAATTGGTATCAGAGCAGGTCCTTCAGAGAAGCTTGATCGCTTGAAGGTAGATCGTTCATCATGAGCAACTACGAGAGAGAAGCATCAATCAGGCCACCGGTTTTTGATGGGACAAACTTCAATTATTGGAAGGTAAGAGTTACTACCTATCTTCAATCTCTTGGTAGAGAAGTTTGGGACATCGTAGAGACAGGCTACGCTTTTCCTTCAGCTACTCCTACAGATGCAGCCGAGAAAAAGAAGTATGAAACAAATGCGAAAGCAGTCAGTACTCTATTAGGATGTATATCTCAATCAGAATTCATGAAGGTAATGCACTATAAATCCGCAAAAGAGATATGGGACAAAATGGTCACAAGCTATGAAGGAGATGAACAGGTAAAGCGTGCTAAACTTCAAACTCTCAGAATTCAGTATGAGACTCTCAAAATGTATAATGATGAAAGTGTGGCTAACTATTTTCTTCAGGTAGATGAGGTTGTTAATTGTATGAAAAATTTGGGTGAAGAAATAAAAGAGGCTATTGTGGTTGAAAAGGTTCTAAGATCATTGTCCCCCAAGTTTGAATCTAAAGTATCTGCAATAGAAGAAAAGGAAAATCTATGAATTCTTACTATGTCTCAGCTACATGGAATTCTAACTGCTTATGAAATGAGAAAGGGAGGTCCATCAGACAGAAGAGAAGCTGCTTTCAAGGCATCAGGCAAAGGAGATTATTATGAAGTAAGCCACGTCCCAGAAGAAGAGGAAGAAGAATCAAATTTTGTCAGAAATCTTCAAAGGGGTTCTGGAAGGTTTAGAGGTAAGTTACCTTTTAAATGCTTTGCTTGTGGAAGAGTAGGTCATTATGCTGCAAAATTTCCTTATAAGGATAAAGGAAAGGAACCTGCTAGATGGAACAAGAAACAGAACGCAAATAAGAAAAGCTACTACACTCATGAAGATAGTGATGGTCTATCAAACAGTGATGAAGATGAACAAGGTAATGAATATAAGTTGTTAATGGCATTTGAAGATGATGATTATATGGATGCTGTAGATGTGGATAACCATTATGATGAAATTACTAGACTCAAGAGATGTATAGAAGAAAAGAACATGATCATTGATACTCTACAATTTCAAATTGATGAAAAGGAAAAACATCTTGAAAAATTAGAAGGTGAAATTGTTGATCTTAGAAAAGAGATTGAGAAAACAAAAGCTATTAATCTCACGTTTGTCAAAGGATCTGAAACTTTGGATGAGATTATCAATGTGCAGCGGTCTCCTCTAAACAAGACAGGTCTGGGCTATAATGGAGAAACTTCTCAAGCATCCACCTCAAAAAGTTATCTCGATGCAGCAAGCAGAAATGAGCAAAAGAACAATGAAGATCAATAGGTAAAGCAGGAACGAATTACAAACAGAAACTATCAAGGGAAATCCATCTTAAGGGTGAACAAAAGCTACAACCAGCCACAGGTAAAATCTTCTCAATTTGGTTCAAGAATAGATGAAAATAGAAACTACAATCAGTTGGCTGGTAGATTCAATAACCGCAGAAGTTTCTTCAATGGACAATGTTTTTCTTGCCATAACTTTGGTCACAAAGCAGCTCAATGTGTTGCATATAAAACGATCATGACTAGAGAAGCTCAAAAGCAAAGAAGTATGACAGGGATTACAAAAAGGACCTATAACAACTTTTCGGTTCTTGAAAATGAAGTTGAATGTTCTATTTGCAATAAATTTGGTCATGAAGACTCTGAATGCAGGAGCAGGTTTCAGCAGAAAAAGGAACAAGCCTCAAGCACCAAAACATGGAGAATAAAGGAACCTCAAACAGAAAGATGTGGGATAGCATTTTATGCAGAGGGACAGGAAAATCTATGGTACATTGATAGTGGATGTTCGAAGCATATGACAGGTGATAAAGAAAAACTCGAGTCTTATTCTGCCCTAGAAAAGGGAAAGAAAGTCTCTTTTTGAAATGATACTCCTACAACTATAAAAGGAAAGGGCATTGCTCAATTAAAAGAAAAGGTCAAGGCTGGAAATGTTTTGTATGTTGATGGATTGAAGCATAATCTTCTAAGTGTCAGCCAGATGTGTGATCAAAGAACCGAGGTTATATTCAGATCAAATGGATGTCTTGTTCGTGATCTTGATACAGGTAAAACAGTGATCAAAGGCGAAAGAACTCCAAATAATCTGTACATATTTGAAGAAGGACAACAACAATGCTATCTGAGCAAGGATGATGAGCACTGGTTATGGCATCAGAGGTTGGGGCATCTAAGCTTTTCACAAATAAGGAAAGCATGCAAATATCAGGCAGTTCGCGATCTTCCAGATATCAAAATTCCTGACAACACCATATGCAAATCATGTCAGTTTGGTAAACAAACCAGAACTAACTCTCCAGAGAAGGATGGATCAGCCAACATGCCTCTCGAGCTAGTACATACAGATACATGCGGTCCATTCAGGAAAAGAACACCTAGAGGAGAAGAATACTTGATATTATTTATTGACGATTTCTCCAGGTTTTTCTGGCTAGGACTTATGAAGCACAAAGATGAAGCATTCGAAAAATTCAAATCCTTCAAAGCCTTGGTTGAAAATGAATCAGGTCACAAAATTAAGTGCCTCAGATCCGACAGAGGTGGGGAGTTTACCTCAAATGAATTTTTCGATTTCTGTGAAGAACATGGGATAAGAAGAGAATTCTCTACAGCTAGAACACCTCAGCAAAATGGAGTTGTGGAAAGAATGAACAGAACAGTCCAACAAATGGCTTGTGCTATGCTTGATGAATCAGGAACTCCCGCAACTTTCTGGGGCGAAGCTGCACATGCTGCGGTTGTCATTCTCAACAAAACAAATGTCCGGGTGAACAACACTCAAACTCCTCATGAGCTCTGGAGTGGTAAGACTCCTTCGGTAAAGCACTTCAAAATCTTTGGGAGCAAATGCTATATCAAGAATACTGATGAGCAACTTGGCAAACTTGAACCTAGAGCAGATGAAGGCATTCTTCTTGGTTACTCTCCACATAGCAAAGCATACAAATGCTACAATAAAAGACTTGGCAGAATTGTTGACAACATTGATGTAGTGGTTGATGAGAAGGGATACATTCCTAGGCAAGTACATCATGAAGACATAGAAGAAGATGAAGGCTACCCTCAAAGACAGAATGATGAAGAAGAAGAACCTCAAGAAGAACCTCAAGAAGAACCAGAGGAGCAGACAATAATAGAAGAGAAAACCCCATCCAGATATGTTCAGAAGAATCATCCAGAATCTCAGATTGTGGGGCAGAAAGAAGTAGGTGTACAAAAAAGAAGAACAGTTGCAGAAGCCTCAAGCTATTTGGCATTACGCTCCTCTACTGAACCACAAAATGTGAAATAAGCATGCAAAGATGAATGTTGGGTGAAAGCAATGGATGAAGAACTTGATCAAATCGAAAAGAGCAACACTTGGGAGCTGGTTCCTAGACCAAAGGATAAGAATGTTATCGGAACAAAATGGGTCTTCAAAAATAAATTGAATGAAAATGGAGAAGTAATTAGAAACAAAGCCAAACTTGTTTGTAAAGGGTATGCGCAAGAAGAAGGAATAGACTTTGAAGAAACCTTTGCCCTTGTTGCAAGACTTGAGGCCATCCGAATGTTCCTTGCTCTCTCAAGTTTTCAAAACTTCAAAGTATTTCAAATGGACGTGAAATCAGCCTTTCTGAATGGAGACTTGGAAGAAGAAGTGTACATTGAACAGCCAGATGGGTTCATTCTTGGAAATGATCCAAATCTTGTATGCAGATTGAAAAAGGCTCTCTATGGTCTCAAACAAGCTCCAAGGGCTTGGTACTACCGTTTGGACAAATATCTTCATCAACAAGGTTTTTCAAAAGGATCAGCAGATAGCAATCTTTATATAAAAGTTGAAAATGACAAATTGCTAATACTTGTTGTGTATGTAGATGACATTATTTTTGGGAGCAATGAAGAAGCTATGAGTCAAAACTTTGCCTCGGTCATGCAGAAAGAATTTGAAATGTCTTTGCTAGGAGAACTGACATATTTCCTTGGTTTGCAAATCCAACAAAAAGAAGGAGGAATCTTTTTATCTCAAACCAAGTATCTCAAACAGATTTTGAAGAAATATGGTATGGAAGATGCAAAACCAGTATGTACACCCATGGTCACAGGATGTAGCCTCAGTGCAAATGATGAATCTGCAGCAGTACATCAACCAACCTACAGATCTATGATTGGAAGTTTACTTTATTTGACAGGTACCTGACCGGATATCATGCATGCAGTTGGAATAGTTGGAAGATTTCAGGCAAATCCGAAGGAGACTCATCTTCAGGCAGTGAAGAGAATTTTCAAATATCTTCAAGGGACTCAAAATTATGGCTTATGGTATCCTAGAGATATAGATCTTACACTTCATGCTTATACAGATGCAGATTGGGCCGGAAGCGTGGATGACAGGAAAAGCACAAGTGGTGGTGCGTTCTTTATGGGTTCCAGACTGGTATCTTGGTTCAGCAAGAAACAGAGTTCGATTGCCTTGTCTACAGCTGAAGCGGAATATGTTGCTGCTGCCTCTTGTTGCACCCAACTCCTTTGGATGATGCAGACTTTGCAGGATTTTCAAATTACTTGTACACCACCTATCCCCATCTTATGTGATAACACAAGTGCAATCAGCATCTCAAAGAATCCGGTTATGCATTCAAAAACCAAGCACATACCAATCAAGTATCATTTTCTCCGGGAACAAGTGCTTGAACAGAAGGTCAAGTTGGAGTATGTTCCTTCTAAGGAACAAGTTGCTGATATTCTCACCAAACCATTACCCAGGGACACTTTTGAATACCTCAGGCAAAAGCTGGGGGTTGTTGATGCATCATATTATTGTTGAACCTTTTCTGATTGATGGTACAGGTTCAGGGGGAGCATATAATGCATTGTTGGCATTATGGAGGATGGTCAGAAGGAGATCTTGGAAATAGCTGCAATATGTCTCTATCTCTTTCATGGTGGATTATGGTTCTTTGTTGCAGATCTGGTTCATTTTCAGGGGGAGCATGATCTTAGGGGGAGCATACCCCTTTTCTCTTGATGTCAAAGGGGGAGAATGAAGCTGAAGTTTGTGAGGTTGCCATCAAGTCCAAAGGGGGAGATTGTTGGCATTATGTTTCTGGTATGGCTATATGTTACAGATGTTGTACTTGATGGCAACTCTCGTGGCAAGGCTCTCAATTTATTGAAAATTAAGAAGTATGCAGGAAAGCAGTTCAGAAGGTGCGTACCCGCAGGTACACCATGCAGGGACCGCGTCCAGACATGCAGGCCAGCCGTTTAGGAGGTGCGTCCCCCCTAGTGCACACATTTCAAGGCAGAGAAAAGCACACGTGGGGGTTTCTTATGTTTTACTCTTGGTATCTAGCGGACGGTATTGTGTTATTATGGTGTCGGCTCGTGGTATTGTTCCATGATTTGAGGAGGAGCTTGCCTATATAAAGCAAAGGAGATCACTTGGCTAAGTATCTTTTGCAATTGAATATCTTTAGATCTGAAATATTGGGTTATGGTCTTAAAAGCTTGATCTATATGAAAGGGAGGTTGAAGGCGAATCTGTGAAGGGTAATCTCTCGAGCGCATGATCAGATCTGAGCAACTGTGCCACTCTGGTGGACTGTCTATTTGGCCCTAATCAGAAGCAGGTGTTTAACAGAAGAGCTGCGTGGGTACGCAGCGCAGAAACAGGAGATCTGCGTCGGGACACAGTGCAGAAATAGGAGATCTTCGTCGGTACGCAGAGCAAAAGAAGGATACCTGCGTCGGCACGCAGAGCAGAAGAAGAAGAGCTGCGTGGGTACGTAGAGCGACTAAGGTTCAGGTGCGTCCCTGCAGTAACAGTACGCGGCGCGATAGTATCTTTGGGTGCGTCCTGCAGTTAAAGTACGCAGCGCGATAGTATCTTTGGGTGTGTCCCTGCAGTAAAAGTACGCAGCACAGTTCAAGGAACAGTGCGTGGGCACGCAGTGCGGCAGAAGGATCTCTGCGGGTAGACGCAGAAAAACAGAAGGTGAACTGTGTAGCGACGCAGGCCACAGAAGGGAAAACTACGTACCTGTCTTAAAAAGTTATGTTGATTGAATTTTTCTGTTGATGAGGTGTTCTGGGTTAGTTCTGTTATTGCTGATCTGATAACTGTAGTGGACTGTAACTTTCATGTACTTGATGTTCAATTGATGCTTTATGAAAAGAAGTAGGGGGTTGTAGCTCCCTTCTAGGAGAGACTGGAAAACGAGAGAGAGAGAGTTGTAGCTCTCTGCAGGTTGCAGCCTGCGTACTGGTAAAGGACTGCACCCAGTACAAAACCATTGTAAAAGAAGTTTCTAAGTTGAAAGAAGATAGAGACATATTGCAACAGGTGTTTTCACCCACATTGGTTTCCACCTTACATCTTGTGTTCTTGGTGTGACCATCTGTTTTTCCTTGTTCATGCTCATGATTTCATGGTACTGACATGAAAAAATAATTTAAAGAACAAATAAGGAAGTTTGATCAAAAGAATTAGATAATACTGATTCACCCCCCCTCTCAGTATTATTTCCAACAAATATTTGTAGTTAAACCATCGTCCTTGTATGTAGGCATCACCACGCCCTATTCGTAAAGTAATCAACTGCAAGGATAATTATACCCATGCCCGCCAGCCGAG
>CM062806.1:757148623-757472708 GCA_031772625.1 Pinus tabuliformis
ATATAATATATATATATATGTGGAACAACTAGAAGGATTCATTGCAAAAGGTAAAGAATTTTTTTTTGCAAGTTGAAGAAGAGCCTCTATGGGGTGAAAAAAGCCCCTCGTCAATGGTATAAGAAATTTGTCTCTTTTATGCTCAATCATAATTCCGAAAGACTAAATGAAGATCATTTTGTATACATTAAAAGAGATGAAAGATGCAATTTCATTATCTTATTAGTATATGTTGATGACATGTTGATGGTTGGGAAATATAAGATTGTGATTAATAGGTTAAAAGAAGAATTAAACAAGGCCTTTGCAATGAAGAATTTAGGACTGGAAAGGAATATTTTTGGGATCAATAGTATACGTGATAGAAAAGGTTAGAAGTTATGGCTATGACAACAACAATATCTTGGAAAAGTATTGGAAAAATTCAATATGGCTGATGAAAAATTATATAGGTACATCACTTGCTTCTCATTTCAAATTAACATCTAAACAATGCCCCACTACCACTGAAGAAAAAGAAGGAATTTTCAATATTACATATTCTTCTAGAATATGAAACCTTATGTATTCTATGGTATGCACTCGCCCTAACATTTCCCATTCAGTGGGAGTAGTAAGTGGTCTCTTGCAAACCCAAACAAGGAACATTAGAATGTAGTTAAGTGGATTTTAAGATATATTAAAGGATAGATTGACTATTTATTGTGCTTTTGAGGTATTAATATCTTATTGGAAGGATTTATAGATGTTGATTTCACAGGGGACATGGATTCTATAAGATCTACAACATGTTACATTTATACTTTTGCAGGGGATGTAGTATCATGGATATCTAGACTGCAAAAGGTAGTGGCTCTTTCTACCATAGAAGTTGAGTATATGGAAGCAACCGATGCATGCAAGGAAGTGATTTGGATGAAGAATTTCTAAGAGGAATTAGGGATGCAATAAGAGAAGTATGTAGTGAATTGTGATAGTCAAATTAGAGTCCATGATGCCAAAAAACCTAATTTTCACCACAAGATAAAGTGTACTAATGTTAGATATCATTGGATTCACACAAAGGACAGTCCAACTGATTTTTTAACAAAGATTTTTCCATGGGATAAGCAGGATATTTGTAGAACCTTGGCTGGCCTATTGCAAAGATGATAAAGGAGGCTTGGGAAATATTTGTAACAAAGAGAGAGAAATTTATTTGGTCTCAAGTGGAAGATTGTTGTGTGTGAGACCAAATAAATAAAACAAAATATTAATGTAATATTATGACTTCTTGAAACACCTCCAAGAGCCATGGTTTTGGACCCATGGTTTTCATAACACATGGTATTGTGCGAATAATATTTCTCTAGATTATTCGATGAGAGATTATTTATATGTAATATTGGTCAGACATTAGTGTCTGCAATGAGAAGGAAATAAGATTGGAGCTGAGAAAATGGTTGTAAAGTTATATTTAATAGGGAAGTTATGGATCTTTCCCCATGGTTTTATTTTATCATCAACTTTATCGGGAATAATATATGTCATACGAATACAAGAAATATGAAGTATCACATTCTAACATCAACAAATACTTATTTAAACCCAGTTTGACATGAATCTCTGTAAGTTTCTCAACTAAAAGTTGTATACTTAGAATTTGCAATGTATTGAAAAGCATATCAAACATAGATTTTGATGTTTATAGACACATATAACACCTTTTTTATGATATAGAAACATATAGAACACTTTTTTTAAGATATAAATTCAAAGAGAACAAGTCAGACATTGACTCAAACTCATTTGAAACTCAATCTATATCCCTATCTCTATAGGGTTTTCCCTATAAACCCTTCAAATTTGTATATCCTATGTTTCAAATTTAATACTTGTAATACAAAATATCTAAATTTATATATCAAACCCACAGATATATATATATATATGTATATGTATATGTATATGTATATGTATAATATGTATATGTATATGTATGTATATATATATATATATATTATATATAATATATATATGTATGTATATATGTATATATGTATGTATGTATGTATGTATGTATGTATGTATATGTATGTATGTATGTATATATGTGTATGTATGTATGTATATAATATATATATATATATATATATATATATATATATATATATATATATATATATATATATATATATATATATATATATATATATATATATATATATATCAAGAAATATTTTGAAACTAATGCCCTTTAAAATAACTATTTAGGAAATAAAATAATCTAAAATTACATATACAAGATTGCAGAGATTGGTGATCTCATTTTTATGTGTGGTTAGATATTTTTGTTTTCAAAATATGATTGGTGCCTTTATTTCTTGGCATTGCCAAATATTCTTTATTATAATTTAGGAAAATTGAAATAACAAATATCATTCTTGCTAGGGAATAGAAGTTATTCAACAAAATATTTTACTTCCACTTATTCATAGAAATTACTATCTAATATATAAAAATAATTCAAGTTTTTCTTTAAATCAATATGGAAAGAGAGTAAATATAATATATATATATATATATATATATATATATATATATATATATATATATATATATATATATATATATATATATAAAACAAGGTAATGTGTATTTTAGAAAAAAAGAAAAATTACCAAATTCTACTGTAATCTTCAGATGCCTCCATTGCATTTCAGGGATTACGTTTCAAAAATGACTATAGTCTAAAATTATAGTAAAAACATATTATGGCAAAAAGAAGAGATCCCCATCCATAACCTAATACTATACCAAAGGTATGATTTGATTCAAATAGACAAAACAGGGAGGGTAGAGCATTAAAGAATGGAGAGTAATTTGACTCAAATAAACAAAATAAGAGTGGTTTCAACTTTAACTTTAATGTTGAAAACATAAGAGATGGACTAATAAAATTATTGTGGCATCATCTTTGCGCATACTCTAGTAGATTGGGAACAGGTATGATGGAATCTCTACCGGTAAATGATCCTGCAAAGCCAAGAGACAGAGACAGAAACTATGGGTGCAGTAAAAATAAGTGAATCAAAAATGTAAAAAGAAATTTGTAAACAAACAGCCAGTGAAAAAGAAAGACTAAGTATCGAGTAAAAGGTAGTGGTGGACACATGTGATGACGAAAGACTAAGTAGAGAGTAAAAGGTAGTGGTGGACACATGTGATGACAAACTATGTTTATCCATCAATAAGTCCATACTTCACAGTTGTAAACATGTGGTTGTCCCTATCCATACAATTTTCAACATGGTCAATGGGATGCTTTGCTTTTATGATATATAATTTGTTATGTTTGAATCTCAAATGGGATGCTTTGCTTTCATCATATATAATTTTTTATGTTTGAATCTCAACATCAATTATTAGTTATAGAGGCTTGAGTAAGATTAGAATTTCAAAACAAATTCATTTATTAAATTTGATGGTTTTTACAAATTTTTAAATTATTTTTTAACTTTAATGAAATAGTGATGATTTCGTAAATTTTTAAACTATTTTTGATAGGCAAATCACCCCATCATGAGAAATTTGCCACAGTCAGATTCCATCACTTGATGGGAAAATCACCTCATGACCAGAAATTTATCTTGGTCAAATTCCATCCCTAGGCATGAGGAGAGGCCACATTAATTTACCTATTAAATTTGATGGTGTTTTTTGCAACTTTAACGAAATAGTGATGATTTTATAATTTTTAAATTGTTTTTGGTGAGAAAATCACCTCATAACTAGAAATCCATCACTGGACGAGAAAATCAACACATGACCAAAAATTTACCTAGGCCAAATTCCATCCTAGGCATGAGGAGAAGCGGCATTAATGTTCCTTCTCCTTCTCCTTCTCCTTGCAGCCTTACTCCATGCTTTGTGCTTCGTCCATAAATGGATATGATGGACTCTTCGGTACAATCTTCCAACTGGATTTGTAAGATGTCAAAAGTACATAACCAATGGAGCTATGGCTTAACTTTGCTCTAATAGTTTCCTTGCAAGCACTTTACCAAAAATGGTAAGTAAAATTGAATAGTTTTCACTCATAGGTCCTTCCCCAAATAGAACACAATTTGAGATGAACTATTAATAATGTTTTCTAATAATAATGAACTGTTATAAAAGGCATAATCTAATTTATATAGAAGAAATAGATTTTTTGAATTTGATAAAATAATTTTAATAAAAAATGTCATTTTTTGTTATTTAATATGTATTTTTGAATATATAAATAGATTCAACACTCTAAAAAAATTAAACATTCCAATTTTACACATTAAAAAACTTTAATTTCAAATTTCTAAAAATCTCTATCAAATTTCAATTTAAATTAACCAAAAATAATATTATGACAAAAAAATCATTTACTCTAAACTACACCATCCCAAAAACATTTTGTAAACATCAAAACACATTAGAGAATAGGGTTATGCACAATTTTTGATATCAAATACTAATAAATGTCTTATGACGTTGAAATTCCAACCCAGTATCTGGTAGTAATAAGATAGAATTTGAGAGTTAAATTACATGTCAGAGGCAAGTTAACAGTCAAATAAAATTACAAAATCGTCAATATATACATTAGTGAACTTCATTGAGATGCTTCAAACTTTCGGTAAATTGGTGTGAACCATCATATTATGGGTAAGTGGGAATTCCAATTCCAACTCGGAACATGGGAGAGATTTAATAAAATTAGTATATTGGCTTATAAATTTATATTTTATTTAGAGCATTAAAGCCTTTTTTTTAAGATTCTAAACTTTTTGGAAACAGTGAAGTGATAATGTCTTACTGACATATTCAGATGGTATTTAGAAAAATGATGAATAAAAACAAAAATATCATGTCAATACGAAACAATAAAGTAATATTTTTATTGGGTGGGATTATATTTTTATCATGTTCAATTTATCATTCTGATTAAGTTGGGAAATTGAATCAGTGATTTGACATCAAATACTGATAGAATTGAATCAATGGTTTTACATCAAAGAGTGTCTTAACAAAGTATCCAATCACCATCTATCCAAGACCCAATGAACATAAATATTCTGTCTTTAGTATATAACATATATTAATTTTAATAATTACTTATTTTTTTTACATATACAATTATATATTATTTACGTTTGAAATTACTATTTAAAAATGAGTTTTGAGAATCAAATATTTAGTTGTGGTGGATTTTATTATTTGTAAAAAGGAAAGAACAATTTTAATTATAGCAAACTCTCATCCTCTTACTTTTGGGATATATTAATGATTCTTATCCAATTTTTTTTTTTAAATTTAAACATATAGTTTGTTTCAAATATTGTAAGTTTCAAGATGATCAACTCACAGCCTCTTACTACTTAGATTTATTAAATGATTTCTATCTATTAAAAAAAAAAACTTAAACAATAGACTTATACATAGTTTACTTTTATGAGAATAAATATGGCCAATTATGAGGTTATTTGTCAATATAATTGGATTTTTTTAATAGGAAGTTAAAGACAATATTATCTTACAAATTACCCATAAAGTGTGGAGGAATTGGTTTGTGTAGGGTTTAGTTTTCATCAAGCTATTGGCTCAAATCTTATGGGAGGGGTTGAAGATGGCAGCCACTCTTGGGGGAATTAAACTATCCCAAGGGGCATCCAAACTTAACCAGGTTTCACAAAATTTTGGTGATAACATCCCATTAGTGAACATATCATTCTTCCATCCAATATTAGGGTTGGCCCTACCTAAACTCAATCTAGCAAAGAAAAAAACAAGAATAACATTATCTTACAAATTGAAAAATAAATTTGTTTAAAAATATTTATTATACTAGTCTTTAAGTAGATGAGGTATACATTTTTTAATGTAAATTTGTATAAGATTTATTTTAAGAATTAAAAGAAAAATGATGTGATGGATTATTATTGAAGTTGTGTAATAGAATTTGGGTAGTTATGAGGTATTTTTTTTAAATACGGTCAATATATTAGCACAATTATTTTTTCATTTTAATTAATAAATATTAATCTTGTTTATATTTTCAATGCATATAATGTATGACATCTACGGTAGCCCCATCACCCCTACAGGCAGCTGGCGCAAATCGGTTGTGACAGTTATGGAATAATTAATAGATTATTTGGCGGATCCGTTAGAGGGCGTTCCTATCAGGACACAAGCACATTCTTCTCTGGTTGGTTTTTTTCCTTCGATAACGAACTTTTCAAAGCTGCCGACGCTTTGCCCTCCATCTCTGGCACCAAGGTCTTCTCTGTAACCCTCCCGGAAGATGCCCCATCTCTTCCAGACCTCATCTCCCAGCCCTTATTGCCTTCCTCGCTCAATTTCGTGGACCTCCCACCAAACCCTAGTAATCAAACCCTCTCGGAGGTCCTGGTTTTGAATCTGCCATTGACTGATTCATGCAACCCTTCTGTGGACCACCTCTTGGCTTCAAAAACTCTTGTGTCCATCCCAATTGCTCCGCCGACCTCGTTCGCTCCTCCACTAGGTAACCGCATAGGCATTTCCCCTATTTCCAGTATTTTTTCCTCTGTTCCATTGACGACTCCGCCTGGATCTAGGGTTCCCCCACACTCGACGGCAGTGCAACAACACACTAATGTAGAGCACACCAAAGCAGAGAGAACAAGGGCATCTAGGAAGAAGAAGTGCCTCAAGATAAAAGTCTGTCAGGTCTTCCTCAAACTGACTGGGGGCACGCAGCTGCTCGACTCCATGGATACAGTTGAGAAGGTTTCAGTGGGTCGAGTCCGAGGCAGACATTACAGTGTAGAGAGGCTACAACAATGGGCATCTGAGGTTTGGGGCCATCATCTGAACGACCCTCCTTTCGTACAGACCTTTGTAAAAGGCTGGTTTTCTCTACGTTTTGATAGGTTGGAACACACCAATTGGGTGCTCTCCATGATATGGCATATTGATCAGGCATTGGTTCTTCTGCGAAGATGGACTCCCCTGTTCGATCTAAAACAAGAATGGGTGGACGCTGGCCCCCTCTGGGTCCGCCGCCCTGGTTTACTGTTACATTTCTAGATGGAGGATGTTTTTAGGCATATTGGAAATGCCCTAGGTACCTTCTTAACATTTGATAAATCCTACCAAACCACTAGGCATACGCAAGGATATTGATATATATGGATACTACGGATGGTTTTCTAGAGCATATCAACATTCAGTGGAGGAATTCCACCGTGAGACAAAATCTTAACTATGAGGGAGTCCCTTTCAGGTGCAAGAGATGCCAAAAATTTGGGCATTTATTCAAGGACTTCCCTCTTAATGGGCAAGCAAACAGGAAGGCACCTGGAAAGGAACCACCGGTTCAGGCATTGCCAAAGCATGGGGAACAACCCCAACATGTTGATTGAGAAGTCCAGGTGGAACCTTCAGCCAAGGAAGCGGCCCCCTCATAGCCTATCCCGAAAAAATGAGGCAGACCTTTGCATAGACCACCTTCTCCTCCACACTCTAGATCCAAGGCAGCCGCCACGGATGTAGACACTTCGAGTAAGCACATTTTCACATATGTTTCCTCACATTGAAGCTCTTCTATTCTTGATTTTATTATTTCAGCCCTTGGAATTGGTTTGGGATCAGCTGCCCTCCCCTCATCCTCTATCCCTTTTCCCTGCCCTCTTGGTTCCCCCCTTTCCTCTTTCTCCCCCACCCCTCGCACCCTTTCTAAATCACTTTCGCTTCCTCCACTTGCATATGTCTCTGGTCTCCCCTCCACTGGGTATCTGAGCCGATCTAAGACTAAGCGGCAGGCATCAGACTATGGTGGGCTCAACCTCATCCCCTCCCCTCTTCCTCTTAAGATCCCACATGGTTGACCTTCCTCTCTTACAAAAGCACAAAGCTTGGCTGGAGATGAGATTGCATCAGGCAGATAAGCTACCATCCTTAGGGTACCTAGAGAAAGAGATGCCCCCATAGCCCCCCCCCCAATGAAGATTTTCTCATTTAACAGTAGAGGGCTAGCTAGGCCCGATAAAAAATTAGCACTTCGGTGGTTACTTGCGGCCGACCCTTTAGATATCATATTCTTACAGGAAACTCTTGGACGAAACTCTTGGACCTGTTGATTCCATATCTCACACCCTTGGAACAATGCTACCTAGATGGGAATTTACTTGTCTTGATTCCCATGGCAGATCTGGGGGTATAGCAATGGGATACAATTCACGCTCCAGAAAACTACTCAACGAAGGGTCTGGGCACATCGGAGCAGATATAGACTCAACAGATCTGGGTATGGATTTTTGAATCTTCAACATTTATGGACCGTGTCACCACAGGCTCGATTTCTGGGACAAATTACTAGGATCTGACATTTTACAAATGGACAATATCATTTTGGGTGGAGATCTTAACTTCTCAATCAGCCACTTTGAATCGTGGGGTCATCGAGCACAAAGAGATCCTCTTTCGGAATACTTTGAAACCACTTTGGAATCCCACCATCTGATAGACATCCCCTCTGTAAAGATCCAAGCAACCTGGAGGAACAATAGGACAGGGGATGACATTTTGGCTCGTAGACTAGATCGTTTTCTGGTCAAGGAGAATTTATTCGAATATGGCTACAATATCATATAATGGGTGGGATCAGGAGGTATCTCTGATCACCTACCAATATACATGGAAATAGATGGGGGTCGAGCTAAACCTAAAGGTCCATATAAATTCTGCTTAGCTTGGCTGAAGGAAGCCTCTTACATTCGTATGGTCATGGAATTTTGGATGTCCAACCCACTTGGGGCTGGGGGGAACATTATAAATGGTTTCATGCACAATCTCTCGGAACTGAAGAAGTTGTCCAAAATTTGGGCACACAGTAAAAGGATCTTGGATGATCAATCCCTAAGGTAGATTGAAGCTAACATAGCAACATTTGAAAATAATCATGGGGGGATATACAGATCAAATGAACACAAGGATAGGATCTCCTTACACAGCCAGAGGAAAAATTCTTAAGGACCGTGAAGAAGTCTGGAGACTGAGAAGTAGGGCGATTTGGATGCAGGAAGGGGATGATAATACTAAGTTATATCGCAAATATTCCAATGGAAGGACGACTATTAACACAATCTGGCAGCTAAAGGATGATCATGGCCATTCTGTCAACACCTTCCTACATCTGGCATCACTGGCAACCTCACATTTCAAAAAAATCTATAATGCGCCTCGGGAAGTAAGCCTGGCTGAAATTATTCAAGTGGTACATCTCTTCCCACGGTTTGTGGATCAAGAGGAGGAAAGGGAACTGACAAAGCAAGTCTCTCTGGGAGAGCTGGAAGTCACTCTCAAGTGGTTAAAAAAAGACAGAAGCCCTGGGCCAGATGGATGGAAAATTGAGTTCTTCCTAGATTTCTTTGAGACTCTTGGCGCAGAACTCCTAAAAGTCATAGAGGATATTAGGATAAATGGCAAGCTAGCTACTTCACTCACCTCTACTTTTAATGTGCTCATCCCCAAATCAAATAACCCGACCTCATGTGATGAATAAAGGCCTATTTCATTGTGTAACTGCATATACAAGATCATAGCGAAGATTATTGCAAATCGGATGAGGCTTACTTTCCAAGCATATTTCACTTGAACAATTTTCCTTCCTACAAGACCGTCAAATTCATGAGGCAGTGGGAACTGCACAGGAGGTATTACACACTCTGCATATCAAGAAATGCAAAGGTATGATCCGTAAAGTTGACCTCTCAAAGGCTTTTGACAGAGTAAACTGGTTATATATTAGAATGTTGTTAACTCATCTGGGATTCCCATTCATGTTTATTAAATGGATCATGAGTTGCATTACTAACATACCCTTCAGTGTCCTGGTTAATGGAAGCACATCTCCCTTCTTTTATTCAAAAAGAGGTCTTCGACAGGGCTTCCCTCTGTCACCATTACTCTTTCTCCTAGTCATGGAAGGACTTAGTAGACTTATCAAAGAAGAACACAGAAGGGGCAGACTACAGGGAATTAAAATCACTGAAGAATGTATTCTCACACATCTACTTTTTGTGGATGATCTCTTGATTTTTCTAAATGGAGGAATTGGGGATCTGTCAATCATGAAAGCTACTTTCTCATTATTTGAAGTGGCTACAGGCATGACTATCAATTATTCGAAATCTACTCTGATAGCGAAAGGATGCACACAACATGAGACCCATTTTGCATTGCAAAGATTTCGTTTTACCCCCCTAAGACTGGAGGAGGGTCTAAAATACTTGGGATACAAGCTAAAACCCTTGGGTTACAGAATTGATGACTAGACTTGGCTCATTCCTAAAATGGAGAAGAGAATTAACACCTGGTACTTCAAATATCTTTCCAGGATTGGAAGACTTACGCTCATAAAAAGTGTTCTAGAGGCCACTCCAGTCTACTAGATGTCACTAGCTTGGATCCCTAGAGGCATCCTAGCTAGGATACAAGCTCTTTGCTACAGACTCCTTTGGAAGGGTAGTCAGTCGGGAAAGATTTTCGCCTGGGTAAAATGGGATGCTATAAATCTACTGAAAAAATGGGGGGGGGGAGGGCTGGGACATTAAGAAGCTAGAGGACTTCTCCTTCATCCGGCTGAAAAAATCGGATGGAAGCTCATTACTTCATCTAGTCTCTGGACTAAGGTGACTATCTATAAATACATTGCCCCATTACAGATTATGGAATAGATCAGAAGGCCCCAAAGACTCACTACTGGGATATTGATCATATGGAAGGTTGTGATTAAAGCACTGGATCCCATCAGAGCTGGTCTTACCTGGAAAATACAATCAGGTTCGGTAGTAAGGGTGGGAATTTACCCTTGGATTGGTTGTGGGAATATGCATAGGCTACCAAATGATCTCATAAATCATCTTCATGCAGCAAACATATCCCATCTGAACCATATTGCAGATGCCGACCATACTACCTTGCTCCAATAGGCTTGGAAATCGTGCCACAGGCTGAACATTCCACATCAATGGGTTCAGAATTGGAATGACTATATTTGAGATCTTACTGAAGCTCACATCTAAATAACCGAGGGAGAAATTGAGATTATCTGGGCTTTCTCCAAATCTGGGAGATATACTCCTAAGGAAGGATATCTTGTTTTGACCGAAAACCGCAGACTGCATGCACCTGAAGCTTGGTGGAAAAGTCTCTGGAAGCTCAAAGCCCCACCAAGAAGTAGGTTGCTCATGTGGACCATTCTAAGAAAAAAATTACCTAAGGGAGACAACCTCCTCAAGCGATCACAGCACAACCCATTCTGGTGTTGTCTCTACAAATGCTGCAATGAATCTGTCTCGCATTTATTTTTGGAATGATCTGCGGCAAAGAATCTTTGGAATACTATTTTACCTTTGGCTGCTCCTCACAATACTTGGGATGGCACATCTATCCTTGAGGCATGGACGAACTGGTGCACCTTTGCCTCCCCTACCAGGCTACATAATATCCCTCTTCTTATCTGTTGGGCCCTTTGGATCACCTAGAATAGACTCACCTTCCGGAATGACTCCCCTCACTAGCCCTCCATTGTTGCTCGTGTTCTAGCAGATTACTCCCTCATCCCCAAAGATGCACCACCCCCTCGACCGCGTAGCATTATACCTGAGACAATTTATCATCAGAGGTCGTGGGCTTACTTTGACAGTGCTGCACAGGAGAATGGGTGTGGTAGGGGCGCCACCCTTCATATTAATGCACATCACTCATAAAATATTATTATGGGATTCGATAGAGGCACTAATAACTATGCCGAATTATCTGCAACAAAATTCCTCATTCAATTTTCATTGGAGAAAAACTGTAGAGATCTACAAATATTTGGGGATTCAAAAATTATTTGTGATTGGCTAAATAAATCTTCTAGATGCAATGCTTATACTTTGAGTCATATTCTGGATGAGGCATTGAGATTGATTACATCATTTGACTCTTTTCCATGCCATCATATTTACAGGGAGCAGAACACAACTACTGACAGGCTATCCAAAGAGGTTGCGAACAGGGATCTAGACAGCTGGTTGATTCGGGAACAACGTGATGATGCACATTACCAATTTTACCATCGGCCATTTATGGATATCACTGTATAAATTCAACTTCTATAGATCTCACAGGAAGAACAAACTTCATATATATGTCATCTGTAAATATTCATAGTTTCTATTTTGACATTTTATCTACACTCACAAAGTGTTGGATTAATATATAGAACTCCCATTCAGTATATTTACAACCATTGATACCTCCCTGCGTGGACAAAAGGTATCAATGTTTTGATCACATATGTCCCTGAACATAATTTTGTTGAAGATAGGCAGTGCCTCTCTATTTGAATATGCTTAAATGCATTTACAAAATGTAATTTCCTTTTAATAGAAATTACGATTTTTCCTATGGGAAAAAAATGTATATAATGTATGGACACAATCATTGTCCATTAAATACTTAGAGAAATCTAAATCTTTTTGAGGTGTAAATTTTTGTTTTAGCTGAAAATTTTGAAAAAAGTTTACACCTTGAGAAATATATATGTGTGTGTGTGTGGGATGAATGAATTATTATTGAAATTGTGTAATAAAATTTTGGTAGCTATGGAATGAATTTATATATTTTTTTAAAATACCATATTCACAATATGATCAACATATTAACACAATTATTTATTCATTTCAATTAATAAATATATACTTTTGATTATATTTAGATTTAAATGTATATTTTCATTGTATATAATGTATGAATACAATCATTTTTTATCAAATGATTTGAGAGATCTAAATCACTTGAGGTGCAAACCTCTTTTAGAATAAGAAATTTGAAAAAAAACTATATCTTACATCTATTTCTCAAATTTTGTGTGTGTGTATATAGACACAATTTACATTGAAGTGCCCACATTAAAATGGTTTTTCGATTATATATGTATATATATCCTATATGGTGTTGAAAAATATATGTTCACACAAGGAGTGCCTTAACTAATACACTTTATTATTATTCTACACTTTGTTGACATTATTGATATATATTTAAATACACGTCTCTTTCACATTGAAATGTAGAAAACATACATGCATGGATCTCTCTCTCTCTCTCTCTCTCTCTCTCTCTCTCTCTCTCTCTCTCTCTATATATATATATATATATATATATACGAGTAAGATTTTAACACTTGATATCAACTTCATATATATTTATATATAGAAAAAAATGTTAAAAGAAAATATTTTAATGTTGTATAGAATAAAATATCCAATGTAGATTATGAATAAAATATTTTAATATGAATTATTATTGATGTATACTTAAAAATATATCAATAACAAAAATACCAATTAGATGTGAGTTAATAAAATGGATCAATGCACATGTTATGTAATCTCTATAACATTCAAAAATCCAATTTAAACAATAAAAAATTACACATTGTTTTTTTGCAAATTTAATCCATCTTAGTTCATATTATATCTGTGGTTAATATGGATCTATGCTAGTTTTATAATTTTAAATATAAAATTATGGAACAACATTTACCCATATTAGGATGTAGAGTAAATCACAAATTGAAACAACTTACTTCATAGAAGCAAAGAGGTTGGGAAAAATTATTGAACATAAAGATACATTTATTTGTGTGAAGGTATATTATAAATACATAAATATAGCATACTCGACAGAACTCCCATCTTAAAATGCTTATGCATATTTATAAAGAAAGATCTTATTAGAAAAGACCAAGTAGAATAGGAATGAAGTGGGAAAGTAGAATTAAGGAAGGAAGTGACCAAGTAGAATTAAGAAAGGAGGTTCAGAAGGTAAAACAAGCTAGAAAGGAAGGAAAATACACAATAATTAGGAATAAAAAATCTATTACTAGGGATATACACCAAAAACATAGTAATAAATAGGAATTTGATGCACTTCAAATCCTCACATGGAACTATTGTGTTGTTCCATGGAGCAAAGGCTTTGTATTAAATTAGATTCCAAGAGAAATTGATATTATATTTCTAGTTGAAACTTCAGAGCCTGAAGAATCTAAGGTCCATAACATTGAAGGATTTATATTATGGTTACAATGGAACAAAAAATCCTCTCATAGGGGGATTGGAGTGTTACATAAAATTTAAAATTTCTCCTTACATTTGACTTAATAAGAAATACCCTTTTAATAATTACATATCAATGGAGAATTCTGATATTTATGCTAAGATGATGTATATAGCAATATGTTACCTATTACCAATTTTATTTTTTACAAGAAAGACAATTTAGATAAGAATCCTCCCTACGAAAACTTAGAGCATGATGTTTACATCCTAAGAAATGAAGGTAGTATCCTCCTACTAGGATATTTTAATGTTAGAAATGTAATTAATCAAACTATCATTATAATTAATGGTTCCAATCCTATCCTCTCTAGCTAAATAAAGACCTTGCCAAGAATTTATTTGGTGTTAAGCTAATTCTAATTATGTAGCTATTGAAATCTAACTCTATTGAGGAAAATTCTGGTGACTAATAACACATCCTTTTGATAAAAATAAAGTTAATTTTTTTCTAAAAAACTTAAACAATGAATTAAACCTTCTACCATACCTTCGTGACAACTCTTTCTACTTCCATTATTAATTCATATTAAAACAAAGAAAAAATAACAACAATAAAATCATTATTAACCATTAAATCTATTATTAAGATGTAACCTGTCATATAAACCATACCTAAGATGCTTACAATTTTACAATGGTCAATCAAATTAAAAAATCATAAGCAACCCTATACCATGACGCAACAAGTTGTACTTCATATAAAGATGATGAGCTCATTATTATATTTCATTTTATTTAATAATTAAATATAAATTTATGTTAAAATTTAATGAATTTAATTAAAATAAATATATTTACACTATAATTGAAAATTATGTATTATTTACTAATAGAGGATATGTGTGGTTCATTTTTATGTTGAAATTCAATTAAGAATGAACACTTCATTCTTATTTATTGGGATATATGAGGTTATTAAACAAATTTTTAGGAGTTAATTATACATGTTTTTTTAAAAGGAAAGATTCCAATTTCCATGTTTTCTATAAATGATTTGTTTAAATTTTATGGTATAAAATCATTTTATCTTAAAAATCAGCAAAATTTTATAAAGACTATATAAAATCATTAGAAATTTGAATATTTTTACAAAAATATAGCAAGATTTGCAAAGATTTCTAAATTTTAAGATAATTTTTCATCCTTAAATTTTTTCTTAAAAGTTATATTTCTTTACATTATAAGAAATAACAATAGTATTTTATAATGAATCCAATAGTACAAATCTATCGAAATTATAATGCTTAGACATGAGTGTTGTAGTGATTTGTCAAGCATGACTGTACATTGCATACATTAAAACGTTTGGTACCTAGAATTATTATAAATAAGTTATACATAGTAGCTTGTCCCTCTCGCTTAGTAAAAAATAGTGAAAGTATCTTATCACTATTGTGATATATTAAAATAATTAGTTGCTATACTTTGTAAATGTAGTGGTAAAATGTATCTTTGGAGTTCACGCTTGACATGGAGATATACATAGATTATATTGACTGAAAATCGAATCCATAATAATCGAAATTACACAACAATCGAATTACATATATATTACCAAATGTTACCATGAGTTTTGCATTTTACATTTACACATGCACTGTATAGAAAATTAAAAAAGAATAAATGAAAATTACTATCCTATTAGTAGAAATTAGGATGTAGATTTGCAATTGCTCATGAAGTTTTAATCAAAATCAAAAGACACAAACCTATTCTATTGCTCTACAGATATTAATTCAGAATTTAGAACAAAAATATTAGACATGCAAGAAGAAATAACACACATGCAACAAGTATTTTTATCTGGGAAAAAAATATGCTAAAAACCCCAATGCATGCTTGCATTAATCAAATGATTATATATGTATTACAATTTACTTGTACAACTGAGCTCGCCCTACAATTGCAAAACCTATTTCTATGCTCATTAAAGGCCTCTGACTTAGACATAGTCAAATTTTGGCTCGGCTTGAGCTCTTATTTCCTTGCGTTGTTCCTTGAGAAATTAACCCCTATTATTTAGGAAATTCCTCTAATTGAATTGTGCAATTCCTTAGGCTGATCATCTAACTGCATGCAACACCTGTACATTCAAGACTAGTTTACCACTGGTGTTACATTGCCTTTGAATATCCACCTCAATTGGGTAACTCGAATTCTCTGCATGCACTAGCTATTTTAGGTTGATTGATCAATTAACTGGATGATCACTAAGTTTGACTGAAATCCCACTGCTTAACTGACCTTCCACTTGTTCCTCCAAAAGTTGGAACTAGTTTAACTGAAAATAACCTTAGATCGTTGACGTGTATTGCTACAAATTAGCAATCAGACATAAACTGGGAGATAAAAGTCATGTCACACAAGTTAACATCATCCAAGTTGTCTATTGAAGTATAAATTCATTTTTCCTCAATTTAATTAAGGCAAAATCAAATGGAGAATTTCTTGTTGCATTTTTCAACAATGCTTCATAATGGAGATACAGTCAATTAAATTATATTGACTGAAAATTAAATCCATAATAGTCAAAATTACACAACAACCAAATTGTTATATATAATTTCCATTTCACATTCACACGTGTCCCACACGTGTCCCTATATAGAAAATTCAAAATCATAAATGAAAGTTACTATCTGATTAGTAGCATGATGACGAAAATACGTTGAAAACGCCTTCTTTAAAGTTTGATGGTTGTGTTGGTGTAGTATTTTTTCTTTTCTTTGCATTTGTTAAAATAAAGATTGTCGGTGGTCATCCATCTTGATGTGACCAACATTTTGTCTCAAGAAATGTTAATTTCACTACAAAGCTATGCTAAATGATATACCCTAATCTAAAATCCTATTATGACTTTTGTTCCATATAAACATTACCTTGCAAGTTGCTATGTGAGAAACACTACAATACTTGAGTTTGGGGATGTGCACGCTGCACTGGACAAGCCATGTGGTTTGAGCCATAAAACGCGCTAATCTACAGTCGCGAAAATACAGTGCCAATGCTAACCCATGTCTGTCGTTAAATGAATTAACTGAATATAAATAATTTAGAATAAAAAATAAAATAATCGTTAATTAGTTTAAACATAAATAAATTAAATCATTTAAAATAATAATAATTTTCAATTTTTAATTTTAAACTATACAAATATTGCATTCGGTTTTCGTTAAAACCAATATAATATGCTTTAACAAAAACCCAATGCACATAGGCATAGTAATAACTTTTAAACCCAATGCACATAGGCATAGTAATAACTTCCTAGTAGAGAGTCATTATAAACAATAGCCTTTACTACTTAGAAACATTATAAATAATAGTTTTTGGCATACTAAAGTTGGTTTCTATACTTTCTCTACTAATATATTTGCTTATTGTATTTAAGTGTGTTTTTTTAGTAGGGATTTTTTATGAATGCAAATTAATTTATTGCATTAATGGTATGTATCTTACATAACAAAGAATTTTTTTTGAATAACAATATTTTCATATATATTTTATTTAGTGGATATTTTTTCCAAAAAATAATTGTATTTTTGCATGGTATTTTTATTTAAAGAATAATTGTATTTTTGTATGGAATATAAGTAAACAAAAAAATTTGAAGATAAAGCTAATTAGTTTTATTGAAAATATATCGATTTGTATTGCAAGTATTGTAATTATTTTGGGCCTAGATTAGTTTTTATGATGCATTCACTTATCTCCATAGTTGGAGTAGCTCTCACTGGAAATACCATGAGTGGTCTAGGAAGATTAAGCACACTTTGATTTTTAATGACTTGTGAAAAGGAGTTTGTGAAGGAGAAGGAGGTAATCCTCCTAAGAAGCCCAATTCTGATAAGGAGCTTGCCATATGGGAGAACAAGAACAATAAGGCATATGCCTTGATTGCACCATCAAACAATAAAGAGTTGAGTCATTATATTCTACCTTTCACAAATGATTTTGAAGCCTTAAATAAGACGAAGGATTTATATGACTCACACCAAGACATTGTATCCCAGTCATTCCCATTATCTTGAGTCTTTACAAGCTAGTGGCAAAATTAAGGAGAATTCCTTTGACTCTCTTATCGAGAAGTTTGTTGAAAGAGAGAAGGATTTTGGGAAAAATAAGACAACTTCTTAGTCTCCTAATGAAGTTGTATCCCTTTCAAAAAAAGAGAAGAATCAGGCACCAGAATCTTCTAGAGGAAGAGGTGGTCGAAGAGGATGAAGAAGGAAGAATAATGGAGGTAGGGGTGAAGACATTTCCAAGGAGAAAAACTTGATCGTCATTGGATATAGTGTAACAAAAATGGACATGATGCTTCCACATGTAAGATCTCATGGGACAAGACTAGATGGGAGAGGGATGAAGTGAGAGGAAAATCATCAAACAAAGGGAAATAAAGAACACCTGAATCCGCTCATTATATTGTATCACATTACAACATCAGAGTAACTGAATATATTTAATGCTTCACTTGATTCATGGAAAGATGCTTGGTGGCTTGATTCAGGAGAAAATTTCACATGATTTTTAGAAGAGATTTCTTTGAAGAATTCATTAACAATGTTGATGGAGTAGTCTACTTTATAGTTAACCCAAAACTCAAGCCATGAGGGCTTGGCACCATCAAGCTCAAATTGCCTGGTCTTCTATACTTTCCTCTACATGATGTACTCTACCTCCCAAAGTTGATGAGAAACTTTTTGTCCTTGGTTCACATCTACTAGTAAGGAAACTCCATTCACATATTGGATGACAAGGTTGAGGTTAGAAAACTCACTTTACATGACTAGAATAGAAGAGTAAAGACTTCTAAAGCTGCAAGGAACCTCTGCTCATGCACATACCGTTTCATATAGATCTCACTATGATGAAGGTACACTTCCATCCAACCTTTTATGGAATGCTAGATTTGGACATTTTAACTATGAAAATATTCATTTGTTGAAGCAAAATGGTGTTACTGGTTTTCCTACCATTCATAGGAAACTTGAGCTATGTCATGCTTGTGTATTAGGAAAGCACATGAAACAATATTTTTATGATTCTCATTCCAGAGCACATAGAAAAATTGAACTCATTCATTATGATTTTTGCGTCCCAATGCATGCTCCTTTTGCAAATGGTAATAAATATATGATGAAATTTATTGACAACTACAAGAGAATGTGTTGGGTATATGTATTGAAGAAAAAATCTGAAGCTTTTGAAAATTTAAAGAACTTTCATGCATAGATGGAAAATGGTGCACAATTTCATATTGGTTCTTTTCCTATTGATAATGGAAAATGATGTACTTCAAACGGATTTGAAAACCATATTTGTCAACATGGGATCAAACATTAAACAACCATGCCTTATAATCCTCAACAAAATGATGTAGCTAAAATAAAATCTTAAATATGGTATGTTCCATCATGTTTTTCAAGAATGTTAAAATCATGTTTTGGGCAGATGCAGTTCTATGTGTTGTGTATATAAAGAATAAGTGTCCATCTCATCCCTATGAAATGTGGTATGGCCACATTCCTTCGGTGAGGCATCACCTTCTAGAAATATATTTTGATTATATTCACTATCAATAGCTTCTTAGAAGTCTAAATACATTGGTAGATGCATTGAAAAATCATGTTTTAGACAAGCATATATCAAAGTTTGGTTTTACAAAAACTTGTGCATGAGACACATATGGCCACACGACTTGTCATATCAAAAATATACATGCAGTAAAAATATGACTGTATATCCTCCTAGTAAACTAATCCTGATGATGGTCATGATAACAATCAACTGTGTGAGCCAACTTGTGCAACAGTTGACTAATACAGCTAGGCAAACCAATAGTATGATGATGCAGTGTTATAGTGATCTAATCGACCCTAGTCTCAACTATGCCCTGGATCAATCCCTCCATATGTTGCTCGAACCCTACAAGAGTCTCAACTACATTAAGATCTCGTAATACCTCTCGTCCCCCTGCAACAACATATAATCCAACTAGTGCCTCTTGTTGGTCTCCATCACGCTGAAGATAGGATGAACTCACTGGTCAAATGTGTCCAATGCCAGCATGTAAAAAATCGAAAGTCAAGTCTTGGATACATCAAAAATAAAACAAATTGTAAAACTGAAAATAGAAGAAATCATAAAAATGATTCTGTTTTACCTATGGCACCCCATCGCTCGCCATCAAGAAGCACAAGATCTGGGTCTCTACACAAATCCATCCCAGCATATGGATAATATTCTATCATAATGAGTTGCATGTGCAGCCATCGGAAGAAGACTGGAGTGAAACTTGTGGACAATGAACTTGCATGTCTGGACATGAGATCCACCCATCGCCGCATCTGTGGGATTCTAGGATTTGGGAGCTCGAGCGAAATATGTTGTGGTTAGAGTAATGGAATCCGCTCTAAGGAAAATGAAATAAAAATGGAATTCTACCCGAAGTTCTTTAATCTTCCATCCTTCATCTTGGCGAGTTGTTTTTTCATGTTTGCTAGTACTCCCTCACTCTAGTTAAATAACTTCAGCTCTATGCACTCTAAGGCATATTGCATTTGGGACTTGTTAGCCAATTTCAAGGAAGTTTTACCAACCAATCTAGCAATGATAAACAAGATTATCCTTAAAATCAAACAAACCACATCCTTTATCTCGATTTTCCCATGTTTGGTTGGTTGGGATTGAGGTCTACAATGTGTAGTGATATAGTCCCTCACAATCTTTCCACCCCTTCTCAAACCAGATAACGAGATGGGGGCACCTATCCTTGATAAATCTATCAATAAATATATGTCTTCCACCTATATGTTGAGCATATGTGATCCAAGCCTGAAAGCTTGTGTCTGAAAATCCCATGCATTGACAAGATACTCCAATAGATCCATTTATTGTCTCATCCCAGGAAGCCAAAAGGACTTGAGAAGAAAACAATTTCTCAATACTTGGATGGTTGTTGGATCACTGCCAGCATCCATGTCTTAGATTTCATGTTCTCTTTCTCACCAAATTAAAGCCATTTTGTTTTGATGGATACCTGCAACATGACAAGAGAAATCATTAGAGTGAATCCCACGAAAAAAACTGAGATAAATTTGAGTGAAATAAGCAAAACATTTTTTTGAAATGCACCCAATGCACCCTGCCAAAGGGAGAAAGTGTGCTGCAATGCCCTTCATAGTTAAACTTTTGCTTGCCTAGCGTACCTTTTGACACTTTTGGGGTGCGTTGGAACTAGGGTGCAAAATTAAATCCCTAAGTCACCCAAAAACATGAAAGATATGCATGAAATGAAAATTCACAACCATAAAAAGAAAGACGAAGGTGAGATCTACTACTTGGAAGTGACGACACTTGAAATGATCCATTGGATTTACTGCAATCAGTTGTTGAAAATCAGGGTAAAAATGCACTCAGAGCTCACTCACCAAGAGGTAAAATGTAAAATGGTAAAAATGAAATTACTTTTTGCCTATTTATGGTCATTTTCATGATTATTTTATTAATATTTTATTATTTTGGCCTAAATATGACTTAATTTTACTGTGTATTATATATTCTAATCTTTTGGTGATGTTATGACAAGGTTAACAATTGTTTGATGAATTTAATGATATTTGAAACAAAATAGATCATTTTGACCAAAGAGCATACTTTTATCACTTATTTGAGTTCTGTAAACTCACAAAAAAGGAACACCTTGGAGTCCTCTTTCAACTCTTTTCAGATTCCCAAAACATGAAAATATTACCAAGCACTTATCTTTTCAAACTCGTTAATGTAAATGAAAGGATGTCTACTCAGTATAAGTTTAACCCTTTTCCAGACTAAGTTAGATTATTTACGAAAAAGGAATACCTTAGTTGAACATGGATAATAGGTTCTCCTAAGTATCATTTTCTTCCTTTTCGAACTCATGAGACTATTTACGAAAAGGAACCTTTGGAATTTTCTTTTTCACCTCTTTTTCAAACTTTCTAAACATTTAAAAGGAGTCAAGTTAGACCTTCATTGGACTCGTTAAAGCATCAAACAACAATGGACTCATCGAACATGATAAGGTCGAACCACTACTTCTCAAGGTTTGTTAAAACTACTCAGAGGGATTCATTCAAAGGATGAACTTACAGATCAATCATATATTATCCTTCTCAATCTTGTTAAAAAATAAAGAGGTACTAACCACAAAAGGTTGGGAAAATTGGAAAAACAGGGCACTCTACCTATTAATGTCAATGATTCACTCTTGAACATGACACTCTTCCACTTCATCTCTGTGGTTGATGGATTTGGAAATATGCTTGTATTTTTTTTGTCACACCATGCCAAAGCCTATGCATTCGGTTTGGGTCAATGTTTCCAACTCTATTTGGTGTCAGTAATATGTTCAAGATAAGTTATTTAGTTGATATATTCTACAATTCTCTTAAGCCTTCATTTCATGTCTTTCGTTCCTAAACTAGTTCCACATCAACATCATTCTATCTCAAATCTTGATACATGTTTCATGTCGTTTATGGGGGATACATTAAGGCCCTCCTAGATAGGTCACTTCTTGTCGACATCAGCTCATTATACAGGAAGTTGACCTATAAATTCTCCTCAGTAACTTAGGGCTTGGATACATAAATGGAAAATTTCCTTGCTCTCAGTGACATGTCTTCATCATTGGCCTTCGATCAGAAGACTTTGACTAGTGTTCGAATTTAGCTCATTCATTCACACCATACAGATTGTATTGCAATACCTTGAGAACCATCAACATCATTGGTGATTTATCTCATGTTTTTTAACAACTTACATCATTTGCCAGTAATAAGATGATGTCTACTATGTTAGAATCCAACTCATTTATTCCCATGGTTAGACTTGTACATTAGATGGTTGAGTGAACAAGATAGAAGACTCTAGATCTAGTTCCATCCATCCAGTTTGTGCTTTTAGGATTAATACAAGATTACAAAAGTATGATGGCTATGGTCATATAGAGAGTCAACCAAGCATGGGTCCACTCTTTGTCATCATTAGATAGACTTCTTGATCATTGTACATGTAATGTTAGCTTATGTTTTGAGCATGGGTATGCCTCCCTCAACAAAGATATCATAATGAAAATGTGTCGTAAAAAATGATGATCTCGACCATCTATTCTTGATCTAGACTTATCAAAAGGTAAATCACTTCAGTCATCATCTACTGTTTCTGAATTTTTGTTTTAGGTGGCAATCTATTATAGGCCATTTTTTCACATCTAGTCAATAGGCCTACAAATCAGATCAATCCACATCCATGAACATGTTTTCATCATCCCTACACAAATCCCTAAGAATGACCTTTCTAAAAATTCCAAGTTTCTGGGATTAACTGCTCAATATCAATGTTTTCAACCCCAGTGCACCCTACCCATTTAGCCATCTTCGTTCAGTGTTGGTTGCTCCATTCTACGCTAGTGTTGATCAACACTAGTTGCTCCTTGTTGGGGGTATATTGAATCTTTAAATTCGAGAAAATTAAAAATATTTCTGAAGCTTCCTCTTCCAAAAGCTTCCAGAGGTTGTTTTATTTGTTTACCTTGGATAAGAAGCTCGAATCCTATCTGATCCTACCTTGGAGACTTCACCTCTTATCCCTTGAGCTCATCCTCCCGTCATATTTGGATCTCAAGCTCATTATGATAAATCCTAAACTACCATCCATCTCCTATAAATTTATTTCCATCCATAACATCAAGGTTGGATTTTGGAGACTGGTTATGCCCTCATGTTGTTACCTTAAATCTAAAGGATTCATCATGTTCATGCATTAGGGTGGCATTGAGGTGTTCTTTGTGACAAGGAAGGGCAAGTCAACTTGAGGAGAACTCTACAAGATCAACTAGTATTCTTGGTTGTAAATGCTCTCCTATTTTTATTAATACAAAGAGTATTTTGTTTTCCTATATGTGTTTTGTTACATTTGCATGCATGTCTTCAATGCCTTGTCGATTCATTGAATATAGTAATTGAATTATGCTACGTAGATGTGGTGGATCCTTAGCTTGTTTTAGTTGTACATGCAAGTTATAATAATATCAATCAAAGTTGCAATTGGAGCTTATAAGCAAGGAGGAAAGTAAATCTTATGGTAGATTCATAGGGGCGTCGCTGACAAACCAATATTATATCACATGCATTTATATTGGGGAATTAAAAATGGAAAAATCACAAAATAATGTATTGGGATTATAATGAGCGCCTAAAGTGTTTTAATATACCATACACAATTTTTTGGCAAAGCAGAGGGAAAAATACAACATATTTTTAGAGAATGTTGGGAGAAATGTAGCTACACGTCACCCATGGAGGGAAAGAGTGGAAAAGGTGAGTGGGAAAGGACTCATTTTGAATTCGAGCCTCTCTCTAACCCTAAGCCTTTCCACATTTATATCTTGTGTAAGACCACCTTTCTTGCTTTCCAGCTTGAGTAAGTTTTCCCTACAAGACCGCCTTTTTGCCTTTCCAGCTTAAGCTAGACCTACTTCTTTTGTTTGAATCTCTAAGCCTGGTTTTATTACTTCTACAACCAAGAAACACAACAACCAATATACCTCATTTCCACCCACCCAGCTACTCTCTCATTCTCATTCCGGACGGAGTCCATAACTAAAAATTCATGTGTTGTGTCCAACTACTGTAACCTTCATGATCAAGGATTTACAAAATGATGGGTTCTATGAACACCTAAAACAAATAGAAGAAGAGGTGAGGAGTCAACTTTTGGAGTGCAACAAGTGGTATTAGAAGTTGATTCAGAGTGTTGCCTAGCAAATCTCTATAATATACATGTATATCTTTAAATAATTCTCTTGTCTCCTTCACAAACATGCTCACAATTTAGACGTCTTTTAATAAAAATTCATAGACATGAGACTTAAGAATTTTAGCTTCTTCAATTTGTATTTTGACTTTGAAAAACGTGCTCAAAACTTTCTTCATGTAGCTTTAACTTCAAAACATTGGTAACCTTTGACAGTGGTATCAAAATAGGATTGATGCCCAATGTAGCCCTTCAACTAATGGATATGAGAGGATTATTTGGAGATTGTCCTTCTAGGGCTTATGCACAGAACCATACACAAATTTTGAACTATAGAAAGAAGGTTTTACTCCTTTATGGGATTGACATAGTTGCCAATAGGAGGGCCTTAAGTGCATTCCAAAACTAGAACATGCCATTCTTAATAATTTCACTAGTAAGTAAAGTACATAATAAAGCTTGCATAAATGTTCATAACTTCGGTGATTTGGAAGATGTAGACCTACTGGGCACCTTTTTTATTTTCGCTCCAATGTGAAGAGTTTTGGGTTCTATTATGCTGCTAGATAATTACTTTGACTCTTCACAAATATTCTCCTTACGCCTTTACTCTACTAAAGAGGGTTTGTGGTCTTGATTCTAGAGATAAGAGGACTCCGTTGAATTCTACTTTTCATTATCCAAGACTTAGAGAAATTGGTGTGCAAAATAGAAATACTTGTGTTCCTCTAGAGCAACAAATTCATCATCGAGGATTTCATAACTTGTGTAATGTTGATACTCATTATCAAAAATGCCAATTTTTGGTGCAAAATCCTTATTTTTGTCATATTTGGAGCAAAGTCTCCTGTCCTCAGAGGGATATTCTATCCTCAATTCTTGTGACAAGTCTAGGGAGGTTATTCCAACTATATCATAACATGACACAGTCTCAAAACCCTCCTGATGGATGCTTGTGAAGGGATCAAAATCAGACTTCCCCTCTTCTTTTTGATCACCAAACATCAGCCATACGTGCAAGTAGTGTATAGAACTTGCCTCTACCCAACCCAAAATATATGGTTTAATGATTGATCCATACTGATGAGAGGATCATTATGAGTGTCAAGGATTATGTTTTCACTATTATAATTATCATGTACATAAGACATAAGAGAAGGGAGTGTTCTTTTTTTTAGTTTTGAGAATATATCTTATGCCAAATTCATCTCAAAACTGCTACTACTTTCTTCTTCTGGATCTGCAACATTGTTTCCTATGGGGCATCCAATAAAAACATCACCAACCTGATGCCAATCCTCACCAGAAAGAGTGACACATGTATAATTTGAAGGTGGTGTAATAATTCCATCACAGTGTTCATGGTGGTACTCATTTATGTGTTCATCAATCACTTTAGATGCTAAAATGGCCCCCCTTCCTATCATTGTTGCCACAAGGTTGCTCGTGTTACAAATATCTAGTGTATTCATATTCAAATTCTAAGCACAATCCCTCTTCCATAGGTTCTCCACTTTCATCCCCAACAATGTTATCATTTCCTTCAAAAATAACAAGGAGGCCTTCCTCTTATAGGGTTGTCAACAATTCTTGATATCTACCATCAAATTTCTGAACCTTGGGTGGAAATTCTTGAGCAAGATTTCAGCTAGAGCTTTGAGATAATGTATGCTCTTTGGGCTACAAGAATGCTTCAGCTAGTCACCATGCCCTTATCCTAAATAAGGAATAAATAATCTTATCATGGAATCTTCATGTCTTTCCATCAATTCCCATATATGCTTCATAAATTCCAAGACATGTGGGGCAGCGGCAAAAGAGTTCCCCTCAAACTGTGGAAGGTCCTTGCTATAGCTAGGAGGATATGATTTTTGTGTGACAATCTATTATTCTCTGATACATGGAAATAAAATATTCCCATAAACTTAAGATGTGTATAAAATCATCACATGAAACTCATATTCTATAATCTCTCATACTTCCATGAAAATTTCATTACAAAGGTGAAATATTTATAGTGCAACCTGCAACTACCTTGAGCGATGTATAAGATATTCCTTTAATAAATTGTGGATGGAACCTTCAACTATAATTGCACCTAGAGAAGTGAGGTGATCTTACATCTAAGTTGGATGAGAAGTGTAACATATGTATGTATTTCCATCACATTAGTAAAATAAAATGGAAAAAATTGATGTTAGATATCAAATATTAAAAGGAAAAAATTTAATCTTAGATGTTAAATGTTAAAAGGAAAAAAGGAATGGGCAAAAAAATAAATGGTTAAAGTCAATATTGGCCCTTTAACCGTAATTGTGCCTAGATAAATGAGGTGCTCTTGTTGTTCAATCTAATGATATGCGTCACACGTGTGGAAAAAAATTGAATTCAGATGTGAAATGTTAAAAAATAAAAATAAAAATGCATAGATCCATCTAAACCTTGAATATTTTAAACACCAAGTTCTCTTTAAGCACACATATTTTCTTATACTAGAAATTTGGAACATTAGGCATTATAGAATCTAACACTATATACGTTAACATTATTGAGCACCTGATAATTTTTTTCACATCATCTACGTTTATTGTTTATTCTCTTGAAAATTGGGTGCCTTCTGTGAGCATTATTATTCTTATTATTTTAAGGTGTGAGAGGAAGAATTTATGTTGCATATGCATGCAACACTATGAGATTTGTTGTCTTATCATGACTTCTTTACTTTTTGTTGAATTGCAGTATGGATGTTATGCTCATGCATTTTGTTGTATATTCAACATTCTAATGGAAGTTGGTGTACCCAACTTGTATATGGTGGAAAGTGTGGATAGCTCCAAGGTGAGTTTGATGAACCTGGAAATAATTTATTTATTTTCTATTTAGAAATTCCTTTTATATCTTATGAGTGATTCTTGCAACTTGTATCAGATATATATGTTTGTTTAAATTTTAAAGAGCCAAGAAACATTATGTTTCGTTATGACATCTTGAATGGATTCATCTGATGTAAACATTTTGTTGGATTAATCTATCACATATATTCTAGATAAATAACTATATTTAATTCCATAAACATTATTGTTAAGAGACGAAAGATAGTGTGAGTATTATGATTTAGTTGTGTAAATCTTAACTTGTATTTTTGGTACTAATTTATGTGCAGTCTCTTCCTGTATCTTTGATTCTCAAATTCTTCTGAGCTACAGTCTTATATGTTTCTTTATGATAGAAGATTTAAATCATTTAGGAAGATGCAAATAATTTTCATACCTAAGAGGAAGAATATCTTAATGAGAATGAATTCCATTTGTAGGGTCCGTAGGGTACGAAAAGTTGGCTAACAATGAAGGGTCACTAGCCTTGAGAATGGCTGCAATTAGGGCTTGAAAAACTACCTAGAACTTCTTCTACTTTCCTTCACAAATTTGGCTCAAGGAACTTGATCTTCTTGCGGTAAAATTAAATCAAAACTGATCTTCTTTCTGCCCATTGTTCAAAGCCCTAGCTCTAATACCATGTTGAGAAATCTAGGGCATAATAGTTAGGGTTATTTTAAATTTGATTTATCTTCTATCCATGACATTTTCTTGTGATATTATTATTATCATTTAGTTATGTTTGATCATCAAGACAAATGCCAATGAGAAGGTCAAAATTGAAACACAAGAACACCAAATGTAGGCTGCTAGCCAAGGTCAAAACCTCTCCTAGAGAGGACAACCTGCGAAAATCTCTTCTTATAAAATTTCAATGAAGACTTCCAAGACCTTGACCTTGACCTTGACCAAACCCCAAGTGATGAGCTAGCCAAAACCCAAAAGATATCTTTTAAAAAACTAGAATGAGGAAACCCTAGTTCTTCCTTCAAACTTGCACGTGTGAGCAACAAAGACAAAATTTCGTATCCTTCCATAGATTTGTTGGCCTCCCAAGAATTCACTCTCCTTCCCACACAATTTCATTGGATCAGACCTCTCTTTTCTTCGTTAGGATCATAGATAACTTGTTGTTCGATGTGTGTATCAAATGAGGTGAGGTTGTTCTTTTTATAGGCCTCCATGAGAGCGAATTAGGCCTCTCTAGGCCGACTTGAATAGGGTTGGATGACTCATCACTTGGAGGCTTATAGACATGACATATTACATTAAATATTTTTCCTTCTTGTTACATGAGCCCTCCTAGGCCAATACATCATGACCTTGACCCTTAAAAAAAAGACCCCTAGAGAACACTATGGGTGCTTTGACCTAGGACCACAACATAATAGGAAAGAAACCCATTTCAATAAAATATTTTTTCTTTCACAAATAATATTTTTTATTTTTTTATTTTGACAAGTACATCAATAATTATATCAAGTCATGACTCAAGAACAATTATGAAGACCGACACTAGTTACATTTTAACAACTAGTGCCTTCTAGTTCGTGTTAACACAGGTTCCTTTTTTGTATAGAGCGTGACCCTAGTTGTTAATGCATTTTATAACCTAGAAACCCATGTTAGTTCCCTGAAAACCTTATTCTCCACCCTACTGTGGATTTCATTGTTTTGGCTTTTGCTTGTTTGCTGGTTTTGAGGTCCATTTTGTTTGAACTCTGATCTTTTTAGCCATTTACATGAAATTTTATTTTAAAAGAGTAGTTTAATTGCATTACTTGAAAAGAAAAGAAAAGAAAAGAAAATATTTTATGTTATTTTGGTTTGTTTCGATCAGTTTAATGATGAGTTATTTATTCTGAGTTGTGAATGTCTGCATGTATTGAGATATATTAGAAGATGCATTAGGGTTGTTTTTTTTGGAAAAGATGTTAGCACTCTCTCCCTGTAGAAACTATTTTTCTTCGAAAGTTAATTGAACAACATTATTTTTGCATGGTTTGAGTCAGGTCTCACAAACTTCATACATCAACACCCTTCCAAAGACACTAATAAAGTTCCTTTAAAAGCAACGTAATAAAAGCAATTAATAACTCTTTATTTTAGAAAAACACACATTAGCTTAGGTTAGGGTCTTGGGTTAGGCTGTGGAAGTCAACTCCCCGAGGCTGTAAAACTAAACTAGTGTCATTAAAGAGAGAAAATCCTACTACACTCACATCACCATGGCTTCCACTAGATCTGGTCATCAGTCTTGATTACTGCAAGGTCTTCCTCCACTTTCTGTGGAGAAATTTCTTGTGAAGCAGATTCTCTTTTTACTTAGGGGAGTTGGTATCTACTTTCTAATTATGAATCATTACACACTGACCCAATGTCAACTCTTCCCGAATATGCTTTTACTAAAGGTCTAGTACCTCCTTTTAATCCTCCTCTTGACAGATCCTTTTGGGCTTGTTTCGATCCAAGTAGCACTTTTCCCTACAATTTCTTCAGTTGTTTCCACTCAACATATCCCAATGAATACTAGTGAGTCATGGTATTTTATGGACACTTTTGGTCCACCATTTTATATCGTACCTATTTCAGCTTCTACACCATTTTTCAGCTATCCCATTGTCCAAACCATGTCTATTCTAGGAACCTTAGTTACACCATCTGTGGGTGGTGCATTGCAGTGAGTGCCTACTTCCAACCCTTCTCCTTTTGTTTCAACTCCTAGACCTTCCATTAACACACCTTTCAATGTGAGTGATTCATTAACCTTCAATAATCCTTTCAATTGGAATCCAATTCTAAGTTAAATCCCACCTTTACCACAAGGCAAGGGTAACATTTATGGTTCCTATTCAATATCTAGGGGAGTTCCTACATGCATGCAACCCATGGTACAACGATGTCTTTCTTTTATTGATTCTATTCATGTTGGTGGTTATCCTATTAATGCTAGTCCCATTATTGTAAAAGGTGGTAGTCCTACACCTAACCTACCTTATGCCACCAACGGTGTCCCATATCCTAGGTCTACTGCATCTCATTGAGGCCTTCCAATTCAACTATCAATACCTATTGGAGGCAACCTCTATTACGGGGGTAACTAGTTTAATTAAATTCGGCTGACTTAAGGCATGGGAGGACCAAGTCCTCGGCCTTGGATGAGCATGCGGGAAAGACTATGCATCATGTGTGTATAGAGGAGTCTCAAGTCATTGCCAAAATTGCGCAGTTTCACCATCGCAAATTTAGAGAGGCCCTGGAGATCGAAAAAAGGCCGATCAACCTTAATAGGGAAGATGGCTGGAAGATTAGCAGTTGCTGGGTCCCAGCCTTGTCTTCTTAGCCTCCTCATTTCCTTTTCGTTAGGTCTTAGGGTTTCTGTCTTCCCCCTCCTTTATTTTTCTTTTGGCAGTTTTGTCCTATTATTTTGGAGCGGTTGAGTTAGTGATTTGTTTCGGGCTATTATGATACTATTGGCCATATTATAATTAGATTTTTTACCAAAATTTCAGTATTTATACTATTTAATTATCTCTAGATTAACCTTAGAATTAAGTTTCCCTTTAACTAATTTCTAAAAAACGCGTTTTAAACCTTATAAATATTAATAATAAATAATATTGACATCGTTATCCTTAATAAAAATTTGGAATAAATATTCTTTTTAATAAATATTGTTTTAACCTTTAGGTTTAAAGATTCCAATAATATTAGTTTAGTAATAAACATATCAACCTTGGATTATAAGTAATAATAGATTTTGGATTATTGACCGTTAGGTTTAAAGGTAATTATGATTTACCATAATATTAGTTATAATATTTACCTAATATAATAAAACTCTAGGAATAATAGTTTAACAAATTGTTTAGATCTATTAATTATCAAGAAGATTTAGATTATGTAATAAACTTTTATTAATTTATATAGCTTATTAATTTAATGGACCAATCTATTTAAATAATGAATATGATATAGACCTAACTTATAAATAATAATAATAAATAATAATGACATTGCTAACCTTAATAAATTTGGAATAAAAATCTTTTTAATAAATATTGTTTTAACCTTTAGGTACCAATAACATTAGTTTTAGTAATAAACATATCGACCTTAAATTATAAGTAATAATAGATTTACCTTGGAATAAATAATATGGATTATTAGGTAATTATGATTTACCATAATATTAGTTATAATTTTCACCTAATATAACTAAACTCTAAGAATAATAATAGTTTAACAATTTGTTTAGATCTATTAATTATCAAGAAGATTTAGATTATTTATTAAACTTTTATTAATTTATATAACTTATTGATTTAATGGACCAATCTAATTAAAAAATATTAAATATGATATAGATCTGACTTACCAAAGACCATTAAATAATTATCACACAACTATCTAGTATAACTAAATTCTTAGAATAATAGGGTTTGATTACCTTTACGTTGGAATAATAATTAAATATGGATTAATTAATTTATATTATGGGATATAATAACCATCTTAATTAAAATATGTACGTTTCTTGATATTTGGGATAATAAGAATAATACACCTAATCATTTTAATTTACCAAATGGATTCCTTTATTTACTTAAATTTAGCTTTTTCGAGAAATATTAATTGACTTTTTTAGTAGTTTGACCAGGGTCTCTAGGTCAAATTAGCCGTTAGGAATTTAGCTGTTGGGGTCTCTGCACGCTCTATTTAATCACGCTAAGCTGGATTAGTTCTTCAACTTGTCCTGACGATGAACCACACTGGTTGGTTCGAAACGCGTCGACAAAAGATTCGTTATGTGATTTTGCCGAAGATTATCTTAGAAAGGAAGGATGTCTTTAGGTTTTGCAAGGATGTGTGTGAGGCACCTAAGCAAGGAAAATTACAAGGTAAAGATGAAGTTTGGGAATTTTTCAAGGATATCTTTCATAACTTGATACATGTAAAAGCAGAGAGAAGGTATAGTACATCTACAAAATCCCTTTATGAGATGATCAAGTTATGGGGAGGTCCAAGATTACACAGCTTTATTAACATGAATCTGGATAGTCCTTCAATAATTAGGACTTTAAGCAAAGTTAGAAAGTATTTAGCATATATCCCAGGGGAGCACGAGCACATTTTAGAGGTAGTCAGGAAATTGTATGCTTGTTATAAAGCCAAGCATTGTAGAGATGGACCAATTCCTATATTTCTTACTGGAGATGAAACAATTGAGAAAAAATATGTTAGGTGGGTAGAAAAAAGAAATACACTAGTGGGGTCTTATGGTACGAAAGGAGAACATCAATCGAAATGACATTTCCTAGTGAGATTTGGTGGGGGGATGTAGGATATGAGATTGTAACAGATACTTTTAAGAACAATGTTATTGGCCATTATGCATGTGTTATTATTGCAAACCCTTTACATGAAAATCTTCCTCATTTGGTTGTGGTTATTCATCCAACATGCAATAGGTTCAATGCAAATTTTATTTATCAACAATGGGAAAATTTAGAATCTATCTGGAAGAAACACGTGGAAAATAATTTGGAACCTATTGTTGGTCATTCCTCGAATGGGGATAGTAGAAGAAGACAACTTATGTTGAAGGATTATTCTTCATCATCAGGTCTTCAATATAAAATTCCTTGGGAAGGGTGGAGGCTAACTGGGTTGTACAATGGTTGCAATGTAACAGGATTGCATGACCAAGATTACATCCACAATGGAGAAAAGATAGTTAATCCTTTGTTAGCGGTCAACGAGAGTTGGTTTTAGGAAAGGACTACTATATGTTTTAACCCCATATAGAAATTACCTACATACGAATTCTAAAAAACATAAAATAAACAATGGTGAGAGCATAACACATCAAACAAATATACACATAGATTTTCCCTTAGATCCCAAAACCAGGACTACTAGATTGATTTTACATTATGTTCCTTTCAATGTTACAATACATATATATACTTGTTGAAGCATCCATAAACCCCAATCCATTAACCTTAGATTAGAACATAACCATAGTTCCCTTAGTTGGATCTACAAAATGCCATGGATCAAAAACCATCGCACCCAAAACCATGCAAAAAACCATACGTAGGTCCGCCCACCTAATATAGGGTCTAAAACAAAAATTCTCGAGGTGTTGCCCTAAACCCCGTAGAGGGGGCCTACCACCCCCCTCAAACCCCCTATGAGCCCCCCACTACGTATCGGCACAACGAAGGATGGGGATCCGCCCAACTTCTAACACAGCCCAACATTCTCCCACTTGTTGTTTTCTTTCCATGGGAGAGCTTAGTTATTTATCTATCCCTACAATGCCCATTGTTTCTCTACACTAAGAGAACTTCTCAGAGCTCACAGATTTTTTCAATGCATCTGCAACATTCTTCAAAGTGTCCACCTTTACTAGAATCATTTCTTCATATTCTATCATATCCCTCACAAAGTGATACTAAACATCAATTTTCTTTTTATTTGAATGGTATGCAGGGTTCTTTGCCAAGAAAATTGCACTTAGGCTGTCACAGTCTATCCTTATAACTCTTTGTATTAACCCCATACTTGAACACAATCTCTTCAACCAAACTGCTTCCTTGCTTGCAGTGGTTGCCATGTATTCTGCCTTTGTAGTTGATAGTGCCACTACAGATTGTTTCTTACTCATCCAACTGACTGCACCTCCAAATAGGTTAAAAACATACCCACTTGTAGATATTCTCTGATCTATATCTCCAACCTAGTCTACATTAACAAAGCCATGGATATCCTAAAATCTATCCAATTTTGGTCTTCCTTGGTAGCACAAACCATAATCACTAGTGCCATGCAAATATTTGAAAACCCGCTTCAATGTTATCCAATGCTCCTTCCCTGGTTTTGACATAAACATGCTCAATACTCCCACTGCATCTGTAATGTCTTATCTAGTACATACCATCACATACATCAGGCTACCAACTGCACTTGCATATGGAACAAGAGACATGTTATCTTTCTCTTCTTGTGTCTTGGGACACTGTTCAGTAGATAACTTTACATCCATGGGAATAGGAACCTTCATCGATTTATTATCCCACATATTAAAACTTTGCAGTATTGTCTTGACATACTTCCTCTAGTTTAACCAGAGCTTCCTCTTTTCCCGATCTCTTTTAATTTCCATGCCCAAAATATAGTTTGCAACACCAAGATCTTTCTTGTCAAATTTGGAGGACAATTGCGTCTTCAAATCCTAGATAATTTCTTTGTCATTTCCAACCAGCAACCTATCATCCACATACAAGACCAGATAAATAGCACTATCACCAATTAATTTAAAATACACACATTGATCTTCTTTTCTTCTGGTGAAGCCAAGTCCCTATATAAATGTATCAAATTTCTAATACCACATCATTGGTGACTGTTTTAACTCATACAGAGACTTTTTTAATTTTCATACCAGTTCTTTCTTATCCTTCACTGCAAAGCCTTCAAGTTGATTCATGTAGATCTCTTCTTCCAAATCCATGATGTCTTCACATCCATTCGTTCTGCCTCAAAATCAAAAGTAGCAGCAACATATAAAAGTAATGTAATAGAAGCTACGTTAGCAACAAGAGAAAAAATATCCCAAAAATCAGTTCCCGACACTTTGGAATAACCTTTTTCTACTAACTAAGATTTGTATTTCTCCAACTTTCCTTCTGCATTCATCTCCTTCTTGAACACCCATTTTCTACCAATGGGTTTCCTTCCAACCGAAAACTACACCAGATCCTAAGCCTCATTTTTGTGCAAAGATGCCATTTCATCAACCATGACCTCTTTCCAAAGTTTTCCATCCTCTGAATCTATTTCTTCCTTCACAGTTCTAGGATCACCATCAGTAATAGATAAAGAAAAATTTGAACATAAATCAGATGGACTATACCTTTCTGGTTTCCTTCTTTCTCGAACTAATCTTCTCACAACTAAAGTTTGTGGCTCTTCATATTCTAATTCATCTTCTGTTGTAGAGTCTAATTCTTCCTCCTTACACTCAAACTCTCTCTTCTCAGGTTCCTTTGGTTGGACTTCATGTTTAATAACAACTTTCACCTCTTTGAACACCACATCTTGGTTGTACACAACCTTCTTTTTTATTGGGTTCCAAAGCTTATAACCCTTTAAACCATCCTTATATCCAATAAAGATGCACTTTTCAGATTTACTATCCAACTTTGTTCTTTTCTCCTTTGGAACATGTACAAATTCATCACATCCAAATACCCTCAAATGTGAAAGAGAATTTTTCTTACCAGTCCATTCCTCTTGTGGACTCTTATCCTCCAATGCTGATGAAGGTGATTTGTTGACCAGGTAACATGTAGTCTCCATCACCTCTACCCAAAATTCCTATCCTAACCTGACACCATTGAGCATGCTTCTTGCCCTTTCCATCAACATCTTGTTCATTCTTTCTACAACTCCATTTTGTTGAGGTGTGTATGGAGTAGTCTTCTGTCATGCTATACCACACTTCTTATAGAACTCTTCAAATTCATTCTTGCAAAAATCTCCACCTTTATCTATCCTCAACACCTTTATCTTCTTCTCTGTTTGGTTTTCCACCAGAGCCTTAAATTCTTTAAACCTGACAAAGACTTCAGATTTATTCTTGAGGAAATATATCCATGTATTCCTTGAGAAGTTATCTATAAATGATACATAATACACAGACTTACCCAGTGATGGAACCTTCACAGATCCAAACACATCAATGTGCACAAGCTCTAATATATGTTTCGCCCTCTTACCACCAGAGGGGAAACTCACCCAATTTTGCTTCCCATATACATAATTTTCACAGAAATAAAAATCTAGAGAGCTATTAGTCATACCTTCTACCATACCCTTACCATGAAGTATTCGAAAGCCCTTGTCTCCATTATGTCCAAGCCTTTGATGCCATAGCATGGCCTTTTCTCCAGAGGCCACTAGATTTTTTGCTCCACTTTCAGGAACCACAAAATTGTTGCACGCATCAATAACAGTTCTACCATGTAGCTTGTAAAGAGTTCCAATCTGAACTCCCCAAATCAATACTAGTGCTCCCCAAACCATCTTGCGGGTATCTTTCTCGAACACTGTTTTCACACCTGCATAATCCAGCTTGCTTACAGAAATCTGATTTCTAGCCAATGCAGGAATATGCAGAACACCTGGAAGTGTTCTAATCCTTCCACCTTGCAACTTCAACTTTAATTTCCCACGACCAACAATTCTAGCCTTCCTATCATCCCCTAAGAAGACATCACCACCATCGTATTTCTCATACTCGAAGAACCACTCTCTAGGGGGAGTGAAGTGAAAGGATGCACTTGATTCAATCAACCATGCCTCATGATCTACATGTGTACTTGAAGAAGAAGCTAAGTACACATCCCCACATTCATCTGAGGTGGTTTTCACCTCTATAGAAGGAGCATCATCAAACCCCTCTCCTTTGTCGAGAGATTTATATTTACAGTCCCTTTTGTAGTGCCCTTTCTGCATTTCCAGCACACCTTTACAATTTTTCTTGGAGATTTAGATCTCCCTCTAGATTTAGATCTCCCACTCGAGGACTTATTTATGTTTCTGTTCTAGGACTGTTATCGTACAAACAAGGCATCACCATACTGGCTCTCCATATTTTTCTGTCCGATCTCCTTCGTCAGCAAGGATGAGACTATTTCATCAAACTGCAAGGCAGTTGCATTGCTACCTATTGCAATAACCAGACTATCCCACGAATATAATAGAGAACACAACAAATTAATGCTCTTATCTTCATCTAAAATTTTAATATAAATAGAAAATAATTGTCTTACCACGGTATTAAATGCGTTCAGATGCTCTGTCACTGAGTTTCCATATTTCATCCTTAGTTTATACAACATTTTCTGTAGGAAAAGTTTATTCACCAAAGACTTAGATTGGCACAAAGTCCCTAAATTGTCCCACAAAGCCTTCATCGTAGCTTCCCTTGATACATTCAGAAATATTGAATCTGAGACACACAATCTTATTGTGCTTTTTTCCTTTCGATCCAACTTCTTCCATTCTGCATTGGACACTCTCGTTGGTTTATTACCTGGTTCTACTGCGATCCACTGATATTTATGCACCAACATATCCTCCATCTTGAGTTTCCACAACTCAAAATTCTAACCATTAAATTTCTCAATATCTATCTTTCCATTGCTCGCCATCTTCTTTCACCACCAAAATCGATCTTGCAAATCTCCCACTGAATATGGTTTACCAAAAGCTCGAACAAAACCCCTCAGCAACAAAGGTGTCCCCTTGAAGCCAAAACTGCTCTGATACCAAATGTAGTAACCCTGTACAAAAATTACGTGCATACCAATTCTAAAAAACATAAAATAAACAATGGTGAGAGCATAACACATAAAACATATATACACATAGATTTTCCCCTGGATCCCAAAACCGGGACTACCAGATTGATTTTTCATTATGTTCCTTTCAATGTTACAATACATATATATACATGCCGAAGCATCCATATACCTCAATCCATTAACCCTGGATTAGAACATAATCATAGTTCCCTTGACCGGATCTACAAAATACCATGGACCAAAAACCATCACACCCAAAACCATGTGCGAAAACCATGCACAAAACCATAGGTAGGTCCACCCACCTAATATAGGGTTCAAAAAAAATTTCTTGGGGCACTGCCTCGAACCCCGTAAAGGGGGGCTACCACCCCCCTCAAACCCCCTGTGACCCCCCCACTCTGCATCAGCGCAACGAAGGGGGGGCTCCATCCCCCCTCTAACCCCCTGGTTTTATTTTTGGGGCTATCCATGGAAATAATATAACACAACCCAACAGCTACATAAGTTTTGGTAATCTCAAAATGATTTATCACACTTTTAAAGTGGATGATCACAAGCTTAAGGGTGAAGATATAGAGAGGATGGATCGACAAAATTGGGGATTCGCACAACACATTGCTTCAAGGCATGTTCAGAGGTGTTTAAAAGAGTTGAGAAGTACACCAAGTGGAAAGTTAGTGAGGACACTAGCTACAGAGACTTATCTAATGATTGTTGTTGACTACATTGACATCTTTATGTCTCATAGTTTGAGCCTTTGGGAAAGGGTGCGAAATGATTCACGAGTTCATCATTTCTTCACATTATGGTTATGTTGGGTATCGAAACAATCTCATACTAATGTCAACATATATTTCATCAGCAGAGAGGTATATCAATATGTGAAAATTTCTTACCATTTTGTAGTTTTGTGGATGAGATTGTTTCGAGATCATTACTCTAAATTTCCATGTGTTTTGCACCTGACTGGGTCAGATGTATCTAAGAAATTATTTAGTAAAGTTGGCGGGATGGTTGGAGTGGAGAGAGATTCTGATTTCACTGACTTTCTTCATGCTATTGGAACTCTTAATAGAGTTGCTGAAAAAGAGTCAAATCCCCAAGGGCTTCATTTTAATAAATCTTATAAGAAACAAGAAAGCATTTGGAATAGATTGCACCAAGAAACAATACAAAACATTGAAATATTGTTGGAATATGATTCAATATCCACATATGCTAAAATTGTAGAAGCCCTTAATTTGGATTAAAGGATGCAAAAGATATTTTATCAACTCTTGGAATGCAACCAGAAAATTACACTCAATCTTCTTGGTGGGTTAAACCATGGACAGAGGATCAAAATTATCCAACATTCCTAATTGTGGATGAAGTAGTTGTTGATTCTTCACTGAGTTGTTCCAACTCTATATTCTAGTCGTCATCATCATTTGCATGCAATGAAAGTGGATTACAAATAATGGAAAGTTAGTGGAGACACGAGTTGGATGAAATTTTAGATTCCATTGATGAAAATGTAAGAAAAACGATAAAGCTAGTGGTGGATCTTGATGGTAAGGATATTTTTAAGCATGTCTGGTTAGTTAGTTGAATGGAAATCCAACATTATCCAAATATAGGTTGACAAAAGTGGGAAATGAGGTCTACTTTAGGCGAGATGAGAAGGCTCCAAAAAATGGTGTTTCAATTGTCTTTGGAATTGGATCTGATTGTGGGGTGTTGTTTGAAAGCAACTTAATTCCCCCCACTGAACATACTGCAAGAAAAGGTTTTCCTCAAAGTACAAAACAAGGTGTTTCTTGTGGAACGTGGTACATTGGAAGGGTTGAAAGAATAAGGAACATGGATGGGAATATGGTGTTTGATTACCGTAATGAAATTGACCTTTTGGATAGATTAGAAATCATCGAGCTTCAATTATGTTGGTATAGTAGAATAAAGGGGCAACACCTGTATAAGTATGATTTGATAGGTCATGCTTTTGTACAACTTGAATCTATTATAGAAATCACAAAATTATCATACTATGCTAGAAATGATACATACAAATTAGAAGAAAGTGATTGCAATTTTTTTTCAGATTTTCTGAAAAATTTGAACGAGGTAGATTTTCAAAACATTCTAATTTCTCTTTCCTTATGTATTTCCATATTTTTGATCATTTATAAAGAATTATTGGTTGTATTTTTGTTGATTTTTTTGTATGAATTTGATGTTAATTTTGTACTTTTTGGTTTCAAGTTTAGCGAATAGTTCAAATGGTGAATGTTCATGATAACTCAATGCTTTTTTTCTACCTGCATTTTGGTGTAAGTTTCTTTCACTAGCCATTCATATTTTTGTAGTTGTGCTTCATTCAAACATTAATTTGGTATTTCCTCCATAAAATCAATAAAATTACATACCTATATAACTATATGTACCCCTTACCTCAACACATATATACAATTTAGAGATGAGGGTGCCCCTTACCTCAACACATATATACAATTTGGAGATAAGAGTACCCCTTACCTCAACACTTGTGTTAGATGCCTTCCATTGTGGTTCCTTTGAATTTGGTCCATTTAATCATGAAAAGAAGGAAGAGGTGTTTCCTTTTTCATGAATATGTTTTACGGTTAAGTATGTGGTTATTCTCACTAATGTTAATGTTTTCCTTGAATTTTTAGATTAATGGTTCACTTGCTAGAAAGGATATTAGGGATCTGATGGCACGAGCTTTAGTCAAGATGTTTTATGTTCACTCAGGTCAACAGTTTTACACCAGAGCAATGTCTAACACATGAAGTGCGTTTTATTTTGAATGTTTATGTGGTAGTTGGCTTTCCTATTTTTTAAATTGGACATATAAATCAGAGTTTGTAGTTCAAATGTACCATTAGATCCTTTTTGGAAGTGTTTATATTTTGGCCATACGCATGGGGTCTACAACAGTTAAATTGAACTTGGTTATTATTGACAATTGAGTCCTCAATCATCTTTTGGGCATTTTTTTCAGAGCTTTCACTAAATGTCATTAACATTAATTACTATTTGTAAAGGCTTTTGGACATGTGATGGTAGTTTGTTTTTAAGTTGTTTGCAACTTTGTTGAGATATGTGCTTCTGGTAGATTGGAAGGGTGATGTCACTTGTATTTCTTATTTGTGCCTACACTAATATATATGTGTTTGATGGCCCTTGCAATGTGTGCATATGATCCAAGGGGTGTTTTAAGGTGAATGGTATCTGATTATTTGCAACTTTTGGATTGAAATTAATTTGATAGGGTGAATGGTATGCAAATTTTAATTGATTTTATTTTTCCAAATAAAGAATGCATAAGTTTTTATTTCATGGTTTGGGAAAGGAAAATGCATAGAAAATTTCTTATAGCATGACATGTCACCTCCAAAAAGCAAAATCAGGCCACGTGGTGGCCACTTTCCACAAACTTTCATACATAATATACCTTTGATCTCTCCCGGGAACACAACTAGAAGAAAAAAATATGTGTTAATGAGCAAGGCAAGTTGTCAATGAAAGGTGATGCAGAGCTAGTTCCCAGTGTTATTTTGCTTATTAGTCCCTCCATTATCCCAGAATCTCCAACATGGTTGGTAAGATTTTAGAAATCTTGAATTATTGTAGTAAATGATATAAACTACACGAGCACTTTGAAAGGGAACTTCTGAATCAATTTGAATATCATGCAGTTCGAACCGTTGTTAGAGGGCACTTCTGAATCATTTTGAGACGGTCTTGACTCTTGGGTCATTATGAAATGATTTATTTTATGATGATAATTTGTATCTATCTTGCATTTCCTTTTAGCTCATTTAAGGCACAAACTAGCCCTTTCCTTAGGCCCTTCTGTTGGGTCCCTATAATACTAGTGATTACCCCATTACTATTGTAGTTATACCCCTTATTTATATTGTTGTGCCCCTATTACCCACATATTGTTATTTCTGTGCCCCATAGAATCCCTCTATTATTATTTTTGTGGCTTTATATTATTATTGTTAGGTCGGCTAGATTATATTGTGACTCCTTAAACTCCTATATATAGAAAGGAGGTTTTGTCATTTGTATCATCCAAGAATTGTTCATTTGTGTAATGTAAAGGAGGTTTCCCCCTCGAAGAGGCTGAATTCTAAGGCGTGGATCTCTCTTTTCTATCTTTATGTGAGCTGGTTTCATAACATTTGGTATCAGAGCTTTGGATTCTAGGGTTTCGCTGCTCCAAACAGGTCATCGTGGCATTTTCGCTATAACTCTTTTTCTGTGACGTTTCAGAAGTCGAAAAAAAACCCGTTTGAGAAGAATTGGCGCTGAACCTCGGGTCCGAATTTCAGAGCTATTTTCGTGACATGTGACGAGATATGATTCGAGGAAGTTGGTCTTTTTGCAGACTCCTGAATTACACTCAAAACAGGTGACCTGGGGAAAATCGTCATAACTTTCTTTTTGAGAATCGGATTGAAATTTCGTAAGAAGTTATAGAAAGAGGACGGACTGTAGCTTTCTTTTATATATTTTTCAGAGTCAAAGGTTGAAACAGTGACACGTGGCACGTCGTAAAGGTTCGCTCTACTGAACTAGTATATAATCAAGTCACTGTGGGAGATTTCGCATAACTCTTCCTTGGAGAATCCAATTTGGTTCAGACTTGTGGCATTGGAAAGAGGACACAGAGGGATACTACAGGTCACAAATTCAGAACTATATAATCAGAAAGTACAAAGATACATCGGAGGAAATATCGAGCTCCTACAAAGTGAAAAAAGGTGTGTAGATTTTCTTTAATTTTTGCTTAAGCTTGGTTTGAAAATTTATTTTGAAGGAATTCAAAGGGCATATTAGAGAATTATTATTGGTAACTGATTCCCCGAGGAAAGAAAATGCAAACACCTAGTAAGGAGCCTGAAAGCTCTAGCATGACTCATGAAGAAGAAGAAGAAATGCTATATGATATATCAAAATTACAAGAACAAGTGCAACGAGTGTCACTTGCACAAAAAGCAACAGAATCTAAAATGGATGGTTTAAGGAAAGATGTAGAAGCTAAGATGGACGGTTTAAAGAAAGGTGTAGAAGCTAAGATGGATGGCATGGAAGCTAAGGTGAATGGCATGGACGCTAAAATTGATGGCATGGATGATAAGATGGATAGGTTGCTACAAGAAATGGTCACTAAGGGTGAAAGAGTACTAAAGGAAACTCATGATGAGAACAAAAGAAATGTTAATCATGATTCCATAGACTCTAATGTTGGATCGAAGACTCACCATGTTCCAAAAATCGATATGAGGAAGTTTGATGGCAAGGATCCCGCCACATGGATATTATAGATGGAGCAATTCTTCGATCTCAATAATGTGCAAAACACACAAAAGGTACGTATGGCAACTTTATATTTGGAACCAAATACATTTGTATGGTATCAATGGCTTTGTTCTCGTAAACAGTTTATCACTTGGGCAATTTTTACGGAAGAATTGATAGCACATTATGAGGATACAAAAAGCAACACTTTTTTTAGCCAATTGATAAGTCTCAAACAAAAGGGTTCAATAATGGAGCACATTGAGGAGTTCCAAAAATTGAACATAAGGGTAAAAGATATTCCAGAGGAGCATAGGATTGATGTGTTCATAGGGTCTTTAAAGGATAATATCCAACATGATGTGCGCCTTTGGGAACCTGATTCATTAGAGAAGGCATTCAGGTTAGCAAGAAAAATGGAAAGCAAAATTATGGCAACTAGGAAGCATACCATTCACAACTATAAAGACGGAAGTGTTGTTGCCCATAGTCTTCCACAACCTACAAGGTTGACACCACAACAATTGGAAGAAAAAAGAGCAAAAGGGCTTTGTTACAATTGTGATAGCAAATACACAAAAGGTCATAAGTGTGCTGAGAAGAAATTATTCTACATAGATTGTGAAGAGGAAGAAGAAAAGGAGCAAGAAAGGTCAAAAGAAGAGGATATATTCCAGGAACAAAGCCTAGATGAAGAACAAATAAATCCGACCATATCTTGTAATGCATTGGCGGGAATTACCACTCCTCAAACCATCAAGATAGAAGGACAAATCAAGAAGAAAAAGGTAATAGTGTTGATTGATTCAGGAAGCACCCACAATTTTATTCATTGTAGGGTAGCAAAAGAATTGAATTGCTTCTTATATCCAGCACCAGAGTGTCAAGTGATGATTGCAAATGGAGGAACAATAAATTTTTCTGGAAAGTGCCATAATATCAAGCTATCCATGGGAGAATATGTATTGACTAGCCCAATGCTTTCCATTCCAATGGGAGGTGCTGATGTTGTACTAGGAGTCCAATGGCTACAATCCTTGGGTACAATAGCTTTTAATTTTCAAGAACTTTTCATGAAATTTTCTGTGGAAGGAAAGGAAGTTGAATTAAGGGGTATTGCAGGGAAACCAGGAAAGATAATCAGCTCTAATGGCATGACAAAGCTTCTAAAAAAGGAGCAAAGAGGTGTAATTGCACAATTATGTTCGCTAGATGTTTCCACATTGGAATCATCTATTTCTCCAGATCTCCAAAAAGTCCTGGACAATCATTCCAAGGTATTTGAGACTCCCAAAGGTCTCCCACCTATGCGTGATCATGATCATGCTATTCATCTGATTCCAGGAAGTGTTCCTCCAAACATCAGGCCGTACAGATATCCATATGTCCAAAAAAGTGAAATTGAACGTATGGTTGCAGAAATGCTAGAGGCTGGTATAATTCAACCGAGTCAAAGTTCTTTCTCAGCTCCAGTAGTATTGGTGCACAAGAAGGATGGATCATGGCGCATGTGTCCAGATTATAGGGAGCTCAACAAGCTCACTATTAAAGATAAGTTTCCCATTCCTGTCATTGATGAATTACTGGATGAATTGCATGGATCAATTTACTTCACCAAGTTGGATCTTCATTTGGGATATCATCAAATCAGAATGAAGATTGAAGACATTCCGAAAACGACATTTAGAACTCATGAGGGTCATTATGAATTTTTGGTCATGCCTTTTGGCCTTACCAATGCACCTTCAACATTTCAAGGTTTGATGAATTCAATTTTCAAACCATTCCTTAGAAAATTTGTGTTAGTATTTTTTGATGATATACTAATCTACAACAACTCTTGGAAGGATCATGTTGAACATGTTGACAAGGTGCTACAACTATTGGAGGAGAAACAATTATATGCAAAAAGATCCAAATGTTTCTTTGGAGTCCAGGAGGTGGAATATTTGGGTCATATTGTATCTCATGAAGGAGTTAAGGTAGACCCTAGCAAAATTAAAGCCATTAAGGAATGGAAAATCCCCACATCCATAAAGCATCTGCGAGGATTTCTGGGTTGACGGGGTATTATCGCAAGTTTGTTAAGAATTATGGGAGAATAGCAGCACCTCTAACAACATTATTGAAGAAAGATTCATTTTCATGGACTCCGGAAGCAACAAAGGCCTTTAAACATCTTAAGGAGGCAATGTGCCAAGCACCAGTCTTAGCTACGCCGGACTTCACAAAAACCTTTATTGTGGAATGTGATGCTTCAGGAAATGGAATTGGTGCTGTTCTAATGCAAGATGAAAGACCCATTGCTTTTGAAAGTCGTCCAATCAAGGGAAAGTTTTTAAGCAAAGCTATTTATGAGAAGGAAATGTTGGCAATACTCCATGCACTTAAGAAATGGCGACCCTACCTAATGGGAAGACACTTCAAGGTAAAAACGGATCATGATAGCCTTAAATACTTTTTAGAACAAAGATTATCCTCTGAAGAGCAACAAAAGTGGGTCACAAAGATGTTGGGTTACAACTTTGAAATCATCTACAAAAAAGGGAAGCAAAATGTGGTGGCAGATGCACTCTCAAGAAAGGATGAGGATATGGAAGCATTGTTGTGTGCCATTTCTATTATCCAACCAGATTGGATAAACGAAGCAAAGGAGGAATGGAAGAATGACGAAGAAGTGTGGGCACTTATTCGAAAGCTACAACAAGATTCAAGTACTTCTGATACATTTAGCTGGAAAAATGATTCGTTATGGTACAAAGATCGCTTATACCTCTGTAAGAATTCCCAGCTAAAACAAAAGATTCTTATGGAATTGCACACTTCTCCCTTAGGAGGGCACTCAGGATTTTTAAAAACTTACCACAGGGTTAAGAAGGAATTTTTTTGGGATGGCCTTAAATCAGATATTCAAAAGTTTGTAGCAGAATGTTTGGTTTGCCAACAAAATAAAGTTGAAACAATTAAGACACTGGGTCTATTACAACCTTTATCCATTCCAAGCCAACGTTGGGAGGAGGTTTCAATGGATTTTATCACAGGTTTACCCAAGTCTGAGGGAAAGAGTGTCATCATGGTGGTAGTTGACAGACTTACCAAGTTTGCACACTTTTGTGCATTATCACATCCATTTAAAGCCAGTACAGTTTCTACTGCATTTATGGAAACAGTTCAAAAGCTACATGGAAACCCAAAGATTATTGTAAGTGACAGAGATCCCATTTTCACTGGAATTTTTGGACAGAATTATTTTCTTGTCTTGGTACTCAGTTAGCTCATAGCTCATCTTATCATCCTCAATCTGATGGGCAAACTGAGATAGTAAACAAATGTTTGGAAGGATATCTTCGTTGCTTTGTATCTGATAAACAGACACAATGGGTCAAATGGTTGCCTCTGGCTGAATGGTGGTATAACACTTCCTTCCATACAGCAACAAAAATGACCCCATTTATGGCACTTTATGGGTACCAACCACCATCAATCACATCATATTTAAGAGAAAATTCTAAGGTTCAAGCAATGGAACATCACATCGAACATCAACAACAAGTCCTCCAACTCTTAAAGGATAACCTCGTGTTGGCACAAAATAGAATGAAACAACAGGCAGATCAACATCGCAGTGAAAGAAGTTTTGATGTAGGTGATTGGGTATTCCTACGGCTACAACCATATAAGAAAATGTCCCTAAAGCAAGCTAAGAAGGATAATAAATTATCACCAAAGTATTATGGTCCGTACAAGGTGTTGGAAAAGATTGGTACTATGGCATACAAATTGGAGCTTCCTGCAGCTTCTCGATTACACCCAGTTTTCCATGTTTCATGTTTAAAGAAGGTTATAGGCGACAAGCTCCCAGTTCAAACAATATTGCCAGAACTTGACGAGGAAGGAAAAATTATATTGGAACCGGAAGCAGTCACAGAAACAAGAACTCGACAGCTACGAAATCGATCAATTTCAGAGTATCTTATCAAGTGGAAGAACTTATCCGCTGAAGATTCCACATGGGAGGATGAGAATTTTATGCAGAAGTATCCAGAACTTCTCAAGCGTTGAGGACAACACTTTTTTTGAAGGAGAGGGGCATGTTGGGTCCCTATAATACTAGTGATTACCCCATTACTATTGTAGTTATACCCCTTATTTATATTGTTTTGCCCCTATTACCCACATATTGTTATTTCTGTGCCCCATAGAATCCCTCTATTATTATTTTTGTGGCTTTATATTATTATTGTTAGGTCGGCTGGATTATATTGTGACTCCTTAGACTCCTATATATAGAAAGGAGGTTTTGTCATTTGTATCATCCAAGAATTGTTCATTTATGTAATGTAAAGGAGGTTGCCCCCTCGAAGAGGCTGAATTCTAAGGCGTGGATCTCTCTTTTCTATCTTTCTGTGAGCTGGTTTCATAACACGTTCTCGAACTTTCTGAGAGACCCCCACACCCCCCCCCCATATGAGGCATCTTTGTATTACATTCAGGTCTATTCTAGGACCTATTTTGGCCCTCTTCTTGGCAGACCTCATTAGTATTTGACCTAAGTATTTTCAATGGCATCTCTATGGACAAAATTTGGGATTATTCTTAGTGAAGTTGGAGGACATTATTTTATTATATCTCTATGGTTTCTAAACTAATCTGATGCTCATTTAAGCCTCTGTTATGGGATCTTCTGAAAGAAATATATATCTATTCAAAATACCTCCAAGGAAGATTGTTTGTAGCCGTATCCTCACCTTTTGTAAGATTTATCATTTCTAAGAAATGTGAAGGGTTTGTTGAGCTATATCTAGATCTTTCTGGAGTTGCATCTAGGACTGGTCAAGCGATTATTAAAAGAACTGATAGAATCATGTAAGGAATTGATGGCTATAATAAAATCATGTCTTGCTTCTGAAGCAGTTACAAGAAGTATATTATTGGCCATATCAAGAGAAAATATCTCTTCACTATTGGTATTGGTGTATTTTCTTAAATTTCAATTTGATTTTTTGTTTTTCATAATGATTATTATATCATAAAGTGTATTATGTACAATTTTGATTACTTTCTATTTCCTTGCATGAATTGAATATTTTGAGTATCAACAATGTTTAACTATTTCAAGGTTATCTTGAAGTCATATCCTAATATTTTACGTATTGCTTAACTATTTTTACATAATAAATGTTGGTGCAATAGAGAATACAGGACTTCATCCCAACAACATGTTATCTATAGGTGGATAAGGCAATAGAAGGTAGATGTGTTGTAAATGACCATCTTTTGGTTAGTTATTTGGAGCATTACTAAGAATAACTTGGTATTGAATACAATAGCTATACCTATTTCATTTTGCTTTTGCAGCACCTTGTTGACTTTCTATGCACTGTATATGTGGAGACTTCTTTGCTCTTGAAAATGGTAGGAAGAATCCATAATTTTCCTTTTACAAGTCTTGGTGGGGAGGTGAAAAAATTACAAGTATTTGTTGATAAATTTATCCCTTCGTTGAACAATTCCAAGGTATGCAAAAGTGTTGTTGGGACATTTTAATTTTATTTAAGGTTTTAAATTTAAATTTATTATTGGTTTGAACTTTGTACTGATAGACATATGTTCTTGGAAAGCTTCTTTAAATAAGTATATTCTTGGAGGTGAGTTTATCACTGTTGACTTCCATAAATAATTATGCACATTTATCATTTCAAAACAAATGGAGCAAGTGGTGTATCAAATCGTTTTGGTGACAAAGGAAATGCAAACAGAAGTTTCAGCATTATTTTAAGAGTGCACTAGAGAAGAAAGTGTAATGCCCACCTTGAGTTAGATATCAGACCTCACTTTTCAGGTGATTTTCAACAAGTGATATTTTTGTGCTTACTACAAGACATTTTTCCAGATATTTTTGTGCTTCCACCATCACTTGTATATGACATGAATTATAGAATGAAATTGTTAATGGTTTATTCCACCATATAAACTCATTTTTTTCTCAGTGGCGTATATTCTTCTACCTTTCTCCTTTGCTTACGTGTCAATCATATCCATCCATGATGAGTATTCTTGTTAACCTTGCACACTTCTCTTGTATAATGATTGATGGCATTAGCAACAGTGTTCACATAAATGCCATAAGTTGGAAATGCAGGTGAAAACATAGAGGAGAATGTGGGTCCCTAATAAATAGGGACTGGGTGCTTAAGAAGCATGAAGTGAGGTTTTAAGCCTCGTGTTTAACCAAATCAAATCTGAGAAATTCATCTCATCTATTGGTCAACCTTTTTTATAATGACTATGTAGCCATAGACTCTACAATGTGTACTATGTCTCTAGTAGACTTCTCATGCTAAATAATTGAAGAGTCCTTGGTCCAGAAGAAAGAAGAAGAAATGTTTTCTTCTCCTACCAATTCTTGTAGCCTCATATCCTTTCTTATTTCTTCTTGCTAAAACTGCACCATTTCATCATATGCATACCTTGACTGTTTTCTACCACCAAACCTGCAAATGTTTTGTAGGGATCTTCTTTGAACTCTCATTCTTTGAATTATGTTACTGATGTACACATTTTTCACCCCGATACAATTGGTCAATAAGGACAAGAATGAATATGTGGACCCTTTATCTTGTCATGGTCAATGGTCTTTATTCCTTGACTATGATATATGTTCGCTTTTCTTTCCAAATTCCTTACTGAACTTGTCATTCTCAAGCCATCAAGGTAAATGAGAGCTGTGAGATTCCATCTTACATGTTATATAGGGAGGTTCCATCTACCAAATTAGCAAGTGGATGTTTTCAGCCATTTCTAGAATTTGAATTTCAGAAAATTGTATCAATGGGACATGGTAAAAATCCTAGCCCTGTTGATGGATGGTGGGGCCTTTTAGCTCATTATAGATACTCAATTATCTCCAGTAGAGGTTTTCCTACAACTAAATTGGCATATTATGAATGTTTCTATCCCTTTTTCTCCTCATGCATAGGTTTTTGGCATAAATTTGTTTTATTTTTACTATAGAGAAGTCCCTCTTCCTTTCAAAAGTAAAAGCCTTACATCAGTAAATAGTTGGGGACTTTCATCTCTAAGTGGACCTGCTAGAATTAAAGGTACATAGTTCTGATTAGTCTTCAATTTACAGAATGTAAAACCCCAACATCCTTGACAGTGGTGAGAATTGCATGTAGGTTGTTATATTTCGAGTTGCTCATGATCAGTAAATATGGTTTTTGTCAGGCATAAATTTTTGTGATGCTTTCCATTTTGAAGTGGATATTCATACATAAATACATATATATCTCATGTTACAGGCTAAAAACGAGAACCTCCCACCCGTGGTGATAAATTTAATTGCAAAGGAGTTGAAGAGTCTTGATGAATCACCTCATGGAGGTATAAAAATGGTGGTGAATGATGAAAAGTTTTCCAATCATAGTCGCGGACATTGAAGGACCAAGTACATTCTAAAAGAATAATCCTGAACAATGTAACATATTTTGGATGTTCTATGCTTGAGAAAGGGATCATTTTTTCATATTGTGTTTAGTGAAGCATCTGAATTCTTTTTTTTGCATGGTTATTAGTAATTACTAGATTTTTGGAACATGAGCTATATTTACATTTATTGATTCTTTTTCCTACAACTGGAACTCCATACGAATTTGGTGTTTTTCAGATGAAACTGGTTCTAGCTCCTGATTTTCCAAACTCTCCTCCAAGAGGTAATTGTTGATCCTCATAATGATGCTTCATCCAATTTACATTCTCTTAAATGGATATTATGTTTGCTTTAGATGTTTAGTTTCCTATAAGACATTCTTTTTGTTTTTTACTTACTACTTATCTAAATCATCAAGTATATAAGTAGGATGCATGACTTGTAAAAATTGAGAAATAAACTTTGGTGTCTTTCAATAGTAATGATTGGTTTGCACTGCAAGGTATTTTTTCAAAAACATCTTGCACCCTAATACTGCAAGCAATGGAGAGATATGTGTTACTACTATTAAGAAGGATTGGAATCCAACCCTTGGACCGTGACACATTATTCTTGTATGTGTTCATCCACTTATTAGTTTAGCTTATTTATGGGTATGATGTGCTTATGTTACAAGAGGTACAATGCTCTTATGTTACAAATAAAATATATTGATATGGGTTTATTTTGTAGGCTCTATGCAAGCATTCATGCTTTGAAACCCAAATTGAAGAGGAAAGTGGAAATTTCAGAGTCTACTGCTTTAAATGAAGGCCTAAAAAATACCCTTGTGACCTCTCATACCCCACTTCTGCTATGCCTAACAAATATGAGAATAATATTCAAGATCCAGGCATAAATCTTGCTCCAACAAAATCTATAGGAGTTGGTGCATCAACGGTTCATAAGAAGAAGGATCTAGCTTCTAGAAAAGTGTGAATTGATAAGAAAAATATCGATTCAATTTAGGAGGGCATAGTAGACTGTGAATTGTATGATATGTACTTTTCAACTAACAAATAAATATTGACACTAGGATCTGTAATGTGTCTTAACAGTGGTCGTAGGTTTTTCACAGTAGTCAAAGATTTTTTGTAGTTCTTTTACAAAGCTTTTTTCTGACCAGTGCTTAACACGCTGACTTGGCTCTAGGTCTGTTGAGTTGTTTCATAGATTCAATTTAATCTAGCATGAAGAATGCTCTTAAACATGCAACCTTTGAGTTTGTAGAAGTGAACATTTCTAGAGTTGGATGTACAAATCTATTGTTGGTTGTATCGTCATCCCATAAACAACTATTTGATGGAGATGTTTTTCTAAAAGCTGTATCATAATATTTTCAGGCTTGGCATATATTCGTTGTTTAGATTTAAACTGTGGAATGGTTGGAAATTTGGAATTTTGTTTTTAATGGTGCACAACATAGATATTTTTACTTTATGCTATATAGTTGGGAACTTTCAAGTGCAATATGGTATAATAAAGAAACTTTCTTCTTCATTATGGGGTAGATATACAAATTTAGATTTGTTTATAGTGGAGACTATGTTTTTTCACATTATTTCATGTTGTTGTGTATTTAGTTTGTGTTTTGATACTTGACAATATGATGGTTGTTTACACCATAGTGTTTAAAGTCATTTTTCTTGGTTGTTCCAAGAGCTTGATTCTTCTCAGGGCTCTTACACTAGAGCAGACAATGTTGGTGTCACAATTTTTATGAAACATCCTTGCAGGATTGTTCGTTTTGTTGCCACAATAGTGCTTGAATTCTACTGGAAGGTTACCCACTTGCATTTGTTGTTATTTGTAATAGTATCATAGTTTTAGAGTGTAGTATATTGTTTTATTACGAAATTAAATTGAGTTATGAGAATCTATTAGCGCAGAATTTTGTTTTCAACTCATGTTTGAATTAGATGAAATTAAGTTGGACTAAATCCTGAGTGTTATAGGCAACTAAGTTAGACTAGAGTTGATCAAACATTTTTAGCATGGAATTTTGTTTCCAACTTTGTTTTTATTAGATGCAACAAATTTTGATCAAATGTTGCATATTGCAATTTATTTTGACATATTGGTAAAATGACCATTATTTTGATAAATAAGTTGTGTTTTTAGAATCACTAGTTGCTATGAAATTATCTTTGGACATGTTAGCAGTTTAATAGTTTCATGTTGAAAAATCAAGGACAACTGGTTTAGCTTTCAAGATTCAAAAGATATGTCATGGAAGGTGGTGTGAGTCCTACTGGTCCTATGCAACTTGAGCTTCCAAGGTAATAAGCATATTCTCGCACTTGGGCTCTTAGAAGTGCTCAAACCTCAATGGCCTTTTAGAACCTATGGTTTGCAGGTTTTCCGTAGAAGTTTTAGATGTTTATAAGCATGGTTATATATAGTGAAGATGGTTGTTCTCTATTCTAATCTTGACACTGAGAAGGCAATATTAATTGAAGTTTTATAAGACAATATTAATTGAAGTTTTTATATAAACAACTAGCTTAATCCCTTGGAAAAGAACAACGAAAGGATTATTTTCAATTTCTAGCAAAGCGTTTCTCCTATCATTTCCTCCTTAGACATTTAAACCCATCTTGCGAGCACCTCCATTCAGATAGTCGTTATATAAAACCTTGTAATTCCGATACCATGCTTCTCAACTGGTTTTTGAATTTGAAAGTCACATATCATGATTTTCAACTAATCTTGGCATTATAGATGTTTTCTCTGGCAGAATTGTGTACTCGGATTTTCTCTAGCAGGTATTTTTTATAAATTTGATCTTGCCTAGGTTGCTTCATTATAGGGAGATAAGGCTCTCGGTTCTTGGTGTTAAAGACATTAATTTAATATTGTTTAGCTTAAATTTTCAAGTGATTCTCTGATTATAGAAATCCCATTGTCCTTCCTATTTCAAGGAAGTGATATTATTTCTTAATATTGTTTCCAAGTCTGTTTCTATTTCCTATACGATGTTAGTTTCAACGTAATCGCTCATTATTTAAAATAAATCCCAAGATAAATAATCAGCTTCCTGAAAGATACCTTAAGGAGAAATCCACTATATCTAGCTTGAGTGGGCCTAATGGTTAAGAGCATGTGTTTCCTCCTAAGAGGTTACAGGTTCAAAACCAGAGGTGGTTGAGTATGTTATATTATGTATGCCTTAGTTGATTTAGCAGACAAATCATTGTGCGGAGATGGGTCCCTTGTCCCACAAAAAACGGGGTCTCATACACCAATGTGGTGTTTGGCTTAGCTGAGACCTTCAAATTGGATAATCAAAATATCTTCTAGAAATTTTAGAATTGTATTTCAAAGGTATGAGAGTGCAAGGAAGCCTTTTATTTAGTGAGGTGCATGATAAAGTAATGCTTGACTTTAACATGTAGAAAATATTGTAGACGTTTGGAGGTTTGTTTTGTAATACGCCATCATTTTGATCTAGCCAAATGGATCATATCACCTCTACAACCAAAATTTTGTCTTATGTTCTAGTTGTAGTCCATTCATTTAATGCCTCTATGTTATCTCCAATCCATTGTTTCATTTTACATAGTCTAAGAGTGGTAGCCCATATTGTTGAAAATAATATTGGGGGGGGGGGTGAATCAGTATTATCAAGTCAAATAATTTTTCGTTTTCAAACTTAGATATATGCTACTTTAGATATGGAAACCAGTGTATACATGCAACTGTGTCTACAACAACCAGCGTATATTCAGTAAAATTAAGATTTAATTAATCTATTTAATCTTTAATTAGTGCATCTGAACTTCATTAACCATAAGAAAAGTAAACAGAACAGATCATCACACATATGAACACAAGATATAAGGTGAAAACCCAATGTGGGTGAAAACCACCTGCTGCAATGCTTCTCTATCTTCTTGCTAATAAGAAACTTCTTTTTACAATATTTCTATACTGGTGCAGTCTTATACTAGTACGCAGGCTTCTACCTATAGAAGGCTACAACCTTCTCTCGTTCTCCAGCTTCTTCTAGAAGGGAGCTACAAACCCCTTAGCTCTTGTACTAGCTGATGTACCGTTAAGAAATTTACCTGAGAACACAAATTAATTACAGAGAATTGCTGATAGGAATAAATACAAAAATAATCAGCAACAACCATAAACACATAAACACAAATGTTTATCCAGGAAAACCCCAAATTCGTGGAAAAACCCAACCTAATAAGATCCACTTAGAATTGGCCAAAACGTTGGCCAATCCAACCAAGTGAGCCCTTCACCGCTCACCTCCAGGTCTTGCATTACAATGAAGTCCTTCCAACCTTGTATAAGCTCCATTACATATAATACCATAGGCAGAATACTATGGGTGCACAATACCATGTGCCCCAAAACCATCACTGTTTAACCTGGTCAACTTTGACTCTATCTCGAGTCAAGTTTACCTAACAATTCCCCCCTTAAACTTGACTTGGGGTTCTGTTGAGCTCTACAACAACCCCCCATTTCATAACATTTTATTCACAAAATGATCATATGAAATGGGTCCCTTTAGAGTTTGATTGGTATCAACATTGTATTTTTCAAAAAGGTCCGAAAACCAAGTGAATACATTATATAAAAACCTTTTGAAAAACCCATTTGAGAAAATAAAACAATCCTTTTTCATTGCGATAAAGTGATCACAAGATCGCATATCGCAATGACATAAGGGAGCATAAATAAGTGGTATATTGGTTTCCGCTGATGCGATATCGCAATCGGCTTTTGGCGATACTCTATACAAAGTCTTAAAGCGCCCCCATACCATTGGCCCCGATGCGATGCGCAATCGGCGATCGGCGATCGACGATATATAATACATATCTCATATGATGCCAATACCCCCGATGTGATGCGATATCGCTATCGGCAATCGGAAATATTCTATGAACATTGTTAAGGCGCTCGGGTAATGTATTCTGATGCGATGCGATATCGCAATCGGCAAATCGGCAGCAGGTTGTCCATATTATATATAATCCCTATTCTCCCGACACGATGCGATATCGCTATCGGCGATCGGAGGTTTTGAATGGTGTCAATACAAGAGGTTAAAGCTCTCCCCGATGGCCGATTGCGATAAAGCACAGTTTTCAAAAAAGTCATTAAATGAAGGGATTTCACGATTTATTTCATATTAAAGGCTTGATCCGTCCAACAATGATTCACCTGCCCACAACCGCCAAAACGCTCACAGCACGCTTAAATGAATCATTCGGTCAATTAATGATATAATGGGCATTTAAGATTGGCAGGTTTTAAACGGTCATTTAATGTGATCGTAAGTCCTAAAATCCTCCCATGGATTGTATCTGCGCCCATTTTAAAAGCTAATCCCTTATTACGCATCAGTCAATATTTCTCAGCACTTGCAAGTTTTCATTGTTATTTCTCTGTGTTAAGTATATTTTCGCCTCTGTGCAGAATTCATCCAAAGGAGAAAGCTCAAGCAAAATGGGGAAGAAATCCAAGAAGACCACAGGCGCTTCCACTACGCCAGCTGCAGGACAAGTCCTCACTGACAAAAAAAAAGGATTAATTTCGGATACAACATGTTCTGGTCTCGGCAAAACTACCTGGCAGGGTACCTACAACTTGATCGAAATCGAAGAACCTACACTGACAACAGTTGTAGCTACTGCTGATTCTACTCGGAAATCTGAGAATACTCTTAAGCATTTAGCTGACTCCTTCCTTCGCCAGATAGTGGCCAGGGAACAAATTCTCCCATACACAGATGTAGTGCGGTGGGCAATTGAAGAAATCCCAATCATGGATAGAACCTTCAGCACCAGAGACGGGAGAATTTTCGGGTCATTCAAAGCTGATGATTTGAGGCAAATGTACTATTTTCCTGAGCGAGAGAAGATATACAATAAGGCGTTCCTGGAAAAATTTGCAAACAAGAACGAAGTTGAATTCGAACCCATTCGGGATTGGAGACAAAATCCGGCAAAGCACAAACATGAGTCTTCCGGTAAGTACTCAGTTGATTCCCTGGCTTCTCCTTATTGCTACGCTAGAATAATGATGTGTAGATTGTGGGGATTGCATGACTCTTCTAATTTCACCATAGAGATGGTTCCTTTAATGGAAGCTGCATGCAACAGTGTAATTATGGATTGGGCTACTATTCTCTCAGATAAACTAGCCAAATCTGTTCTTGATTTTAGGAATAAGAATGTCATCTCTGAAAGGATAATCCCCCCATTCTATTACAGTGCATATATTTTAGATACTTTGTGTTTCAATTTTGAATTTCCCAGGCTTGGCTGGAGGTGGACGCCACAAGACCCCACAGCTATCCACATATACCATCAAAAATTATGGAAGTCCTCTTACAAGCACCATCTGTACCAAGTCTGCAATGGCTTTATGGTGCCTATTTATTATTCTATTTTTGATAAACCCATTCCCAAGATTTCCTACCAAGCTTCGTTTGATTTAACAGCGGTAGGGGGATGGTTTGGAGAGGAAAAATTCACCTATGTAAGAGTCTTCGGTAGCGAAGCCGAACCACATGTTCTCCCTTTGTACATACCAGATAAACTGCTAGCAAGAGAAATCGCTTACCAGATTATGGCTGAGAGTGTTACACAGACTCTCAAGAAGAATAAGAAGCAGGGTTGGCCCTCATTTCCCTTAATATGTGGTTTTTATACTCTGCATGATCTCAAACATGATGAAAAGGAAGCCACGAAGATTAAATCATTAACTCTGGCGACTCTCCCAAATAGGCAGTTTGATCCAAAGAAAGTTGCCTATAATGCACTAGAACAGGCCAAATTGACAAAATTTGAGTATAAAGAAGATATGTTTAACGACCTATTCTCTTTAGCTGAATCAATAAATCAGGTTAAAGTATTCGCTAGAATGAAATATAATGATGAAGGGTTGACTTAATTTAATAAACTTAGAGAACATAGGTTGCAAACTCTGCCTCTAGATTTACTAGCGACAACCCCAGCGACATCGTCAAGCGAGCCTGGTCGGCAACAGCCAAGGGAACCTCCAGTTATAAGAAAAGAACTAGAGAATCCACAAGAGGAAAATCGGAAGAAAGAACAAGAGGAAAAGCAGAGAAGAGAGAGAGAAGAAAAGAAGAGAAGGGAGAAAGATGAGAAGCTAAGAAGAGAAAAAGAGGAAAAGCTAAGGAAAGAACAAGAGTAAAAGCAGAAGAAAGAGCAGGAAAAAGTGCGAAAAGAACCCCAAGCTGAAAAGGAAAAACAAACCACCATTGATGTCAATATAGATACTCATGTTGACCCTAAATTTCTCAAGGAATGGGAGCAATTTGATTCCATCATCAGTGGTTTGGAATGTTCGAAGGACACAGACACTTCCAAGGTAACCGATACACAGGAAATCACTTCACCACAGGTTCTAAGAGGAACCAGCGGCCCACCCATTTCTAAAGAGATAGGGGTAATACCAAAGGACCCCTCCGACAAAATCATTTTGCAGATAGAAGATATTCCTCCCTTGGATGTCTTCTACAGCCCAAGGCATAAAGCGGTGGTTAAACGACAATGGAAAAGAAGAAGGACTGATCAACCTTCCCTTTTCCCAGAGCAAACTGTCACCGGAAATGTAGTTTGGAAGGAGGAATTTGACCCCTTTGATGACCTGACAAAACTGTCACAGTATGCAGGAGCTTATTCGACAGCGACAATAGACACGGAATCGGAGGTAAGCCTTTTACTGAAGACAAAGGATCAGGATATTTCTCAATACAGGCGCCGCTGAGTGAGGCGAAGCAGAAAACAGAGCAGGAAGAGAAGCAATTGTTGGCGCAACAACAAATGAACAGTCAGCTAACTCAACAATTGCAGGCAGAAAAACAAAGGACTGACCAAAGCACAATCCAGAAACAGAAAGAATTATCAGAGGCATTGGCACAATTGAAGGCAGCGAACGAGCAAATGATGAAAACAAAAGATGAGCAAATTGCTCAATTATCATCACAGCTCGAGAAAGCAAAGGGCATTCCACAAGTGGATGAATTTAGAGCAGAAGAATTACAAATAAATACTGCATTAATATCCCAAATTAAGCTTCTGTGTCAACAAATAGCCGAGGCAGAGCCACTGTGTGAATTAACGGCATCTATAAGTAAGCAAGTAGATAAGGCCAGGACTGAATTGGATCAAGCTGAAGAAATGATAGCTGCATTTCTCGACTGGCAATATTCTGACCAAGGAAAAGCGGCCAATTTACCCAGGATCTTAGGATCACACAAAGAAATACTCTTCACTGAATGGAAATCCCAGTTAATGAAAGCAGAGAGGGCGGTTTCAAGATGTAAATCAACTTCTAGCAATTTAGTTGAATTGGTCAACAACAATCTCTACTTGTCTAACATGATTTCCCAATGCACAACAGGAACGTTGACAACAATGAAAACGTTGGAGAAATCATGTTATCCAGATTTGGAAGAAAAGGGGAGGTTAATCGCTGGGATTAACAGTTTAACCTGGGATACATATTGGTTCTTCCTGGTAAAGCCGCACACACAGAGAGTCGCCCTTAAGTGCCTAACAGATGAAATCGGGTATATTATTCCCGATATTCAGGATGCCACCTATGCCGCCCAGCTCAGCTCGCGCCTCAACAAACCACTTGAAGTAGAGCCAATGCTTGCGATAAGTCAGCTCAGATTTAAAGGCAAGCAGCCTACTTGATGAATCATGCCGCCGACTGCCAGATCGCTGAGGAAAATAGGATCAAGATTTATTGATACCAATTAAGTAGGATTTCTGTTTTATAGATAGGTAGATTAATTAAGTATTTATAGACCCTTTCATTGTTTTGGAAAGGGTCGTAAAGTTTTGTACCTGACTTAAAGGCTGAAGTTGCACTATTGTGCTTCAGTCATATTCTTTTATGAAACTGGACCAGTTGTTCTTAATTCGATAAGGAAGCTTTTTATGCAATTGTGCACTATTGTCTTTGTATGGAAAATGTTTCTGCGTTGAAGGAAGAATTACAAGTAGCGATTGATATTGGGAGTGTCAAAACAGCTCATATGGTATTTCTATCTATGTCTGAATTCATTCCTGTTATGTGAATTGTTATTTGATTATCCTTGCTCTTATTGATTATATGCATGTGCTTTAACAACAATTCTATATTCCTTCCACTATTGGATGTTTTATGGTATGCTTTCCTTTTAAACATGTATGTGTCGATGATATAAATGATTAGTGTAGTAATATCGCTTTAATCGCTTTGCTTAACTATTTAGGCACAGTAATCTTGAATGAAATAATATCTATGTCTGTTAGATGGAGTCATCTATATGCCTGTCTTTAGACACAGACCATCAAGCGCTACACTTTAAAGTTCAATAGATTCCCGGGATAGGTCATAGTTCTTGTATTCTTGTCAATAGATTTAGTTATTCGCCCATTATTAGCTTAGTTAATAAATCATCCATTCATCCCATTTATCCACTTTTGGGAAACTGGTTCCATTATCCCCAGTCGGAGCCACTATTCCAAACGGAAAAGGAGTTGTACTAAGGTCCGGACCGGGTGGTTATCCCAAATGTTGTTGAAGTGATTTTCGAGGCATCAACACTTTTGGTGCTAGAAGGAGGGCCTCAACTGTGAATGGTACATAAACCAAAATCTATAAGCCATCTAAGAGTAATTCTCCCTCTGTATCTCCTCAATCTTCCTATTTACATGCTGGTTCTCCAGTACTTAAACAAGAAGAAGAGGAATCAACTACCACTGCTCAAACCCATCATACTCCAAAACAATTAAGTCTTGAATCACCTCAAGTTCAGTCTCTTATCCACAAACCTCAGAGCTTCTCGATTTCACCACAGAAATCTGAGGTATCACAAAGCAGTGCGACTTCGCAGTTCAATCTACCTCATCCTCTCACTAGACTTCAGAGCGAAAAGCTCGGTATTGAGCCCACTGATTTCCCTTTACCCAAGAGGAAAAAGGCGAAGAAATATACTGAAGGATCTGATAGTGAAGGGTTTTCATCCACATCTTCCATTGCATCTTCCCCCCTGCAAAGTCAACCATCCACTCCCCCATTACATATTGTTGTTCACCAGGGATCAGGTACTATAACATCCCAACCTGCTCACTCCTCAATATTTTTTCCTTCCCAGACATCTGGAATACCAGCGGTAGTATCAACCACTACTACTATTATAATGGCAGATCCATGGACCAGACCTGGTGCAGTCAATATGCCTGCACCATTTCATCCGTTACTAGATGCTCCTGAAAAATGGCTACCCAAATTTAATCTAGATGATGGGACCCAGGCTGAGGAACACATTAATAATTTCATGTTGGCAGTCAACTTGAAAGGAGTAACGGAACAAGATGTTGTTGTTAGACTCTTCCCTTACACCTTGCAAGGATCAGCAGGATCCTGGTATTTTTCTTTACCCTCTGGTTCCATTACCAGTTGGAGCACTTGCCAAGAGCAGTTTCTTACCAAATATGGAGATGATAGGTCTTTGGCTACCCTAATAAACGATCTCTCCAATCTTAGGATAGAGCATCGGGAACCAATTAAGGAATTTAATGCTCGATTCAACAAACTCCTGAACAAAATCCCGACGGCCTCCAAACCAAGTGAAAAAATTCGAAGTGAATGGTATATAACCGCCCTACCTGCCAACATATCCATTTTTGTAGACAGGGCTGGGAAACCTACCTTAGCCGAAAACATGAGAGAAGCACTTGCTGTGGAGAAACGTATCAATGCTTTAGAGAAGAAGGCTACTCTGGATGACAAGAAAGCCAAAAAAGTCTCTTTTAAAGATGACTCAAAAAAGAAAACCCCAAAATACCCATATGACATGGAAGGTTTGCAAAAGGTCCTAAAAACTTTGTCAAATGAAATGGTTGAAATAAAAAAACAAGTGGCCGAAACCTCAACCAAAAGACCCTTTAAGACTTATAAGAGAAATGAATCAAAGACCCCAAATGTCATATCTAATGCAGACTCAGAGCAAGAAGAAGAAGAGGAAGAGGAAACAATCTCTCCGACTGATGATGAAGAAGAAGTAGTAGAATGTCATGGAATGTGGGATTTTATACTCCCCAACTCTGATACCGATAATGAAGAAGAAGCGTTCCTGGTCACTACTAGGAGCAAAATTACTTCTGAACCTGTTCAGGTATCATCAATGAAAAGGAGTGCAGGTGCCCCTACAACCAAAGAAAAAATACCTGCAAAGAAATCACCTGCAGCACTTCCCCAAAACCAGCCTTCAACTTCTAATACTCCTTCAACATCTAAAACATTAGTGGTATCCGATTCAATGGAGTATAACATTGTTGATGACATGAACAAAACTAAAGCAAACATTACTATGTTTGAGCTTAGTAAATTAAAACATCAGCAGAAATTACTTCTTAAAGAATTGAATGTTGTTCCTTCTACACCTCTTCCCAGTGCTAAAGCTGCTAATGATTCAGGCCAACCTCCCCCTGGTATGCTTGAAGCTACCGATTCAGTTCTTATTGGAGATAGGTCAAATTCTCATACTCCACCTTTCCTTCTAACCTATGAAATCTATAACAGAAACCTGCACAATTGTTTGATTGACTCAGGGGCATCTTCTAACATAATGCCAGCTTTAGTTTGTTCCAAACTGAACATTGAACCCCAGAAGTCTGCTATTCATATTGTACAGTTGGACAGGACCAAAGTGCAGGTTGTGGGAGAAATTAATTCCGTAACTATCAGGTTATCTGCTGATCCCAGAGTTGTACAAAGGATTGATATCTTGATAGCCGATATACCTGAGTTTTACGGTTTAATCTTGAGTAGGGATTGGTCTGAAAATTACATGGGTATATTTCTACTGATTGGTCACATATGTGGCTTCCCTATAAGGGTAAGCCAAATCAAATAAGGATTGATCGAGAAAAACATATGACCCATACAGTTACTGAATTTGAGCAAGAAAACCAGCCTGTAGCATTTAATAACAACATTTTGGGGAATTATTCATCTGAATCATTCTTTGGTAACTTTACTACCCAGTCATCCCCTTTCTCAGTCAATCATTTGTCATCTCAGATTGAGAATTTTTCACAAACTGATAGGTCTAGAGGTTTCAATGATGCCGAGAAAACTGTAAATACATTTGTTAATACCTCTTTATTTTGGTCATTATATTTCGATGGGTCCAAATCTAGTGAGGGCTCAGGAGCAGGATGTATTTTGGTTAGCCCAGTAGGAGAAAAAACAATGCTGTCTTGTAGACTGGAATTTGAATGCACTAACAATACAGCCGAATGTGAAGCCTTAATCCAAGGGTTGTATAAAGCGATCAGTCTTAAAGTGCAATATTTAAAAGTATTCGGCGATTCTGAAATTATCATCAAGTAGGTGAGAAATACAATTCATTTTCTTTCAAATCATCTTAAACATTATCAATCGCTAGTACAAGAGCTTACCTCACACTTTTTGGCATTCAATATCTCCTCCATTCCTAGGTCTCAAAATTCGGCAGCCGACCTACTAGCCAATGTAGCTTCGAAACTCCTACCCTCTGAAGACTACAGCCCAGATAGATTTTCAGTAGAATTTCTTTTTAGGCCTTCAATTCCTGACAATGTCACTAATTGGAGAGTATTTAACCATGATGAGGATATTTTACAATTCTTAACCTCTGAAAAGTCCTATGACAATCAAATTATTGAGGAAAATGAGCATGACTCCCAAATGAGAGAAACACCTCAGGAAAATGCAATTCCTAAGCCTGTGGTAAAGCTGGAGGATCTTTATGATATTAAAGAGAGGTTTAAACCTGTGACTAATGCAAAGCTCCAAAGCTCTACCCTAAGGTTTGAATTGATAAATCTAGGTACTGAGCAAGCTCCTCAAAATATTAATTTATGATTAGGACTTTCCTTTGAAGAGAAAAAGGCATTCATTAATCCATTAAGGAAAAATAAACAGGTTTTTGCTTGGAAATACGATGATTTGAAGACATATGATACATCCATTATCTAGCATACCATCCCATTGGTTCCCAATCAGAAACCAATTCAACAGAAGTTAAGAAAAATACATCCAAGTTTAGAGAGTCAAATAAAGACTGAACTTAACAAACTCTTGAAAGCCAAATTATTTTTCTAGTCCGACACTCAAACTGGGTCTCCAATATGGTGCCAGTCAGAAAGAAAAATGGCGACATACGGATTTGTATTTATTTCAGACATTTTTGTTAACACCCAGGTTGTTCCCTATGACTCCCAAGGGAATACGGCCGGGGTAACCACTAACCAATCTTTTAATCACTGTTTCTAGCCAAACTGTGATCAGAGAGGGCTCTCTCTTTATGATTTTGTATCTACAATGATAGTGTTTTAGGCTAGGTATTGAGCATAGGTTATGTTTATGTTTTTGGTTGATGAAACTCCTTTTAGATTTCAGTGATGTAGTTTTCAGAGAGGTTGAATATCATTGGGCAATGGAGTCTGTGGCTATATGTGTTTGAAACTGTGAGATGAAAGATGGAACTTACAGGGCCATTTGAGTGCTTAATAGAACAGTTTTTTGATTAAATGACTGGAAACAGGTAACACAAACAGTGAAAGCATTTAAGAATTTTCACTTATTGTTTAAATATTTCCAACAGACAGGTTTAAGAGGAGAAGACAGATGTCTCAGGGGCAAAAATTGAATCCCTGGGAATGTCTATCACAGTAAAAGACACAGTTTTGAAATGCAGCAATTAAGAATTACAATTCTGTCACTGTATCTGAGGAAAACATGTATAATAGCTCAGTTTGAGTCCAGGGTAATCATGGGTTAAGTCCTGGAACTATCCTTTCACCTTGCTATCAAGTGTAAAACATTTAAACAACAAAAGAGAACAAAAGACTCGAAAACATATAACAAAGAGATTTGAGAATACTTATTGTTTTATGCAACACCCTGGAATCCTGTAACATTCATCTTTCACCACAGTACATCAAAGTACACCAAGCCTCGGAAATTCCATTCTTCCTTTGTATTACTTCTCTGAAAATATTACAGTAAGAGAGAATTCTCAAAAGAAAATTACAACAACCCTTTCAACTGCTGTGAAGGGTGAATATATACTTGCGGTGATTTACAAAATATCTGAGTTCTGAGTTATCTCAGATTTAACATTCTTACCAACCACTTAAGATATTATGACCAAAATTTAATACAGCATTGATTACAGAGTACAGGCATTTTAATGCTCTGTCAGAAGATATTTTAGCTTTTAGGAGTAGCTAAGTCGGTTGAGATATTCTGAGTAAATGCTTGAAGACCTGTCTTTACTGCCTGTACGCTGTATCCTGGACTTGTCACCTGTGATTGTGACTGCTGCTTGTGGTGAGTCAATGGTCCTGCTGAGTTGGCTCAGCCTCTGCCTCTTCCTTGTAGATATTATTCCTCAAAATTGTGCCTGCGCATGTATGCTCATTTGCCTGGAGAATTAGCGCTACTGATTCTGGCCTGACAAAATTGTCTGTGTCAAATTCCTCCAGACATCCTGTGTGGGCAGTTGGTGTGCTAAGATTGCCCCTAGAGTTTCATCTGCTTCCGTGAATTTGAAGAAGTTAGGTGGTGTATCAAACAGATGCTCAATTTCATTCATGATAAAAAATAGGTTCTCCACCCTGTCATACATAGTCTGCCCTGTGGCTGGCCCTGCGTCTGCTGAAGTGCTGGGCGGTCTTGCAATCTCTGCTCCTGCATGGGCATCAATTCTCTTATTGTAATTGTCTAGGGTGAGCAGTCTTCCTACACTGCTTAAGATGCTGGGAAGGCCTCTGTTCTGTAGTGCCACGAATTTTTCCAGGAATCTGTTGATCTCTGTCTGCATGTCCTGTGTCCTCCTCTCCAGTGTTCCAACCAGGTTCCTCAGAGTTATGACTCTTTTGGCTACAGCAATTGTTTCAGTTCTGTTGGTGATTCCCATGACAGCTAATTGAGAGCTAGTTTTATAGTTCAGAATATTGATCATCCTGGTAGCAGCTTCTGGCATATGTCCAAGGCTTGCCCTGGCTCTCTGTATTTCTCTGTTTGCTTTGGTGATGAGCACCATTTGCTCATCCATGGTCTCAATATATTGCCACTGGTTGGCAATGGACCGCCCAATGTTGCTCCAGAGCACTGCTTTCATTTGAGCTGTCACCTTTTCTAGTGCAAGCTCTTTCTCTAGTTCAGCAATTCTCCTCTTAAGAGTTCTTACCTCTCTCTCCTTGGCTGCCTCGTTCTGTTTGCTCTTGTCAAACTTTTCATTTACCTTAGCCAAGGTTTTCTTAAGTTCATCCAGCTCTTTCATTTGAGATTCCATGGCTTGGATCTCAGCTTGCAGCTTTTGCATGTCTAAACTAGTAGCCTGTTCTGATGTTGTAGTTGGTGCTGTGACTTCTGTTTGCTGAGGAGGAGGAGTAGTTTTTAGAGGGACTTCCTCAAGATTTATTATCACAGGAGGAGGCTGGGAGGGTTGGCCCTCTTCTCTTTGCTTCAGTGATTCTTGTAGTGCTGCCTTTGCAGCTTCAGTTTGTCCTAGCTGGTCTTGAATCCTAACCAGCTCTCTGTATAGGGATACCAGCAGGTCTGTAGTATCCTTTTCTTGCCTTTGCTGGGCAACCTCATCTGTTTGTGGATGGATGGTGGCTGGAAGCTTGATTTTCTTTCTTAGGGCTGCCATGTCTGCATCCCTTATCTTCAGGAGTTCTTGGATGCCTTTGACATCTTTAGGATCATGTCCTATATCTATAATTACCTCTTCCAAGGACTTGATCCTATTGTCCTTGGCTTGTGATGATGCTCTTTCTAATTCCAGCTGAGAAGCTGTGTTATCCAGGCTGCTCTTTAGTTTGTAGTTCTCCAATGTCTCATCTGCCAGGGAGGCATACACCATTTCACCAGTTTGTTTATGTAATTCAATCTTGTCCATAGGGTGTATGTCTTTGGCAAGAACCTCCATGTTGGTTCTTAGATAGTCCGAGGTGGACTGAGGATGCAGAGTTGTGGGCATGAAGTGGCTCATTATCATTTTGCCTTCGCTCACATCGAAAGCAGACATGAGTCTCTGCTGGTTGCTAGGAGCCAGGTTTAACAAGTGATTATACAGCTGCACCTTTATGGGATCACTCCTCCTTTTGATGTCAATGAATTGCTGTTTTATACTTGACTGCCCTTCTCTATGTTGACCGGAGGAGCTGACCTCTCCTCCCATAGTCATGTCATGTCCACGCTGAGATGAGCTGGCCGAAAGTTCTCCACTGGGTGGGCCCATGCCCATGGCTTGCCTTACTGCTATGTCCTCCTCTTGGGAGTCATTCAGTCTTTGTCTCTTCTCTCCTCTGATGAAGGATGAGGTCTGGGGGGTCTCTCTCTCCCTTTTCCTGGTCAAGTCCTCCTTCTGTGGTGTTTGGAGGACTGAGGTGTCTACATTGGTGTCTGTCCTGGGAGGCACCTCTGTTTGGGGCTGCTGCTCAGTGTAACTAGGTAGATCTGTCCCCTTTTCCTGCTGCAAGGGCTGCTGTTCACTGGACTGTGCTTCTTCTTGTTGCTGCCCCAGTTCTTGCTGTTCCATTTCTTCTTGCTGCTGTAGCAAGGTGTCAACTTGTTCTTCTGTCAATATAGGTGGCTGTTCCACCTGTTTTCCTTTGTCTTTGCTTGCTGCCTGGGGTGTCTTCTCAGTAGTTTGCGGCTGTGCTGCTGAAGATGTAGCAGCTGCTCCAATTTGCTTTCTGTACGAGAGGGGCACCTGTCCATAAGTTTCCAAGTCAGCTTCTTTTTGCACATTCCTAGCTTCTTTCTCAAGTAATTCTTCATTAGTGACTTGTTCTACTAGTGTACCCTCTTCCCAATCTAGTGCATTGGCATACTTTTCAATTTCAGGTTGTCTTTTATGTGCATAGTTGCCCAATTTGTATCTAATTCTCCTGAGGGAAATAGAGTGATTGGGGTCATAGGGAATCCACTCAAAACTGGTCTGCAGTCTGAGGCCCTCCAGGATCCTGTCTGCCTCTGTCCACCCTTCCTTGCTTTTGTTATATAGGAAGGGACCTAGCTGGCTCCTTACCTTCAATTGTGACTTCTTGTTCTTGCTCTGAAAATTAAGGTAGTCTGAGTTCCCAAACTGCCTGAAATATTCCAAGGCAAAAAGCCTCATGGGGACATACCTTGGCAACCTAAATGGGTTCAATTCACAGCCATATATCCTAATGACTGTGTGATTCTGGTAGAAGTACCAATTGCCAATGTTGTAGACCTTATTCAAGTGGAGAATTCTCCTCATCTCATCGGTTAATCTAGGAGGAGGGGCACCTTGCAGCACTGTTAGGGCTGGATGAACAAACAAATCAATGAACTCGCAGTATGTATAGGGTGATACTGCAGTATGATGAAACAAGGGGGTCCAGAAGACAACTGATCTTGGATTTCCTTGGGCATTGAGTGGCCTCAAAGGAACAGAGAAGGTAGCTGGCTGGTTGAAGAGGAATAAATGGTATATATAGGAGGTATACCTGAAAAGTCTCTCCCTCCTCAAATTCATGAACTGGTCATGGATTTTCTCTGCTATGTAAGTTGCATAATCATACTGCACAGCTGGAGGCTTACCAGGGGCAAATATAGACAGCATTGCCATTATGCTGTCATCTACATCTTCCATCCCCTTGAATCCCAGGACATAGCCAATTAGATCCACCAACATTCTGCCCAACTTATTTAGATATTGGTACCCAATAGGAGGGGTTCTGACTGTTTCAGAGCCTGGTGTGACAAACAGTTGGTTGATTTTGACAATCTGGTCACCGGACAGCTTGCTCCCTCTGTTTATCAGATTCTGCATAGATAGAGGGGTCAATTTCTTGGTTGTATTGAAGCGCAGCATCTGGTTTATGCTCTCTGGGGTGATCTGGAACAGGACTAGGCCTGTGGGGCTAATGACTGCTCTTTGACTGGGGTCATAGCATTCCTGGCAGCTATAAATGAGCTCTGGCATAGGATTGACTTGGGGAAGGTTGTATATGGGCAAATTTGACTCCCAAATCCCCAAGATGTCTGCCCCACTCAGGTGCTGGGCCTTTAACTCATTCATCATTTGGACATTGTATTTGGTTCCCATAGGGAACCAGTCCATCATTTGATAGTCCATGTCTCCCAGGGGTTTCCATGCCAATTCCTGGTGAGGAGCATTGAGGGGCTTAATATTGAGAGCAATAGGGGTCTCCATAGTTGTTCAAGTTGCAAGAATTGCAGGTGGACAGGTAAAATGATAAAAACACAGTCTGTAGGTGGTCTTCTGTGAAAAACAGTTGATGTTTTGAGTTATCAAAGGGGAATTCACCAACTAGCAATTGAAATACTACTGGTGTTTAGTGACAGAGCCTCTTTGTGGCCTAACTGACTTCTTGCAGCGGTTAAATTATGTATACCAGGAAGTTTGCCGGGAAACGCAGAATTACAGTGGTTTTTCGTGAATTGCAGGTTTCTAAAGCTCTGCAGGTACTTCTTGGCCCTCACAAAGACAATGGTGGACGAACAACAGGATTTTAACGGTGCAAATATCGTTTTTATGGTTCTACTATCCCTCTGAGCAATTTCAAGCTTAATGAAGGTCGTATGGAGGGCGAAATGGTCTAAATACCTGTAATTCAATGAGCAGAGGTTGAAGCAAAGGTGCACAGTTGCTGCTTGAGGAGGTCGCCCGGGCTAATCGACTGGTTGGCGAAAATTAGAGTGTAAACGGTCATGCAGAGCGTCCAACAGTAATAACAGTGAAGGTGGTGAAAAACACGGGAAAATTGGTAAATATGGGTTATTTTACCAATTTGGCGCTTTTTTCTGCTGACGTCAGCGGGCGACGTGGCAGTGGGTGACTGGTCAAAGGGGCGGTGAGGTGGCAACCCAGTCAGCGGTGAGGTGGATGAATCACAGAGGCAGGTACGGGCGGACAAGGACGTGGCGGCGGGTCAGCGGCAGGTAGGTGGCAGTCAAGCCGCAGCGGTCACGGTTAAGGCCTTAACCGCCGCGGTTTCTCGGGGCGGTTTGAGTACGGCGCAGAAGCTGTCAGACCCGGCTCCGAGATATGTGAGCGCTTGACGCGTGGAGGAGGCGTGACAAGGCGCAACGTCACTTTCTCGGAGGTTAAAGTGCCGCCATCGGATGCGCTCCGATATTGATGTGGACCGTCGGATCTGATGGGCTTGATCCGACGGCTGGCGGAGGAGAAAGATGCGCGCTTCATACTGCGGGCGGAAAAGATTAAAGTTTGTGGGTTTTTATGGGTTTTTCAAATGTTTTCGCTTAACCAATAATGTGGTAGGATTGGGGAACGTGCCAGAGGCGGGTATTAACCTTTGCAAAGGTTTTTATAGGCAAAAGGGGTTTGGAGAGGGGTTTTATCAATGCAGAGGTGATTTGAGGGTAAATTAACTTGCAGCAAAGGGGGAATAGGGTGGAATAGGTTCACCAAAGTGGCCTGATGCCATTTTGGTCCCTTTTGAAAGATACATGGCTATTATGCCTAGGGGAGAGAATATATATAAGATTTGGGGCTTTATACACCTTAGTGTTAGTATTATTAGGGAAAGGGGTAAAATAGGGGAGCTATATAGTAGAATTAGGAGTTAATATGAGTGAAGGAGGGGGATTTAAGAGTAGAGCAAAATGAAAAGACTTTAGACCCAAAAGGTGCATTCTGAATGAACTAGAACCACCATACAACCATGATCATTCTTCAAAAATCTCAGCTAATAGAAAGGGGGTGTTAGCAATGGAGTAGGGAGGGAAAAGAGAAGTTAGTGATGCTCTTTGCTGATAGATTTTTTGCCTTGGCAAAACACCTCTTGACAACTGTGTAATGGTGATCATATCCTTTCTGCAACCACAACTGCCTACCCAGCTATTTTGCCTAGCATTTTTTGTTTCTTCTTGGAGGGGCACTTGGACTTGCAACCCTCAATTGCCTTTTCCTTTCTCTGGCTTTTTCTTTTTCTTTCTATCTACATCTACCCTTATCTCTTCCAAGGTCCCAGATTAAACTTTTGGGGACCTTTGCTTCTCTACCTGAACTACTTGTCTGCCAAGATTAAGCTGTTTGGACAGACTGGTTTCTCTATTCTACAACTCAAAATTGAAACATGGCATGATCCAGTTTAAACTGTTGAATCATCCACAAAATTTGAAATGAGGTCCTCAACATTTGGAACACTTCACACACCTCTGATTTCCTGGGAAATATGGGATCTTTGTAGTATCAAAGCAGAGCATATTTGGATTTTCTATAGTCAATCATGAAATATGAAACCTATTACTATAGGTATCCAACAGTGGCTCCACATGGGGATGGTTTTTCTTTTGAAAGACCAAGAACAGCAGGTCAGATTGCCTTGTTGCTTGACTGCCCCTCTTAATCTTTGAAATTTGCTGCATATAACTTGTCAAAAATTGTGTGCCTTTTCTTGGAGAACCTCTGATTCTATCTGCCTGTTGCTGCTAAGTGCAGCACTTGGAAAAATCTCTTTTTACATTCTAAAATAGAAGACAATATGTAAGCCTGCATATATACAATGAACCTTTGAATTTCTATCACCGTGAACAGTCAAAATAGTGCTTCAGCATCCTGCCATTGACAGGACCTTCATCCAGTTCAGTTACAGTCAAACTTTTTAGGAAGTAGGTGTTATTACCTTGTACTGCTTGGACAGCAAATGGTCCTTTCCATAAAGAGTCAAACTTCCCATGTTTTCCTTTCTCTTCTCTTCTTGCATCCCACTTTAAAACTTTGTCCCCTACATTGAAATCTTCTGCTTTAGTTCTTCTGTCAAAGGCCTTTTTCAGTTTCTCTTGTAGTATCTGCACTCTGCTGAAAACTTGTTCTCTGGTCTGCTGTAAACAGATTATCTGGTTAATCCTTCTTTGCATATCATTTGGCTCTGCTTGACTTTCTTGCAGAAGTTTCATAACCGGCACTCCTAGTGATGAAGGAAATCTGGCCTCTAATCCATAGACTAACTCATATGGGCTGGTCCCAATTGATCTTTTAGTGGTTAGTCTGTCTGCCCATAAAGCATTTACTAGTTTCTTATGCCAGTTCTTTTTGTTCTCTTCCAGCACTTTCTTTATGATGTTTATCAAGCTTTTGTTTGATGATTCAGCAAGACCATTTCCCTGAGGATAGTAAGCTGTAGAATGGCCCAAAGTAATGTGAAATTTGTGGCAGAAGTTTACCATTTTCTTGGATTTGAAGGCAGCAGCATTGTCTGTTATTATCTTGTCTGGGCAGCCAAATCTAGCCAGTATATTGTTTTCCAAAAATTGAATGATTACTGAATCATTTGCTTGTCTGCATGGGGCAGCTTCAATCCACTTGGTGAAGTAGTCTGTTGCTGTCAAGATCCATCTGTGTTGTCCTGAAGATGAGGGATGAATTTCTCCAATGAAATCCAAGCCCCATTGTTGAAAAGGTCTCTCTGTTGCAATGGGCCTCAAAGGAAGTGGCAGCAACTGTCTTTTGCCTTCAAACAGTTGGCATTTGTGGCATGATGCTGTAAATTTTTTCACATCAGAGAACATAGTGGGCCAGTAATAACCAGCCCTTAATATCTTGTCCACAGTGGACTTCCAGTACAAATGTCCACCACAGTTTCCAGCATGAAATTCTTGCATGATATTGTCAGTTTCACTCTCAATAAGACAGTGCAGCAAAATACCTTCATGGTTTTTCCAGAGTAGATTCTCATCCATCACACAAAATTTAGATGTTTTCATTTTTAGGAACCTAGACTTAGTTCTGGACAGTCCTGGGGGAGCACACAGGTTTTGTAACACATAACAGACATCAGAGTACCAAGGAGATTGTTCAAAGGCTACATTGATCTTTGGAGTCGCCAGCTCTGTTTCACTGTCCAGTTGGTTGATATCTAAGGCTTGGAAATTTGCTTCTGTCATTAACTTGGCCAAACCTTGCCCTTTTATCAGCTTTGTAGGCTTTATTTCAATGTCAAATTCAAGTATGTTTGCAATCCATTTTCCTCTTCTACCCTCTAAGTTTTCTTGTGTGAGAATGTCTTTGACAATAGGACTTGGTACATAAGCCACAATATGGGAGTAAAGGATGTAAATCCTAAAGTCTTTGATAGCTTTGATTAAGGCATAGGCTTGTTTCTCCATTATTTGGTACTTTAGAGGAGCATCTCTAAGAGCTCTGCTGAAAAAAGCAATGGGCTTTTCATTCCCTTGGTCATCTTTCTGTAATAATACAGCAGCAATAGTATGCTGGGAGGCAAAAGAAAAAATAATAAAGTCTCTGTCAAACTGAGGATTAGTTAACACTGGGGTTTGAGTCAAGGCCAATTTTATACTTTCAAAGGCTTGCTTTGCTTCAACAGTCCACTTAACCTTTGAATCCTTCTTTAGCATGTTGTTTAGTAATCTGATTAACTCAGCTAAATTTGGGATAAACCTTCTTAAAAAGTTGATTTTTCCTAAGAATCCTTGCAGCTCCTTGACATTCCTAGGGTGAGGCATTTGTAGGATAGCTGGTATCCTATCTGGATCAATTCTTATGCCATCTTTCGAAATGATGTGTCCTAAAAGTTTCCCTTCTTCCAAACCAAATAATGACTTCTTGGGGTTTAAGGAAATGCCATATTTTCTGCATGTTATGAAGATTTGTCTTAAATGTTTCAAGTGTTCTTGGTCAGATTTTGAAAAGGGTGTAAGATCATCTAAATAAATGACCAAGAAATCATGAATCTCTTTTGCAAAAGCAATGTCCATTGCTCTTTGAAACGTTGCCCCTGCATTTTTCAATCCAAAGGGCATTTTCACATACTTGAAAGTTCCCCATGGGGTAGTAAATGCAGTTTTGTCTTGATCATCAGGGTGCACTAAAATTTGATTGAAGCCTGAGAATCCATCAAGCAGTGATATCCTTGAAGCCCCTACTACCCTCTGAAGGATGTGATCCATTTTGGGTAAGGGGTAGTTATCTTTGAGTGATACTTGATTCAGATTCCTTAAGTCTACACAAAGCCTGATCTCACCAGTTTTCTTTCTTGTAGGGACCAAATTTGAAATCCATTCAGAGAACCTGATTGGTGCTATAATACCAGCTTTGAACATTTTATGCAATTCTTTTTCAATGGAAGGAAGGAGCACAGGATTGATCCTTCTCAATTTCTGTTTGAATGGTTTTTGATTAGGCTTGAGGGGGATGGTATGCTGGATGACAGACGTGTCATAGGACTTTAGATCTTCATAACCCCAAGCAAAGACATCTTGAAACTCTTTAAAGAGATCAATATATTTGGGCTTTTGATCAGGGGGTAGAGAGGCAGATAGCTTTACTATCTTAGGCTTGTCAATAGTACCAATATTGCATTCTTCAACTCTTGCATCTAATGGCTGCATCTTTGGCTTCCTAGGGATGTCATTTGAGTCAAAAATATCCTCTAATGGGGTAAGGCCTACTGGGAGGAAATTGTCTTTGAGTTGTATGATTTCAGTTTCAACGTTGCTCATCTCCTCATAGTCAATTTGGTTTATTTGATGAATGTTTTCATTGTTAAAAATGGTTGGACTGAGTAGTTGTTTTGCTGTCCTAGGTGATATTGGGTGAGCAGATTGTTGAAACTGTATTTGTGATTGACATGCTGTCTCAAGCATTTGTGATTGACATGCTGTCTCAAGCATTTGTGATTGACATGCTGTCTCAAGGTCAATATTTAATCCTGTGAACTCTTGTTGCAAGGTTAAAAAATTGTTTATTTGCATGTCATCCTCAAATACTTGCCATTCTCTGACGTTGTTTGGAATAGAGGGTCTGTATCTGACCTCGGCCATGAAACAATTGTTGGGTTCTAATGGAAATTTGAAGGTGCTGGCAAATGTTGCCAAGCTATGTGCATGGAGATTGTGGCCCCTAGAAATTTTTGTGATAACAAACTCAGGAAAGGTCTCTAATATTTCAATTACAGCAGATCTGTAGGACCTCAGCCTTTTGTCATTGGTGACAAAATTCCCTTTTACTTGTTGAATTACTAGATCAGAGTCCCCCATGATTGAGAGGCTATGTGCTTGTAATGATTTTGCAATCTTGAGGCCTAGTAGCAGAGCTTCATATTCTGCCATGTTGTTAGTGCATTTAAAGTTCAATCTGTAAGCCCTACCTTCTGCATAGCCTTTCTCTTTGTTATGTATCCATACTCCAGCTCCTGCTCCTAACTTGTTAACTGAGCCATCAAATTCTAAGACCCACCAGATGCCTTGCTGGTCAGGAGATTTCAAATTCTGTTCATGGGATGGCAGTGTGAGCATGAGTTGGGGTTTGTTCTCCCATTTGTTTTCTAGGATAACTTCATCATTTGCTTGACCATCTTTGACCATTAGAGGAGAGCTAAAGTGTCTTGTTGAACTGATTGATGTTTGACAGGTGCTACTTGTTTGATCAAGGTTTTGTTTTTGTATAAGTGTCTCGGTCTTAATGTCACTGCTTGAGAGGCCTGCACTGTCATTAAAGAGGATAAAGGAGTCTATGTCCGAATGAACAGCGTATATTGGGAAATTTTGGGGTTTCTCTTCACTGCTGACCATATATTTCATGAGTGTTTCCCTATAAAGTCTTTTTGGTTGTCCAAAGACAGATATAGTTGCATATGACATGTCTAATTGCAGGGAGCCTTGGAGTTTCGCTCCCCATGATCTTGATAACAGCATCCCATATTTGGGTGGGATATCAGCAACCACAACATCCATTAAAATGGTTTTGTTGGGAAATTGAACCAAGGACACACACAAATCCTTTATTAAGCCCAAGCATTTGACTTGACTGGAATCAAAAGAAAACAGGTCTTTGTATGGTCTTGTGATATCTAAGTTTAATCTCTCCATGACTGCTTTTGGCATCAGGTTATGAGAGGCACCTGAGTCAAACATTGCATTGTGCAGTATTTTGTCATGTATATGTAAGCTGACATAAAACGGTAAAACCCCCGTGACTACTGCTTTTCCATCTACCTCTGGGCCAAACAGCAATTCTGGAGTGTCATCTAGCACATTTACATCATCTTTGCTATTGGTGAGCTGAAGGGATTTTTTGATTTGTTGTTTGTATATGTCATGCTTGGCTAGCTCTGAAAGGGGGATTGCTACCTTTAACTTGCCAATCTCTGTTCCTAGGTCAAAGGGTTTATCAATTTGGATTTTGGAGTCACGGGTAGCAGTTCTTTCTCTGTTCATTAGATCTTCTTCGTGGATTTCATCTTGATTTTGAAACCTGCCCCTTATATTGATGTCTTGAGGGTTAATGTTTGGGTTAGGGTGAGAGGACAAGGCTGCCATGGGCTGTTGTGGTGGGGGCAGTAGTTCAGTGACCTCCTCAACCACTACTTCCTTTGTGGGCAAGTTTGTTTTGTCATTAGGTTCAGTGACTAAGGTTTCTTTAGATTGTTGTTTCTCTTTTATCTTTTCGGGCTGATTCACATTTACAGTCCTACTCCTTAGTTTGTATTGCTTATGGACTTCATAGACAGCAGTATCATATCCTTGTTTAAAATCAAAGGATTCTCCTGATTGAGTTTGGAATGTTTTGCTTTCATCCTCCTCATGGTCCTCCTGAGTTAAGAATACATGACTTTTGCCATCCAGACCTATTAAGTTGATTTCAGGATCTTCATTGAGCTGATTTGCTGAGGAAGTTTCTGCATAGTTTTCTTGAAAAGGGGGTCTGATATCTTGGTCAGCACTTGTTTTTCCTATATTGGGGTTCTGGACTCTCCTAAAATTTGGGTTTCTAGGAGGGTTGTTTTGTGGTGCCTCCCATGATGATTTCCTTTCTACTGATTCCACTCTCTCTCCCAATCTCTTCATGCCATTTAGAATTGCATCTAACTTTTGATCAAAACCCGAGGGTTCTTCTTTGAAACCAGTCTTCTTTTCCAGCTTTGCCCTGTTTCTTTTGGCAATTAGGTTGGCCTCTACAGTGACTGCAACCCTTTGGGCTTCTGCAAGGGTTGGAGGGTCTCTTTCTCTCAACTGATAGGCCATATCAGAATCAAAAGCATCAGGGAAGTTATAAAGGGCCAAATCAGGAGGGGGCCTTAAGTTCTGGGGGATAGCATTGTATATGTTGTTAAACCTAGCACAATACTCCAAAACCGTTTCTTGGGGACCTCTTTTAATAGTGTTATATTCACCAAGTATATGGTGCGGATCTCTCTTTTTCTCCCATCTGTTGGTAAATTCCTGGTATAGAACTTCAGGGGTTGCAATGGAATTTGCATTTAAGGATCTAAACCAAGTTCTGACATCCCCAGTTAAGCTTTGAACAAAGATTCTCATCCTGACACTATCATCATCTATTTCATAGGTCTCAAAGTGGTCTTGCATCTTTTTAGCATGCTGGATGGCTGTCAAAGGGCCATGGGAGTCAAAAAATGAGAGTCTGGTTTGGTAGTCTTGGGGTAGAGCTGGAGCATTGGCTGGTATCTGCAGAGGTGCATATCTGTTAGCCATATTTATGGGGTTTATGGGGTTAATAGGAACAAATGGGACAACAGGGATTACAGGTGTAACGGGGTTAATAGGATGGGTAACAAGTGGGGAACTGGTTGAGTGAGTATGTGCAGATGGTGAAGATGGAAGGAGAGGACTTTGAGGGGTTGATGATGAACTAGGGGAATTGGGTGTGGAACGAAAAAGAACTTTGCAAGGAGTGGGAATGAGGATGGGTTGGTCTGACCTTATATCTGAATCAGCAGGCTTGTCCTGCTTTTGCTGTCTCCTTATGTTCTTTGGAATGATATTTGGGTTATCGACAATGATGGGTTGATTAGGGTCAGGGTTTGCCCTAGTGTGCCTTGGGTTTCTTTTGGGAGCCAGCTTCTAAGTATTCTTTTAGAACTTTATACAGAAGTTTTATATGTACAAGGACTGAACAAGCATTCTGGAATGACTATATAGGTCTCAAAACTAAGATGAAGTTTCCCTAGTTAGCTCTTCCCTAAAGCTGTCCCTGTATTAGAGAAACAGTCCTAAGGCCTCTTGGCTAGTTTCAGGCTTGATGATAGCTTTGGAAGATATATAGAAACTGCAAAATCTTAAAGTCCCCAGTGGAGTCGCCAATTATGTTATATAGGAAGGGACCTAGCTGGCTCCTTACCTTCAATTGTGACTTCTTGTTCTTGCTCTGAAAATTAAGGTAGTCTGAGTTCCCAAACTGCCTGAAATATTCCAAGGCAAAAAGCCTCATGGGGACATACCTTGGCAACCTAAATGGGTTCAATTCACAGCCATATATCCTAATGACTGTGTGATTCTGGTAGAAGTACCAATTGCCAATGTTGTAGACCTTATTCAAGTGGAGAATTCTCCTCATCTCATCGGTTAATCTAGGAGGAGGGGCACCTTGCAGCACTGTTAGGGTTGGATGAACAAACAAATCAATGAACTCGCAGTATGTATAGGGTGATACTGCAATATGATTAAACAAGGGAGTCCAGAAGACAACTGATCTTGGATTTCCTTGGGCATTGAGTGGCCTCAAAGGAACAGAGAAGGTAGCTGGCTGGTTGAAGAGGAATAAATGGTATATATAGGAGGTATACCTGAAAAGTCTCTCCCTCCTCAAATTCATGAACTGGTCATGGATTTTCTCTGCTATGTAAGTTGCATAATCATACTGCACAGCTGGAGGCTTACCAGGGGCAAATATAGACAGCATTGCCATTATGCTGTCATCTACATCTTCCATCCCCTTGAATCCCAGGACATAGCCAATTAGATCCACCAACATTCTGCCCAACTTATTTAGATATTGGTACCCAATAGGAGGGGTTCTGACTGTTTCAGAGCCTGGTGTGACAAACAGTTGGTTGATTTTGACAATCTGGTCACTGGACAGCTTGCTCCCTCTGTTTATCAGATTCTGCATAGATAGAGGGGTCAATTTCTTGGCTGTATTGAAGCGCAGCATCTGGTTTATGCTCTCTGGGGTGATCTGGAACAGGACTAGGCCTGTGGGGCTAATGACTGCTCTTTGACTGGGGTCATAGCATTCCTGGCAGCTATAAATGAGCTCTGGCATAGGATTGACTTGGGGAAGGTTGTATATGGGCAAATTTGACTCCCAAATCCCCAAGATGTCTGCCCCACTAAGGTGCTGGGCCTTTAACTCATTCATCATTTGGACATTGTATTTGGTTCCCATAGGGAACCAGTCCATCATTTGATAGTCCATGTCTCCAAGGGGTTTCCATGCCAATTCCTGGTGAGGAGCATTGAGGGGCTTAATATTGAGAGCAATAGGGGTCTCCATAGTTGTTCAAGTTGCAAGAATTGCAGGTGGACAGGTAAAATGATAAAAACACAGTCTGTAGGTGGTCTTCTGTGAAAAACAGTTGATGTTTTGAGTTATCAAAGGGGAATTCACCAACTAGCAATTGAAATACTACTGGTGTTTAGTGACAGAGCCTCTTTGTGGCCTAACTGACTTCTTGCAGCGGTTGAATTATGTATACCAAGAAGTTTGCCGGGAAACGCAGAATTACAGTGGTTTTTCGTGAATTGCAGGTTTCTAAAGCTCTGCAGGTACTTCTTGGCCCTCACAAAGACAATGGTGGACGAACAACAGGATTTTAACGGTGCAAATATCGTTTTTATGGTTCTACTATCCCTCTGAGCAATTTCAAGCTTAATGAAGGTCGTATGGAGGGCGAAATGGTCTAAATACCTGTAATTCGATGAGCAGAGGTTGAAGCAAAGGTGCACAGTTGCTGCTTGAGGAGGTCGCCCGGGCTAATCGACTGGTTGGCGAAAATTAGAGTGTAAACGGTCATGCAGAGCGTCCAACAGTAATAACAGTGAAGGTGGTGAAAAACACGGGAAAATTGGTAAATATGGGTTATTTTACCAATTTGGCGCTTTTTTCTGCTGACGTCAGCGGGCGACGTGGCAGTGGGTGACTGGTCAAAGGGGCGGTGAGGTGGCAACCCAGTCAGCGGTGAGGTGGACGAATCACAGAGGCAGGTACGGGCGGACAAGGACGTGGCGGCGAGTCAGCGGCAGGTAGGTGGCAGTCAAGCCGCAGCGGTCACGGTTAAGGCCTTAACCGCCGCGGTTTCTCGGGGCGGTTTGAGTACGGCGCAGAAGCTGTCAGACCCGGCTCCGAGATATGTGAGCGCTTGACGCATGGAGGAGGCGTGACAAGGCGCAACGTCACTTTCTCAGAGGTTAAAGTGCCACCATCGGATGCGCTCCGATATTGATGTGGACCATCGGATCTGATGGGCTTGATCCGACGGCTGGCGGAGGAGAAAGATGCGCGCTTCATACTGCGGGCGGAAAAGATTAAAGTTTGTGGGTTTTTATGGGTTTTTCAAATGTTTTCGCTTAACCAATAATGTGGTAGGATTGGGGAACGTGCCAGAGGCGGGTATTAACCTTTGCAAAGGTTTTTATAGGCAAAAGGGGTTTGGAGAGGGGTTTTATCAATGCAGAGGTGATTTGAGGGTAAATTAACTTGCAGCAAAGGGGGAATAGGGTGGAATAGGTTCACCAAAGTGGCCTGATGCCATTTTGGTCCCTTTTGAAAGATACATGGCTATTATGCCTAGGGGAGAGAATATATATAAGATTTGGGGCTTTATACACCTTAGTGTTAGTATTATTAGGGAAAGGGGTAAAATAGGGGAGCTATATAGTAGAATTAGGAGTTAATATGAGTGAAGGAGGGGGATTTAAGAGTAGAGCAAAATGAGAAGAATTTAGACCCAAAAGGTGCATTCTGAATGAACTAGAACCACCATACAACCATGATCATTCTTCAAAAATCTCAGCTAATAGAAAGGGGGTGTTAGCAATGGAGTAGGGAGGGAAAAGAGAAGTTAGTGATGCTCTTTGCTGATAGATTTTTTGCCTTGGCAAAACACCTCTTGACAACTGTGTAATGGTGATCATATCCTTTCTGCAACCACAACTGCCTACCCAGCTATTTTGCCTAGCATTTTTTGTTTCTTCTTGGAGGGGCACTTGGACTTGCAACCCTCAATTGCCTTTTCCTTTCTCTGGCTTTTTCTTTTTCTTTCTATCTACATCTACCCTTATCTCTTCCAAGGTCCCAGATTAAACTTTTGGGAACCTTTGCTTCTCTACCTGAACTACTTGTCTGCCAAGATTAAGCTGTTTGGACAGACTGGTTTCTCTATTCTACAACTCAAAATTGAAACATGGCATGATCCAGTTTAAACTGTTGAATCATCCACAAAATTTGAAATGAGGTCCTCAACATTTGGAACACTTCACACACCTCTGATTTCCTGGGAAATATGGGATCTTTGTAGTATCAAAGCAGAGCATATTTGGATTTTCTATAGTCAATCATGAAATATGAAACCTATTACTATAGGTATCCAACAATTTGAACAAAGCAAGCTTAAAAGAAAATTTCCCATTACCTACCATGGAGCAAATACTCCAATCAGTAGCAGGCTCTGAATTAATGTCTTTTTTAGACGGTTTCTCAGGATATAACCAAGTTTTGGTCCATCCTGATGACCAACTTAAAACCACATTCAGAACCAAATGGGGAACATATGCATATCAGAAAATGCACTTTGGACTTATTAATGCAGGAGCAACATTCCAAAGAGCGATGGATACAACTTTTAGAGGGATGATTAATAGAACAGTGGTCGTCTATCTAGACGATATTACTGTATTCTCTAAAGAGAGAGATAATCATTTGCATGACTTAAGTCAAATCTTTCAATGCTGCAAAAGATATGGTATTTCTCTTAACCCTAAAAACTCTTTCTTCGCTCTTGACCAAGGAAAACTCTTAGGCTTTATTGTGTCTAAAGACGGAATTTATATTGATCCTGACCGAATCAAAGAAATCTCTGAAATCCCCTTCTCGCACAATAAGAAATCCATGTAGTCATTTTTAGGCCAAATCAATTTTGTTAAAAGATTTGTTCCAGATTTTTCTCAAATTATTTTTCCACTTCAAACTATGATCAAGAAGAATTCAGTCTTTAAGTGGGGATCAGTGGAAAGAGAAGCGTTTGATTTAATCAAACAATCAATAATCGATGCCCCAGCCTTAAATACTCCCAATTTTTCTAATCATTTTACATTGTACACTATTGCCTCCACCTTGTCTTATGCAGCAGTACTCACGCAGCTCAACGATCACAATTTGGAAGCACCCATTTCATTCTTTAGTTCAAATCTTTAAGGTGCTGAATTGAGTTACTCCAAAGTATAAAAACAAGCCTTTGCTGTAGTTAAAGCAGTCAAACATTATAGACCCTTCCTTTTGAAAACTCGCACAAAATTTATAGTTCCTTTCTCTGCAGTTAGGCAACTATTAATCCAAAAAGAACTGGGTGAAAAAAGGGCAAATTGGGTCACAACGCTTCAAGAATATGACTTAGAAATTAGGCCAGCAAAGATTGTTAGGGGCCAAGGTTTTTGCAGGTTGTTGGCAGGAGCATCCAATATTCCAGAATTAGGTGATATAGATCAAACTGAAGAAATCAATCAGATAAGTGTTACTGATTCTGAGTCTCAATATGCAGATTTAATCTTTTATTTGAAAAATGGTTATGCACCTCCTAACCTGTCTTACAAAAACAAAAGGGCCATTAGGTTAAAAGCAAAGAGTTTTACAATTATTGATGATGTGCTTTTTAAGTAGAATTATGATTCCATCTTATTAAGATGCCTTGAGAAACCTGAAGCACAAAAGGTTTTGCAGGAGTTACATGATTGACCAGCAGGAGGACATTTTGGAGCTGACACAACAGCTCACAAAACTATTCATGCTGGATACTATTGGCCAACTATGTTTAGAGATGCCCACGAGTATGTAAGGTAATGCCTCAATTGTCAAACTTCTAGTGGAAGACAACGTAAATCTGCTTTCCCTCTGCAACCAGTCAACATTGAACAACCATTTGAGCAATGGGGATTGGATATCATTGGAGAAATTACTCCACCGTCTTCCAAACAGCATAAGTATATCCTTACTGCTACCCATTATTTTACTAAGTGGGTTGAGGCAATCCCTTTGAAGACAGCAAATTCTGAAGCAATCATTGAATTCATTGATCAATTCATCATTACCAGGTTTGGTGTCCCAAATGCTCTTGTTTTTTATAATGCATCTTATTTCTCAGGCAATGCTATGTTTGATTTCACTATTAAAAGAGGATTTAAATTGAAATGTTCTGCTAATTACTATCCCCAGGGTAATGGTTTAGCGGAATCTACTAATAAAAATCTAATCAAAATCATTAAGCGAACTATCGAATAGAATCATAAAAACTGGCACAAATCCTTAATGTTTGCATTATGGGCTGATAGGATAACACAGAAGGCTTCTATAGGATCTTCCCCATTCAACCTTGTGTATGGAAAAGAAGCAGTACTACCCACAAATCTTGTTCTTCCTTCTCTAGCCCTAGTTCATTTCATTGAGGAAAGTCCTTCCTCTTCTATTCAGCTTAGACATGATCAAATTCTAAAATTAGAAGAGGAAAGAGAAAAAGCCAGGGTTATTCATGCCAAACATCAGCAAATCATCAAAGCAGCTTTTGATTCAGTCTCATCCGGTTCAAAACAATTCCAAGTCGGTGATTTAGTTCTGAAATGGGACAAAGCCCATGAGGACAAGGGTAAACACACCAAGTTCCAGAAGATGTGGCTTGGACCATTTCAGATCTGTGAAAAGATAGGCCATTCAACCTTCATATTGCAAGACTTATCAGGTTTGAGAGATTCTCTCCCTGTTAATGGCCTTATCTTGAAGAAATTCTTTCATTGAGGAGGTAACCCCTTCTCCTTTTAGTTTGATAGAGTTTTATTGTTTGTAGGATTTTGTTTGGAAAATAATGTTGTAAGGTATCTTCTATTGACCTTTGCTGTGTTTGAAAACTTGATCTACAGAAGTAGTGTGATATTTGCTTTTAAAATAATAGAACTCTTAACCAAAAGGGATAATTTCTAGGAAATTAGGTATTATTGTATTCTGAAACCACATTTCAAGTTTTGTGAACTCCTCTCAAAATTTTAGAAGTATTGTAAATCATTTTCTTTTTTCAAATTGGTCTCAAAAGGTTACCAATGTCAAGATAGAAGCTAATCCAATTTCATCATCTTCAACTCTTACCTTGTCATCCATTTACTCTTAAGGAGAAAATTGTCCATCCCATTCACTAAAGTTTATGATTACTCAGAGTGTAATTCTAAAATATTTTGATAAAAAAGATAAGAGGTCTTATTACAAGCCTGCTTACCATGATCATAGGGAAATAGATTAACCGACATTACCAATACTGCATACCATAACAGGGTAATGGCTTAGCAATTATAAGACAAGGGGTCTCATCACGAGCTAGCTTGTTCGGTTAGATTACTACCAGTGAATGGAATTGTCAATAGCTGGCCACTAAACCAGGAAAATGACTTTTTATCTTATCAATAACAGAAAAAGGAAAATGGAATACAAAATATGAAAACATGTTTTGAATTCATTCTGTTAATCATACTCTTAATTGGATGGAACAATGGATAATAGTATGGTTAAAAGGTATCCCTGTTGAAACTATAGACGTTTGCTGGCAGTAGAGGCTCTAGCTGTGACAGAAGGGTTCACTATAAAAGCTGATTTGGAAAAGTTTTCTGTTTTATCATTATAAACCAATAAAGGCCTATTTAAAACTTAGAATCTATCTATTGTCTTAAGAAAAGAGAGGAGATTAACAAAATAGTTTCATTTTACCTGGAATGCATATATACCTAGTTATATTAGAATTTTCCCCTTTGATTAGGACTCTATTTTGAAAAAGTTTAAGTATTTCTATACTTTTCAGAGATAACTAGTTCTTCCAGCGAATCGCCAATTGTTGAGCTCCACAACAACCCCCCATTTCATAACATTTTATTCACAAAATGATCATATGAAATGGGTCCCTTTAGAGTTTGATTGGTATCAACATTGTATTTTTCAAAAAGGTCCGAAAACCAAGTGAATACATTATATAAAAACCTTTTAAAAAACCCATTTTATCAAATAAAACAATCCTTTTTCATTGCGATGCGATATCGCAATCGGCTTTTGGCGATACTCTATACGCAGTCTTAAAGCGCCCCCATACCATTGGCCCCGATGCGATGCGCAATCGGTAATCGGCGATCGGCGATATATAATACATATCTCGTATGATGCCAATACCCCCGATGCGATGCGATATCGCTATCGACAATCGGAAATATTCTATGCACATTGTTAAGGCGCCCGGGTAATGTATTCCGATGCGATGCGATATCGCAATCGGAAAATCGGCGGCAGGCTGTCCATATTATATATAATCCCTATTCTCCCAACGCGATGCGATATCGCTCTCGGCGATCGGAGGTTTTGAATGGTGTCAATACAAGAGGTTAAAGCTCTCCCCGATGGTCGATTGCGATAAAGCACAGTTTTCAAAAAAGCTGTTAAATGAAGGGATATCATGATTTATTTCATATTAAAGGCTTGATCCGTCCAACAATGATTCACCTGCGCACAACCGCCAAAACGCTCATAGCACGCTTAAATGAATAATTTGGCCGATTAATGATATAATGGGAATTTAAGATTGGCATGTTTTAAACGGTCATTTAATGTGATCGTAAGTCCTAAAATCCTCCCATGGATTGTATCTGCGCCCATTTTAAAAGCTAATCCCTTATTACGCATCAGTCAATATTTCTCATCACTTGCAAGTTTTCATTGTTATTTCTCTGTGTTACGTATATTTTCGCCTCTGTGCAGAATGCATCCAAAGGAGAAAGCTCAAGCAAAATGGGGAAGAAATCCAAGAAGACCACAGGCGCTTCCACTACGCCAGCTGCAGGACAAGTCCTCACTGACAAAAAGAAAGGATTAATTTCGGATACAACATGTTCTGGTCTCGGCAAAACTACTTGGCAGGGTACCTACAACTTGATCGAAATCGAAGAACCTACAATGACAACAGTAGTAGCTACTGCTGATTCTACTCGGAAATCTGAGAATACTCTTAAGGATTTAGGTGACTCCTTCCTTCACCAGATAGCGGCCAAGGAACAAATTCTCCCATACACAGATGTAGTGTGGTGGGAAATTGAAGAAATCCCAATCATGGATAGAACCTTCAGCACCAGAGACAGGAGAATTTTCGGGTCGTTCAAAGCTGATGATTTGAGGCAAATGTACCATTTGCCTGAGCCAGAGAAGATATACAATAATGCGTTCCTGGAAAAATTTGCAAACGAGAACGAAGTTGAATCCGAACCCATTCGGGATTGGAGACAAAATCCGGCAAAGCACAAACATGAGTCTTTCGGTAAGTACTCAGTTGATTCCCTAGCTTCTCCTTATTGCTACACTGGAATAATGATGTGTAGATTGTGGGGATTGCATGACTCTTCTAATTTCACCATAGAGATGGTTCCTTTAATGGAAGTTGCATGCAACAGTGTAATTATGGATTGGGCTACTATTCTCTCAGATAAACTAGCCAAAGCTGTTCTTAATTTTAGGAATAAGACTGTCATCTCTGAAAGGATAATCCCCCCATTCTATTACAGTGCATATATTTTAGATACATTGTGTTTCAATTCTAAATTTCCCGTGCTCGGCTGGAGGTGGACGCCACAAGACCCCACGGCTATCCACATATACCATCAAAAATTATGGAAGTCCTCTTACAAGCACCATCTGTACCAAGTTTGCAATGGCTTTATGGTGCCTATTTATTATTCTATTTTTGATAAACCCATTCCCAAGATTTCCTACCAAGCTTCATTTGATTTAACAGCGGTAGGGGGATGGTTTGGAGAGGAAAAATTCACCTATGTAAGAGTCTTCGGTAGCCAAGCCGAACCACATGTTCTCCCTTTGTACATACCAGATAAACTGCTAGCAAGAGAAATTGCTTACCAGATTATGGCTGAGAGTGTTACACAGACTCTCAAGAAGAATAAGAAGCAGGGCTGGCCCTCATTTCCCTTAAGATGTGGTGTTTATACTCTGCATGATCTCAAACATGCTGAAAAGGAAGCCACGAAGATTAAATCATTAACTCTGGCGACTCTCCCAAATAGGCAGTTTGATCCAAAGAAAGTTGCCTATAATGCACTAGAACAGGCCAAATTGACAAAATTTGAGCATAAAGAAGATATGTTTGACGACCTGTTCTCTTCAGCTGAATCAATAAATCAGGTTAAAGTATTCGCTAGAATGAAATATAATGATGAAGGGTTGACTGAATTTAATAAACTTAGGGAACAGAGGTTGCAAACTCTGCCTCTAGATTTACTAGTGACAACCCCAGCGACATCGTCAAGCGAGCCTGATCGGCAACAGTCAAAGGAACCTCCAGTTATAACAAAAGAACTAGGGAAACCAAAAGAGGAAAGTCGGAAGAAAGAACAGGAGGAAAAGCAAAGAAGAGAGAGAGAAGAAAAGCAGAGAAGGGAGAAAGATGAGAAGCTAAGAAGAGAAAAAGAGGAAAAGCTAAGGAAAGAACAAGAGGAAAAGCAGAAGAAACAGCGGGAAAAAGTGCTAAAAGAACCCCAAGCTGAAAAGGAAAAACAAACCACAATTGATGTCAATATAGATACTCATGTTGACCCTAAATTTCTCAAGGAATGGGAGCAATTTGATTCCATCATCAATGGTTTGGAATGTTCAAAGGACACAGACACTTCCAAGGTAACCGATACACAGGAAATCACTTCACCACAGGTTCTAAGCGGAACCAGCGGCCCACCTATTTCTAAAGAGATATAGGTAATACCAAAGGACCCCTCCAACCAAATCATTTTGCAGATAGAAGATATTCCTCCCTTGGATGTCTTCTACAGCCCAAGGCATAAAGCGGTGGTTAAATGACAACGAAAAAGAAGAAGGACTGATGAACCTTCCCTTTTCCCAGAGCAAACTGTCACGGGCAATGTAGTTTGGAAGGAGGAATTTGACCCCTCCGATGACCTGACAAAACTGTCACAGTATTCAGGAGCTTATTCGGCAGCGACAATAGACAAGGCATCGGAGGTAAGCCTTTTACTGAAGACAAAGGATCAGGATATTTTCTCACTACAGGCGCAACTGAGTGAGGCGAAGCAGAAAACAGAGCAGGAAGAGAAGAAATTCTTGACGCAACAACAAATGAACAGTCAGCTAACTCAACAATTGCGGGCAGAAAAACAAAGGATTGACCAAAGCGCAATCCAGAAACAGAAAGAATTATCAGAGGCATTGGCACAATTGAAGGCAGCGAATGAGCAAATGATGAAAACAAAAGATGAGCAAATTGCTCAATTATCATCACAGCTCGAGAAAGCAAAGGGCATTCCACAAGTGGATGAATTTAGAGTAGAAGCATTACAAATAAATACTGCATTAATATCCCAAATTAAGCTTCTGTTTCAACAAATAGCCGAGGCAGAGCCACTATGTGAATTAACGGCATCTATAAGTAAGCAAGTAGATAAGGCCAGGACTGAATTGCATCAAGCTGAAGAAATGATAGCTGCATTTCTCGACTGGCAAGATTCTGACCAAGGACAAGCGGCCAATTTACCCAGGATCTTAGAATCACACAAAGAAATAGTCTTCACTGAATGGCAATCCCAGTTAATGAAAGCAGAGAGGGCGGTTTCAAGATGTAAATCAACTTCTAGCAATTTAGTTGAATTGGTCAATAACACTCTCTACTCGTCTAACATGATTTCCCAATGCACACCAGGAACGTTGACAACAATGAAAACGTTGGAGCAATCATGTTATCCAGATTTGGAAGAAAAGGGGAGGTTAATCGCTGGGATTAACAGTTTAACCTGGGATACATATTGGTTCTTCCCGGTAAATCCGCACACACAGAGAGCCGCCCTTAAGTGCATAACAGATGCAATTGGGTATATTATTCCCGATATTCAGGATGCCACCTATGCCGCCCAGCTCAGCTCGCGCCTTAACAAACCACCTGAAGTAAAGCCAATGCTTGCGATAAGTCAGCTCAGATTTAAAGGCAAGCAACCTACTTGATGAATCATGCCGCCGACTGCCAGATCGCTGAGGAAAATAGGATCAATATTTATTGATACCAATTAAGTAGGATTTCTGTTTTATAGATAGGTATATTAATTAAGTTTATAGGCCCTTTCTTTATTTTGGAAAGGGTTGTAAAGTTTTGTACCTGACTTAAAGGCTGAAGTTGCACTATTGTGCTTCAGTCATATTATTTTATGAAACTGGACCAGTTGTTCTTAATTCGATAAGGAAGCTTTTTATGCAATTGTGCACTATTGTCTTTGTATGGAAAATGTTTCTGCGTTGAAGGAAGAATTACAAGTAGCGATTGATATTGGGAGTGTCAAAACAGCTCATATGATATTTCTATCTATGTCTGAATTCATTCCTGTTATGTGAATTGTTATTTGATTATCCTTGCTATTATTGATTATATGCATGTGCTTTAACAACAGTTCTATATTCCTTCCACTTTTGGATGTTTTATGGTATGCTTTCCTTTTAAACATGTATGTGTCAATGATATAAATGATTAGTGTAGTAATATCGCTTTAATCGCTTTGCTTAACTATTTAGGCACAGTAATCTTGAATGAAATAATATCTATGTCTGTTAGATCGAGTCATCTATATGCCTGTCTTTAGACACAAACCATCAAGCGCTACACTTTAAAGCTCAATAGATTCCCGAGATAGGTCATAGTTCTTGTATTCTTGTCAATAGATTTAGTTATTCGCCCATTATTGGCTTAGTTAATAAATCGTCCATTCATCCCGTTTATCCACTTTTGGGAAACTGGTCCCATTATCCCCAGTTGGAGCCACTATTCCAAATGGAAAAGGAGTTGTACTAAGGTCCGGACCGGGTGGTTATCCCCAATGTTGTTGCAGCGATTTTCGAGGCGTCAACAGGTTCTTTGACTAACTCCAGCCAAACCTGCTAAGTGAGACAATCCAGCTCACTCTAGCTCTTACCCCCCTCAGAGTTTTTACCTGGGGTATTGTTAACCCGACACCCCACCTATCACCTAGGTCTAACCTAGACTTTACCGTGATCATCGAGGGGTACACATGCCTTACCAAGTCTTAAAGTAGTATGCCCATTTACATGCAGTAATTTTGACTTCATTAATTTTTTTTGTTTATTGCTGCTGTGATTCTGATCCATCCTCTCTTAATTTGATTTGCTCAAAAGCTTCTATCAAACCGCTCCAACTACGAGCCTGATGAGAACCTCGTAGATTCCAACACTAGTGCCCTCACGTAGCAGAAAACGAAAAATTTTCGAAGCCACATGAACAATTTTCTTCTGCTGACCAAAGGTATCTCTCAACCTTCTTTAAATAGCCATATGAATCCCGAACAATTCGTTAGTATGTTCCAAACTGGTAAATATGGCAAATGCAATGCAATCCCTGGCAGTTACAACACTATCTTCTGCACATTCGCCTCGAGGTTCTTCCAAGTACGATTGTTCCACCATTATTTTCTAAACCCAGATATGGAAAGAGGCTGCATTGATCTCATCAGGCACTATAAACCCCTGGTATCAAAGAATCCCTTTGAAGCCAATATCTGGCTCTGATACCAGTTGTTAAGAAATTTACTGCATAACATAAATAATTACTGAGAGGAATAAATATAAGAAATAACCAACAACAACCATAAACATATAAACACATAAGTTTATTTGGGAATACCCCAAATTCGGGGAAAAACCCAACCTAATAAGATCTTATTAGCATTGGCCAAAACCCTGGCCAATCTGACCAAGTGAGCCTTCACCACTCACCTCCAGGTCTTGCATTACAATGAAGTCCTTCCAGCCTTTTAGAAGTTCCATTACATATAATACCATGGGCAAAATACTATGGGTGCACAATACCATGTGCCCCAAAACCATCACTGTTTAACAAGGTCAACTTTGACTCTATCCCAAGTCAAGTTTACCTAATATGTACTAGTACATAGGTGCTGACCTACAGAAGGCTACAACCTTCTCTTCTCTTCCAGGGACCATGTTTCATCAATTTTCAGACTGGATCCATCAATCAAACATCAAATGTATCTGCATCAACCAATCTCCTTTGCACCAAACAAAACTGAATTAAACAATCACTTCTCTGAATGATGTAACCAGAATACAGTAACAGTAACCAGAAACCAATCCTGAACCTAGAACACTGTAGCAATAAACAGAAGTAGCTAAAACATATTTTATGAGACGTACGCTACCTCAATATGTAGAACCTGCATGCATACGTTGTTGTATTAAGGCAAACCTGCATATACGCTGTTTTGAATTACCAAACCTGCGTGTATACGCACCTTTTCTATGCCAAACCTGCGTACAGATCTATAAACAATAATTTACCTTTTTTCAATTATTCAGACATCAGTTATACCCAGATTATCATATTTATAGATCAAGTCATGCGCCAAATATAACAGATCAAAATCACACAAAGATACTTCTCTTCAAGCCTTAAGATCTTGACCCATCAATAGAACTTATCCTTCTCCTAACGCTCAGGTTCCTCCTTAATTCAGATCTAGCTTTGCACCAAAACCTGATGACCAGTGTTCTAGATCTTACTCTTCATAGATATTCAATGCTTGAGTGAGTGCATTTGCCTAATGACCTCCTTCCCCTTTTATAGTCTTAGGCGTTACTCAATACCATGGTTCAAAACCACTTAGAACCAATACTTGGGACCCAATACCTAGGTTCAACACTTCGGACATGATACTATAGGTCCAAATACCAGGGACTAAATACCATGGACTAAAAAAACAAGTTTTCCCACATGTACATGCTTTTCCTTGCACGAAAGTGCGTGCATACACATATGCACCTTTTGATCGGTGATCCAGCGCGTATATGCAGCTTGGTTAAGAGGAAACTATGTATATCTCTTTTTCGTTCATTCTAAGAGCATGCACTGTGATCTGTCATCTGAGTGAGTTGCCATCAAGGACAACACCTGTGTCATAGTGCCAAACCTGTGTCATAATGCCAACAATGTCCCCCTTTGGACTTGATGGCAACCCCAATTCATTCCAAGTTACTCTCCCCCTTTGTCATCAAGGGAAAATGGTGATGCTCCCCTTGAGTACATGCTGAAATCCTCTACTCTGCTGTGTTTTCCATGCTCCCCCTGACTATAGACAAGGTCTGTAAAAATATGTTCTACAAGAAATAGCATGACTCTATAAATGACCTTCCTATCACCAAAGACTACATCCATCTCCCAACCAAGTGGGGATATACCAATATTGACCAATCCACCCAACCAAGTGGGGATACACCAAAAGTTTACACATGATAAAACAAGAACATTACATCATCCATCCTAGGCATAGTGGGGAAACAATATATACATGACATAGAGACAAATTATCTACAACAAGACTATGATAGTCATCAACAACTATCATCAGCAACATCTGTCAATCATCATTCAGACCAGCAACCATGTTCTCCCTCAACACTTGTCCCACCTGAAACCAAAAACAATTCTCAAATTCAACCAAGAACTTGTAAGATAATACCAACAATGAATTATTAGAAGTATATTCTCCCCCTGAACCTATGCCAGATGATCTCTGTCAGAACCATGTCAGACTCTTTTCATCCTAAGTCTGGCCCACTGTTTTTCTTCAAATCAACATATATGCGACTATATCCACAGAAACCGGCGTATGTATGCTGATGCTCCTCATGAAACTCACGTACAACACTTTTCTCTGAAGCAGATAAGTTTCAACAACAAGATGATGCATCAACTACTCCCAGTTTCTGTCTGAGGTATTCAAACATCTCCCTGGGTAGTGGTTTGGTGAATATATCAACAACATGTTCCTTGGAGGGAACATACTCCAATTTGACCTTTTTTTCAAGCACTTTTTCTCAAAGAAAATGATATTTTATAGGTATGTGACTGGTCTTTGTATGCATGAATGGATTCTTTGAAATACTGATTTCACTTGTATTATCACATAAGATGGAGATAGGTGGACATTTCAAATTCTTTTTGCATCACCAAAGCAAAGTTTTGACTCATGGTTTCTTCATTTCTACCAAAGATGATATCATCAACATACACAACAAGTATTAGCAATTTATCATTATCAATTTTTATATATAGATTGCTATCTACTGATCCTTTTGAAAAATCTTGTTCATGGAGGTATTTGTCTAGATGATAATACCAAGCCCTTGGAGCCTGTTTAAGACCATAGAGTGCCTTCTTAAGTCTGCATACAAGTTTTGGATCATTTCCAAGGATGAATACATTTGGTTGCTCAATATACAATTCTTCTTCTATGTCTCCATTTAAAAAGGCATATTTCACATCCATTTGATATACTTTGAACTTCTGAAAGCTAGAAAGAGCAAGGAACATTCTTATGGCTTCATGTCTAGCAACCGGTGCAAAAGTTTCTACAAAGTCTATACCTTCTTGTTGAGCATAACCTTTACAAACAAGTCTGGCCTTGTTTCTAATAACATCTCCATTTTCAGTCAGCTTGTTTTTGAATATCCATTTGGTCCCTATGACATTATTATCATTAGGTCCAGGAACCAATTCCCAAGTTTTATTCTTTTCAATCTGCTCAAGTTCTTCATTCATGGCCTTGACCCAACATTCATCTTTGCATGCTTCACTTACATTTCGTGGTTCAATAGAGGAGAGTAATGCTAGATAGCTTGAAGCTTCTATTATAGTTCTTCTTGTTTGAACACCTGCCTCTTTCTGCCCCAAAATTTGAGTCTCTGGATGGTTCTTCTGAACATATCTAGATGGAGTCTTTTCTTCTATTCTTATCTGTTCTTTTGGTGCCTCATAAGTTTCTTCTTCAGCATTAGTCTGATCTGATGTTAAAGGATAGTCCTCTTCGTCTTCAAAATCTTCAGTTTTTATCTGTTTTGAATTGTTTCCTTCTTCATCAACCACCACATCAATACTTTTTCCAAGTATTTTATTGTAACACTTATATCCTTTACTCAAGGAAGAATAACCAAGGAGAATGCCTTCATCTGCTCTAGGTTAAAACTTGCCAAGATTTTCATCAGTCCTTTTGATGTAACATTTGCTTCCAAAAACCTTGAAGTATTTTACCATAGGAGTCTTACCATACCAAAATTCATGAGGAGTTTGAGCATTGTTTACCCGAACATTTGTTTTGTTGAGAATAGTAACAGTAGCAAATGCAGCTTCACCCCATAAGGTTGCAGGAGTTCCAAATTCAACAAGCATAGCACTAGCCATTTGTTGAACCGTTTTGTTCATCATTTCCACTACTCCATTTTGCTAATGAGTCCTTGCAGTAGAGAATTCCCTTCTTATTCCATGTTCTTCACAAAAGTCAAAAAATTCATCCAAGTCCCCTCCTCGATTAGACCTGAGGCTTTTGATTCTGCGATCTGATTCATTTTCAACCAAGGCTTTGAAAGCTTTGAACTTTTCGAAAGCTTTGTCTTTATGCTTCAGAAGTCCTATCCAACACATCCTAGAAAAGTCGTCATTGAAAAATATAAAGTATTCTTCTCCTTGAGGTGACTTTTTCCTTGATGGACCACATAAATCAGTATGGACAAGTTCAAGTTTCTTACTAGCTGATCCTTCCTTCTTAGGGAAATTAGTTCTGGTTTGCTTCACCAAACTGACATGATTTTCATATTGTATTGTCTGGAATTCTGATGTCTGAGATATCATGAACCGCCTGATATTTGCATGCTTTGCTTATCTGAGCGAAGCTTAAATGCCCCAATCTTCTGTGCCACAACTAGTGTTCATCATTCTTGATTAGATAGCATCGTTGTTGTCCTCCCTTGAGTATGTATAAATTATTTTGAGTTCTTATGCCTTTGATCACTGTTTCTCCTATATCAAGATCACGAACAATATATCCATTTGATCGAAATATTACCTCATTTCCTTGATCACACATTTGGCTAACACTCAATAGATTATGCTTTAAGCCATCAACATACATAACATTTCCAGCTTTGACTTTTTCTTTCAAAAGAATAGAACCTTTACCTTTTATGAGTGCAGGTGTGTCATTTCTGAATGAGACCTTCCTTTCCTTTTCTAAGGCACTATATGATTGAAGTTTTTCTTCATCACCTGTCATATGTTTCGAATATCCATTATCGATGTACCATTGATTTTCTTGTCCTTCCGCATATAAGGCAATACCATATCTTTCTGGTTGTAGTTCTTTCTTTCTCCATGTTTTCGGACCCAATGAAGGTTGCTCCTTCTGAGATGTTTGCCAAAACTTACTCCTGCATTCAAAATCTTCATGACCAAAGTTGTTACAAATAGAGCATTCTATTTCATTTTCAAGAGTAGGAAATTTACTGTAGGTCCTCTTCATGATCCCAGTCATGCTCCTTTGATTTCGTGGTTCTCGAGTCATGATGGTCTTGTAGGAAACACATTGAGTAGCTTTGTGTCCAAAGTTATGACATGAAAAACATTGGCCATTAAAGAAATTCCTGTGATTAACAAATCTATCGTCCAAGTGATTGTAGTTTCCATTGACATTCATTCTTGAGGCAAATTGAAAATGATTTACTTGTGGCTGTTTGTAGCTTATGTTCATCCTTGAATTAGATTGACGCCGATTTACTTGGTGATCTGTTTTATGCCTTTGCTGACGATTGTCAACCTGTTCACTTCTCCTTGCTGCATCAAGATAACTTTTGGAGGTGGATGGCTTCTGTACTTGAGATGCTTCTTCAGTATATCCAAGACCTATCGTGATTAGAGGAGAACGCCGCACTTTGATAATCTCATCTAAGGTTTCATATCCTTTAGCAAATCTAAGATTAAGAGCATTTGTTTTCTCAATATCTTTTCTAAGTCCCACAATTTCACATTCTAACTTTTCATTGTGTTTTTCCCTTTCAACAAGTTGGAATGTCAGAGTATCTATGATCATATTCTTTTCTTCTAAACAAATTTTAAGTTTATAAATTTATTCATAGAGATCATCTTCATCTATAGAATCCAGGAAATCATCATCTTCAAAAGCCATCAAAAGTCTATAATCATTACCATGTTCATCTTCATCACTATTTGAAAGTCCATCGCTGTCTTCATGTGTATAATAGCTCTTCCTACTTACATTCGGTTTTCTGTTCCATTTAACTGGTTCCTTACCTTTATCAAGCTTATCTCTATGAGGACATTTGGCTGCATAGTGATTGACTCTCCCACAAGCAAAACATTTGAAGGGTAGCTTACCTCTGAATCTTCTAGAACGCTGTTGAAGGTTCTTGACAAAGTTTGATTCTTCCTCTTCTTCTGATGTATGTCTTGACTCATTGTATTCTCCTTTTCTTGAAGCTTTGAATGTGGCTTCTCTCATGTCTAGTGGTCCCCCTTTTCTCATTTCGAAAGTAGTTAGGACTCCGTGCAGTTGTGACATAGTAATACTCTGAAGATTCTGCTTTTCTTCTATGGAAAAAAAAATTGATTCAAACTTAGAAGACAAAGATCTTAGAAATTTTTCAACTAAAGTTACTTCTTTTATTTCTTCACCCAAGTATTTAATGTGATTAACAATCTCATCAATACATAAGAAATAATTAGCCACACTTTCATCATTGTGCATTCTGAGAGTTTCATATTGAATTCTGAGAGATTGTAGTTTTACACATTTTACCTGATCGTCTCCTTCATATCATAGAGTGATCTTGTCCCATATTTCTTTGGTGGTTTTGAGTTGCATAAACTTGACAAATTCTGATTGAGATAGACTCCCCAATAGAGTATTGACAGCCTTTGCATTTGTTTCATACTACTTTTTACTAGCTGTATCTGTAGGAGTTGCGGATGGGAATGTGTATCCTCCTTCCACGATATCCCAAACTTCTGCACCAAGAGATTGAAGATAGGTTGTGGTTCTTACCTTCCAATAGACGAAGTTTTTCCCATCAAAGATTGGTGGCCTAATGGATGCCTCCTTTTTTTAGTTGCTCATGATGATAGATCTTCCTTCAAGAGATCAAGATTCTTCTAAAGGACCGACTCTGATACCAATTGTTGGAAATAATACTAAGAGGGGGGCGGTGAATTAGTATTATCAAGTCAAATAATTTTTCACTTTCAAACCTAGATATATGCTACTTCAGATATGGAAACTAGTGTATGCATGCAACTATGTCTACAACAACTAGCGTATATTCAATAAACTTAAGATTTAATTAATCTATTTGATCTTTAATCAGTGCATCTGAACTTCATGAACCATAAGAACAGTAAACAGAACATATCATCACACATATGAACACAATATATAAGGTGGAAACCCAATGTGGGTGAAAACCACCTGCTACCATGCTTCTCTATCTTCTTGTTAATAAGAAACTTCTTTTTACAATATTTCTATACTGGTGTAGTCTTATACTAGTAAGCAGACTTCTACCTATGAAAGGCTACAACCTTCTCTCGTTCTCCAGCTTCTCTTGGAAGGGAGCTACAACGCCTTTAGCTCTTGTACTAGCTGATGTACTAGTACATAGGTGGTGACCTACAAAAGGCTACAACCTTCTCTTTTCTTCCAGGGACCATGTTTCATAAATTTTCAGACGGGATCCATCAATCAAACATCAAATGTATCCACATCAACCAATCTCCTTTTCGCCAAACAAAACTGAATTAAACAATCACTTCTCTGAATGCTATAACCAGAATACAGTAACAGTAACCAGAAACCAATCCTAAACCCAAAACACTGCAACAATAAACAGAAGTAGCTAAAACATATTTTATGAGATGTACACTACTTCAATATGTAGAATCTGCGTGCATATGTTGTTGTATTAAGGCAAACCTGCGTATACGCGCCTTTTCTATGCTGAACCTGCGTACAAATCTATAAACGATAATTTACCCTTTTTCAATTATTCAGACATCAATTATACCCATATTATCAGATTTATAGATCAAGTCATGCACCAAATATAACAGATCAAAATTGCACAAAGATACTTCTCTTCAATCCTTAAGATCTTGACCCATCAATAGAACTAATCCTTCTCCTAGCGCTCAAGTTCCTCCTTGATTCAGATCCAGCTATGCACCATAACCTGATGACCAGTATTCTAGATCTTGCTCTTCATAAGATATTCAATCCTTGAGTGAGTGCATTTGCCTAATGATCTCCTTCCCCTTTTATAGTCTTAGGCCTTACTCAATACCATGGTCCAAAACCACTTAGAACTAATACTTGGGACCCAATACCTAGGTTCAACACTTTGGACGTGATACCATGGTCCAAATACCAGGGACTAAATACCATGGACTAAAAAAAAAAAAATTCCCACACGTACGTGCTTTTCCTTGCATGAAAGTGCGTGAATATGCATACGTGCCTTTTGATCTGTGATCTTGCGTGTATACGCGGCTTGGTTAGGAGGAAACTACGTATATCTCTTTTTCCTTCATTCTGAGAGCTTGAACTGTAATCTGTCATCTGAGTGAGTTGCCATCAAGGACAACACTTATGTCATAGTTCCAAACCTGTGTCATAATGCCAACACATATCTCATTGGTGAGATGATAGTGAATCAAAAGGTTATTTCATGCTTTCATGTTATTCCCTTAAGAGCGAATGTGTTGGGACTTGTCCATCCTCTTCTTCTAAGAATGTGTAGGTTAGGATTGCACCCTTGATCTAAGATTTGGGGCCCCAACCTTAGTTGTAGATAGTGGTATTGTATCTAGAGGGTCTAGACTTGTGCTTGAACACCTTATTTGGTGCAAACCTATTCATAAAGATTCATCAATTGAATTTCCATCATCATATACATCAATTTATATGTTATTATATATATATGCACATAATCAATCTTCCTAAAACGTTGTTGATCTTTGTGTTCCTTAGACCATTAAATGCCAAAATCATAGTGAGATCTCCTTGAGTGTGGTTTAAGTAATTGCATTGTGGGAGAACTCATATGCATTTACAATGTGTTTGGAGTGGAGCCTACTTATCTTCTTTAGTAAGAGTTATCACCACATTGGACCCCATTTCGTAATGTGGTGGCAACATCGCCCGTTATGTGTGCTGCAAATGGGTTCCAAGGGGGGTGGAAGTGATCCTTAGGAGCCCTCCCATGTAGGGGGATCGGGGGTAGTGCCCCCAAAGCTAAAAATAGATGTAAATTTCCTTGTAAAATGTTGTACTTTCATAGTCAATCTAGGACGTTCATTAGCCAGAAATTTGATAGTAGAAGTTATGTTTAATTTATGGTTTTTTTCCCTAGAAGGAAACCCATCACTATATATGAGGGAATTGTATTTTAGCTATGCATATGTGTATTCTAAGTGAGAAAGAGAGAGGATATTGTGTGAGAGTGAAGAGGGAATTATGGCAGACCTGCTGTAGGTTGTATCTATTCATTTTGCTGGATAATATAAAAGGATGGACTAGTTGTTTCTCCATGGACGTAGCCCAAATTGGTTGAACCACGTATATCTGTGTCTCTCTTGTTTTATGCATTTTTTTTGTTTATATTTTTGCAATATTTTATGTGTTCCATTGTTCTATTTGGATGATAAACTCACAGGAGAGAAGGGTTGCTAGTTCGAGTGGGAGAAATGGCGAAAGATGGAAGGTTTAGGGTCAAAAATTTTGACGGCCAAAACTACCAGCTGTGGAAGATGCATATGGAAGACTGTTTGTATCAGAAAGATTAGTACCTACCATTGAGTGGAAGGAAAAAGAAGCTGATGAGTATGATATACACAGAATGGGATATTCTCAACAGAAAGGCACTTGGAACAACACGGCTATGCCTAGCGGCATCGGTAGTCTTTAATATTTCAAAAGAAATGACAACAGAGGGTTTAATGTCAGAATTGGCCAAACTATATGAAAAACCCTCAACCTCGAATAAGGTATTTCTTATGAAGCATTTATTTAATATGAAGATGTCAGAAGGTGAATCTGTTGCTGATCATTTAAATGAATTTAATACAGTTACTAGTTAGTTAAGTTCTGTAAGGGTAACTTTTGATGATGAAGTTAGGACTTTGTTATTTCTATTCTCATTGCCAGAAAGTTGGAATGGTTTAGTTATGACCATTAGTAACTATGTCTCTGGATCTAGTACTTCAAAGTTTAATAATGTTGTCAGTGCAATGCTTAGCAAGGAAATGTGATGGAAAAGCTCCGGTGAGACATCAGGTAATTATTTTACTACAGAGACTAGGGGAAGAAAAATGGAAAGAGGTAAGAGCTAGGGATATCATAGTAAGTCAAGGAAAGGCAGATCCAATTCCACGTCAGGGATAGTGTGCTAGAAATGCGGAAAGAAAGGACACCTGAAGAAAGATTAGAAGTATTGGAAGGGAAAAGAAGGAGACACAGAATAAGACAAAAAATCATGAAGTGAATGTGACAGGTGATGTGTTGCAAGATGCTTTTATTCTTTCCTTAGAAAATATTGTTGATGCTTGTGTGGTAGATTCAGGGGCCTCATTCAATGCCACACCTAATAGGAAACATTTTCATGATTATGTTCAAGGATATTTTGGACAGGTTCGATTGGGTGATGATAAACCCTGTAAAATCATTGGAATGGGTAGAGTTCTCATAAAATAGCATAATGGAAATCAATGGTTGTTGAAGGAGGTAAGGCATGTTACAGATATGAAGAAAAATCTAATTTTAATAGGGCAGTTGGGAGGTGAAGATTGTGTAACTTCTTTTACAGATAAAACCTAGAAGGTCACTAAAGGAGCCCTGGTAATAACAAAAGGAAAAAAGGTTGGTACATTGTGTTTATGCACTGGTATTTCTATTTCTATTAATGCTTTAACCTCTATAGGAGTAGATACAACATTGTGGCATCATAGGCTTGGGCACATGAGTGAGAAGGGGATGCAGATTATTCACTCAAGAAATTTGTTGCCAGGTTTGAAGCATGTTGATTTGGAATTTTGTGAGAATTGTGTTTATGAAAACATAAGAGAGTCAGATTCCTCAGAGTTGGGAAAGAAAAAAAGAGTGAAAAAATAGAGCTTGTGCATACAAATGTATGGCGACCTGCTCAGGTATCATCTATCATTGGCTCTCATTATTACGTTACTTTTATTGATTATGAAACCAGAAAAAACTGAATTTATTGTATTCGAAATAAATCTAATGTATTTGATACTTTCAAGAAATGGAAAGCTTTAGTTGAAAATGAGACAAGAAAAAGGTTGAAGTGTCTTAGATCAGACAATGGAGGAGAATATTGCAGTAGAGAGTTTGATAGGTACTGTTCAGAGAATATAATTCGTAGAGAGAAGACAGTTCCAGGAGCATGACAAGAAAATCGTGTGTCAGAAAGGATGAACAGGACAATCATGGAGTGTGCAAGGTGCATGAGATTGCATGCAGGATTGCCTTTACAATTTTGGGAAGATGTTGTAGATAATGTTGTTTATCTATTAAATAGAGGGCCTTCGAGTTCCTTGGATGGTAGTATTCCAAAGGAGGCATGGATAGGTAAAAAAGTAAACTACTCATTTGAAAAGACTTTTGGTTGTGAAGCCTTTGTCCACATTAATAAAGGAAATAGAAAAAAGCTTGAGGAAAAATCAAAGCAATGTACCTTTATTGGACATGGTATTAATGATTTTGGTTATCTCTTTTATGATTATGAATAACACAAAATCATTAGTTGCAGAGATGTCATATTCAATAAAAAGGTTTTGTATAAGGATCCAAAGCAGGAAAAGAAATAGGAAAAGGAAAACAGAGAATACATAGTGCTTGATGAGATCACAGAAAAAGTGAAGGTGCCTAAAAATCATAATGATCAATAGCCAGAACAACAACAACAACAAGCACCTCAAACACCTGAAAGTGGTATTAGAAGATCTACCAGGATATGTAGACCCCCTGAACAATACTCTCCTTCATTATATTATGTATTGTTGACTAATTCTAGTGAACTAGAATGTTATAAAGAAGCAGTACAGATAGAAACTAGGAAGAAGTGGGAGTAAGCCATGAAAGAAGAGATGGACTCCTTAGTACATAACCAGACTTGGCACTTAGTCAGGTTGCCTGCAGGTAAAACAACATTGCAGAATAAATGGGTTTACAGGTTGAAGGAAGAAGATGGAGGTAGAAAATAAATATAGACTTGTGGTGAAGGGGTTTGCACAGAAAAAGGGTATAGACTTTGATGAGATATTTTCTTATGTTGTTAAAATGACTTCAATCATAACTATTTTAAGTCTAGTAGCAGCTGAAGATTTGCATCTTGAGAAGTTAGATGTAAAGATATCCTTTCTCCATAGGGATTTGGAGGAAGAGATATATATGCGACAACCACAAGGATATGAGGTAACATGGAAGGAGAAACTAGTGTGTGGGTTGAAAAAGAGCTTGTATGGCTTAAAACAGGCTCTAAGGAAGTGGTATCTAACATTTGACAAGTTTATGTCTGAAAAAGGTATACTAGATGTCACTCTGATCATTGTGTTTATCTTAAAAGGAAAAATGATGTGATCTGATTCAGAATATTAGTTTGTAGTGCTAAGATCTTCCTCAGATTATAAACAAAATTCTTTCACTGTGCTTAAGGATTCATCATTCTTGCAAGTAAAATGAAGAGTTTTTTTATGTTAATTTTGTGAACATTTTAACACAAACTAGAATACTGAACAATAGCATAAACATGTATAGAACATCATCAAAAACACATTACAACAAGCACATGATAAAGGAGTTCACCCCTCTTGGGTTATGTCTCCTTGGTCCAGCATCCAATGGCTTGGGCCTCTCTATTATGCTAAAAAATGTAAAAAAAATCAGTGTTTACAATGCTCATATGCCTCTGAAACTTGATCCAATGAGTTCATAATACCAAAAACGGCTAAAATTGACTCTTTTTGCACCTAATTTGGATAAGAGCTAAAGAAGTTATGACTTCTCCCAGTTTTCCCACTATTTTTTCCACAAATTGCTCCAAAACTGACCAAAAACCAAATTTTAGCTCCAAAACCCGCTAACTGAGCGATAATTTCGTCGAGCCATGGGCCATAACCTATCAGCCTTATCGCAAATCACAATTAGCGAAGTTCGGTAGGCTAAAGGTCTTGTTAACACGGTCGAATGTTGCGATAGCAATATTGCAGACCAGATGATAGTATAAACTGTGGCTCATAATATCTTCACATCCGAGGTCTTTATCGCTCATCGCAATCGGCAAAGAACTAGTGGCAGTTTTAAGCAGGACTTGTGTCTCCTGCGATTTGCAATATTGCATCGCAACTCAACCTGCCAGAGGCCAATTTTCGTAACTCCTCCTTTCTTGCGAATGTGATATGCGATATTGAAAATCGTGATAGTAAATGCCTAGGGGCCAATTCTTAACCCAAACCACCTTCCACCTATGATATGTGATATACGAGGGCCAATGGAGGCCTGCCACTTGGCGCCTTACCATTCATTGAAGGGCTATGCCACGTCATCCAATCTTGCCATGTAGACAAGTCAAAGTTGAACTTTGACTTGCTCTAACTTCTGCATATGAACTTGGATTTGAGTGTCATTCCCGCTGTTGGATTCATAATGATGAGATCTTTGATATGTATCTGAGTTTAATAGGATTCTGACGCTTTGATTTTTGAGCATAATTTTGAGCACCTGATCACTCCTCCCCACTCGAGGCCTTTTGGACCCCAAAATATTTATATTTAGTTATTGAATAGATGGGGTACTATTCCCTCACCTTCCCCACTTCAATCCATTTGGCCTTTGATGGATGTGTACCTTTGAGACCCACCCGAAGATAATCAATACTTCTCCTTTTTGATGTCCTTATTCTTCTGTCAAGTATAGTGTTTTGCTGAAGCACATCAAGGAATTCTTGAGAAAAGTATTCAATATATGGAATTTGAACATTATCTCCTTGATCTTCAATCAAATGAGGCTCATACAATCTCAAATTTTCATCATTAACAATGGAATAAATTTAAATATATGAAGGCAAATCAAGCTTGAAAGCATTATTACCAATCTTTTCGAGAATTTTAGATTGACCATAACGGATTGGTTTCAGATTTTTACCTTCGTATTGAAGCCTTTCCTTGCTAATATATAGTCAAACATCATCACCTACTTGAAATTGATGATCCACACGATACTTATTATGCCTTGCCTTATACTTTCCTTGACTCTTTTCTAGTTGTTCTTGAACTATTTGGTGAATCAACGAAATTTTCACAATGAATTTCTTTGCTCTATCCATGTCGCTATGTCCATCTACAACTATATATTTCTCAAAGATGAAATCTAAAGGTGATTTAGGAAAATAACCAAGACATGCCTCCAAAGGTGAAGTTAGAGTAGAAGAGTGTTTTTCTCAGTTGTAAGTATGTTGAATATACTGCAACTGTTCATCCTAAAACTTAGGATGTTTGCTGCAATATCCTCTTAGTAAATGAAAAATTGTCCTGTTAACCACTTTAGTTTGACCATCTGTTTGCGGATGGAAGGTTGTACTTTTCTTCAACTTGGTGTCCATCAAGTTCCATAAACTTGACCAAAACATTCCCAACAAATAGATAATCACAATCACTTACAATAGAAGTAGGTGGTCCAAAATGAATCCATACATTTTGAAAGAAAATTTGAGTTGTCTATTCAACTGTAATTTGGTTTTTAGAAGGAATTAATATGCACATCTTGCTAAACCTATCCACAACTACATAAAAATAATCATGACCTTTCCTTGATAAAGGAAGACCTCCTACAAAATGCATAGAAACACTCTCCCATGGACGTGAAGGCACTGGAATTGGTGTGTACAATCCTAGTTTCCTATTATTAGGCTTACTAACTGCACACAATGAACAACCTCTAATAAAACATGACACACTTTCAAGCATAGGAGCCCAGTAAAAATACCTCTGAATATTTTCCATTGTTTTACTTACACCTAAATGTCTAGCAAGAAGAGAAGTGTGTGCTTCTCTTATGACATTTACTCTCTCTCCCTGTGGAACATAAAGTTTTCCCAAATGATACAACACATTATCATGTACATCATATTCTAATTCCTCAACTTGGTGGCCTTGACTGAAGTTTAAATATACCTCTTGAAAGTCAGCATTGTGTGCATATTGTTCAACATTACTTTTAGGCAAAACAAAATGATTCTTGAGTAAAATGGCTAAATTAATAACTATTCTAGAAAGCATATCAACAACTCTGTTATAAATACCTTTCTTATAGCTAATTATCAAGTGGAATTGCTATAAAAATCCCATCCAATGAAAGTACCTTGACTGCTGCAATTTGGTTTGAGATTGTAGATATTGCAAAGGTTTATGATCAGTGTGAATTATGGTTTCTCTTCCCATCAAGTAATGCTTTCATTTCTTCACACTTTGCACCAATGCGTAAATCTCTTTATCATATGTGGGATAGTTAATAACAACACCATTAAAAATACCAAAATGAAATGAAATGGGCTTACAACGCTGTAAAAGAACTGCAGCCATGGTGCAGTCACTTGCATCTGTTTGTATTTCAAATGGTTCTTTCAAACTTGGCAATGCTAAAATTGGGGCTGAACTGATTTGTTTCTTCAAAGAATCAAATTCTTTTTAATGTTTGTCTCCCCACTAGTAGACAACCTTCACGCTAGTCAACACATGTAGTGGAGTTGCTATGGAAGAGAAATTGGAAATAAACTTCCTCCAGTTCTAAGCTGCTCCCAGAAAACTCCTTACTTCTGTAACTGATTTGGGTATTGGACAATTCACAATGACCAAAACTTTAGAGGGGTCAATCTTCAGCTCACCTCCTCCAACTATGTGGCCCAAATACACTAAAGAAGTTTTCCTGAATTCACATTTAGATATCTTCAGAAATAACTATTCTCTTTTCAAGACATCCAACAATTGTTTCACATGCTTGAAATGCTCTTCTCATGATTTGTTGAATATCAGAATATCATATAAATAGACAATTACAAATTCATCAAGAAAGGATCTTAATACATCATTCATAACTCTCATGAATGTAGCTAGAGTGTTGAAAAGACCAAAAGGCATAACCATCCACTCAAACAATCTTTGTTTGGTTTGAAAAGAAGTCTTCCAGATGTCCTCCTCAATTATCCTAATTTGATGATATCCACTTCTCAAATCTAATTTAGCGAAATACTTTTCATTCTTCAGCTAATCCAGCAAATCATCTATTTTGGCCAGTGGGTATCGATTCTTTATAGAAATCTTTTTCAAATCTTAATAATCCACACACATGTGCAAGGTGCCATCTTTCTTGGGTACCAAAATTGTTAGGATAATCCGACACATAGGATATAGTTAAGTTCAACTTGGTCTAGTATAGAGTTAGGTTAGAGTTAGGTAAAGTGTATTTCTTTACCGTTGTACATTTTGTAACTTACAATCCGACGGTCACGATATGTAGTGATCCGACGGTTCACTCTCACCTCGGTATTACCGACACTTGATCTGTGGCTTGACACCCGATTGGTCCATGAGTTCTATTTAAAGCGCATGGAGGGTCATTGTTCGGGTAATCCGTGCATGAGAGAAGCTTATGTAAATTTTCATTCTTTGATTAATAAATTGCCTGGTTGGGACAGGCCGTGGATTGTTTCCCTCCTTGCACTCTGAGGGTTTTAACCACGTCAAAAATACTGGTGTATTGATTTGAGATCTGGTTGTGAGCGGTGTCCTTTTGGTATTCTTTCTGTGGAACTTACCCTGTAAATTCCTACATGGTATCAGATCTATTTGAGGGCCGTGTCCGTTGGTGATCCAAATCTGAAGCCGGTAGAACTGCATGCGGCTGTCTTTTCCTAGGTCTGCTGTTTCTGACTGCTTTCGGGCTGAGAGGACTACTCTGTTGCGTTCGGAGCATCTGTTCCAGTGAGGAACCCCTTTCGTTTCACGCGAAAAGGTTTCTGGTAGCCCTAGCTGCGTCATTTTTCAGATCGGGAGGTATACAGTGTTTTTTTTGCAGTTTACTGTTATTTTCTCTCTGCTTATTTCGGTCTCAGTTTATTTAGCCTTTTTTTTTAATCGGATCTATACCTTTCATTTCTGCGTATGCTCTTTGCCCTGCGACTCTGTGCGATCTGGGCAAATCAGAAACAGAAAGGAAGGATTTTTCTCATGCGTATGCTCTTTTCCCTGCACCTTAGTGTGATCTCGGAAAATCAGAAACATTGAGAAAAATATTTAGTTTTTCGGCTAAAGCTAACCTTGAGATTTTTTTTTTTTAAATTTCTAGTTTTTTGGCTAAAGCTAAATTCGAGCCGCAAGGTTCGTTTTTCTTTGCATATTCGTGTTGGGTTTTGTGTTTTGTGTTTTGTAGGGAAAAAGAGCTTTCTCAAGGCAAGCACGCAAACTAAGGCCCCCCCCCCTCTCTCTCAAATTTTGTGTATAGATCAATTGGTTCAAAGCTATTTTAAGAGAGTAGAGGTCTTGGGTTCAAGTCTCCATTTTGTGGGGGCGGATTTTTTCATTCCCGCACATTCGCGCACTTTGCCGGCAACGTCAACAATTTTTTTTCCAAAAAGCCATAACTTCTTCATCCGGAAGCCTTTTTCAGAGCCGTTTTTTTTAAAACCGCATTTTTTTTCGAGATCTATCCATTGGAACACTTACTTTCAGCATCTTCAGCTTCAGTTTTTTTTAAAAAATGGAAAGTCCATGCCAAGTCATTCTTGACATCACTAACTACTTCCAATGGGTAGCCTACATGGGAGATTTACTTAGAAGTAAAGGTCTATACAGAATAGCCACAGACCAAGAGAAGAAACCAAAATATGAAGACAAGGCGGAAAAATGGGAAAATAGACAAGATCAAGCACGTGGTTTGATAGGGATGTCTATTTCTCCTGATCTTAGATTCCACATTCCAGAACTTGAGACTCCTCATGAAGCATTAGAAAAACTTGCTAAAGTTTTTGGGATTAAAAATGAAATTAGAGCCCATCAACTTGAAAATGAGCTACTTACTTTGGATCCTAATATTTTTTCTTGCATTGAAGATTTCTTGTCCAAATTCAAGACCCTTAGATATCTCTTGGAAGGTGTTAAAGTTAAGAAAGAAGATGGTAACCTTATTTATTCCATCCTTACTAAGTTGGGACCAGCCTACTCTGTATTTGTTTCCACTTTCCATTCTACAAGGGAAGCTTTCATTTGTCAAGGACAAGAATACAAGGCCCCTTCCTTTGACTCCTTTTGTGATTCCTTAATAAGAGAACAAGAAAAACTCTTACACCTTGGTCTTCTTAATCTTGGAAACTCTTCCACGAAAGCGTTAGCAGCCCAGCAGCAACCAAATTCAAAGAATCCTGAGAAGTCATATCCTCAAAAGAATGGTCCTAAGCCATCTCAGCCTCAAAATGAAAGATCATTTCTGCAAAATGATAAGACCAATAAAAACAAATGGAAGAAGACTGATAGACATTGTAACTTTTGTAATCGAGATGTCCACTTAGAATCTAAATGCTTTAAGAAGATGGAAGCCTTGGAAGCTGCAATGAAGAAACATAACATCCATGTGGAGCCTACTTCAACTTCAACTTCTGGAATGGCACTTTCTGCATGTCATTCTCAATCATCTCAGTCTGGTTATGCATTAAATGTATCTTCTTCTTCTTCTCATTCTCATGAGTGGCTCATTGATTCTGGAGCCTCTTGTCACATGGCCAAAAACCAAGCCATGTTTTCTTCTTTAAATGATTGTAACACCAAAAATATATATATTAGTGATGATAGATCTCTTAATGTTGTAGGGACTGGAACTGTTCATCTAGACAATGGTCAGTTTAATGATGTATTATGTGTTCCAACCTTATCCTGCAACCTTCTATCTGTCTATCAGATAACTCATTCAGGTGAAGGTAAAATTGTTGAATTTTCACCTCATGATGTTGTAATTAAGGATCTAAAAGATCCTAAACAGATTCTAGCTACTGGTCTTGCTGATGATTCCAAAAGGTTGTATAAGTTTCACAACTTTGGGTCATCCAATCTTCCCTCAGTATTTGTTGCTCATAATGATGAAGTGAGCAAACTTTGGCATGAGCGATTTGGTCACTTAAACTATCGCTCCCTTCAGCATCTATGTAAAGAAAATATGGTGACAGGTCTTCCTATGGTATCTTGCAGAGATGGTGTTTGTTCCGGATGTGTACTCGGAAAACATCATTGGGACAGTTTTGACAAACGTGCCTCTTGGCACGCCTCAGCCCCTTTACAGCTTGTGCACAGTGATTTATGTGGTCCTCTTCCTGTTGCTTCATTCTCTGGCTGCAAGTACTTCTTAACTTTCATTGATGATTTCTCCAGATGCACTTGGGTATACTTCTTAAAACTCAAGAGTGAAGTATTTAACACCTTTTTGGCCTTCAAAGCCTTTGTTGAAAAACAATCTGGACATCAAATTCTTAAGCTAAGAACTGATAATGGTGGAGAATATGTTAAAAACACATTCATCAACTTTTGCACCGAAAATGGCATTCAAATGCAACATACTGTCCCATACACTCCACAACAAAATGGTGTAGCTGAAAGGAAAAATCACACCTTAAAGGAAATGGCTAATTGTATGCTGCAATCTAAAGGACTCAGTCTTAGTTTTTGGGCCGAAGCAATTAATTGTGCAAATTATATAATCAATCGCACTCCTACTAAGGTTCTAGAGAATATCACTCCAGAAGAAGCTTGGAGTTCCATTAAACCAGATGTAAGTCACTTTCGTGTGTTTGGAAGTGAAGCATGGGCCCATATTCCAGATGAAAAGCATAAAACTTTAGAACCTAAGAGTGAGAAATGTACTTTTGTTGGATATTCTGAAGATGTAAAAGGTTATAGACTTATTCCATTTAAGTCCAAAAATGTTATCATTAGAAGAGATGTAAAATTTGATGAAAATAAATCGGCCTGCGAGCCTAGTCCGGCGGATGTGCCACCTCTTCCTATCTCTTCTATCTTTGAAAACATTTCTTCTTCAGATGATGAAAGCGAGGATGATAATCCTCCCCCACCTTCTCAGGATCCTCAACTTCCAAGATGGGTCCGTGCTACTCGGGATGCAGCAGGTGATCTTGCCGGTGATCCTACAGATCAGCGACGTACACATTCTCAGTTTGAAAGAGCCTCTTCTTTACTGGCTCAAGCTCCAGTAAATCATGATCCTGACACTTTTGCAGAAGCTTCAGGCCATCCACATTGGGAAGCAGCTATGAATGAAGAATATCATTCATTGATGACAAATGATACATGGGATCTTGTTCCTCTACCAAAGGGACGCAAAATTGTTAGATGTAAATGGGTTTACAGAACCAAGTATGGACCAGATGGGAAAGTTGATAAACATAAAGCTCGTCTCGTTGCTAAGGGCTTTTCACAGGTTGAAGGCATTGACTACACTGAAACCTTTTCCCCTGTTGCCAAAATCAACTCCATCCGCCTTGTTCTTTCCCTTGCTGCCTCTTTAAAATGGGAAGTCCATCAGATGGATGTTAAATCTGCCTTCTTGCCTGGGGACTTGCAGGAAGAAATCTATATGGAACAACCCATTGGCTTCATACAAACAGACTCCATCCTTGTTTGTCGACTTAAGAAATCCCTTTATGGCCTCAAGCAAGCTCCTCGGGCTTGGTATGCCAAAATGGATAGCTTTCTTTTAGAATCTGGCTTTTCTAGGTGTCATTCTGACAATACTGTCTACACCAAGAAAGTGGGCAACTCTCTTATCATCCTTGTTCTTTATGTTGATGATCTTATTCTTACTGGTAGTGATCCCAAACTTATAAACCATGTGAAGTCCAGCCTTAAAAAGAAATTTGAAATGACAGACTTAGGACAATTACACTATTTTCTCGGTCTTCAAGTCTTGCAATCCCAGGAGGGTATTTTCCTTTCCCAGTCCAAGTATGCTTGTGATATTCTTCGTCATTTTCACATGGAAGACTGCAAGCCAGCCCCTTCTCCCTTTCAGTCTGGAGTCAAACTCTCAGTCTCTTGTACTTCTCCTGAAGTTGATGCTACCTTATATCGTCAACTTGTCGGAAAACTCTTGTATTTAACCCATACTCGTCCTGATCTTTCCTTTGTTGTTGGCCTTGTTGCTCGCTTTATGCAAAACCCCCGTGAAAGTCATTGGAAAGCAGCTAAAAGAATACTTCGTTATGTTCGAGGTACAGTACAGTTTGGGATTCATTACAGTGCCAAAGCAGCTCCTCTGTTAGTTGGTTTCACTGATTCTGATTGGGCTGGTGACCCTGATGATCGGAAGTCTACTGCCGGTTATGTCTTCACTCTTGGTTCAGGACCTATTACATGGGCTTGTAAGAAACAGGCTGCCATTTCACTTTCGTCAGCAGAAGCAGAGTATCGTGGTGCCATGGAAGCTAGTAAGGAAGCCTTGTGGCTTCGTCAGATCCTACCAGAGTTTGGCTTTGAGCAGCAGCATCCAACCACACTTTGGTGTGATAACCAAAGTGCCATTCAGCTATGCAAAGAACCAGTCCAGCATTAGCACAACAAACACATTGAACTACACATGCACTTCATCAGAAAGCTCATTCATGACCATGTTCTTGAAGTGCAATATTGTCCAACAGATGATCAGGTTGCAGACATCTTCATAAAGGCTGTGACAGAGGCGAAGTTCACTAAACTTCGATATATGCTTGGAGTTCAGGAAGTTGTCACTAAGGGGGGATAGGCTCTAGTGCCTCCTTCCTTCCCCTATTGTGTCATATTTGTAAATCCTTCAATCCTATCCCAAGTTGTTCTTAAGGGGGGATGTTAGGATATTCCGACACATAGGATATAGTTAAGTTCAACTTGGTCTAGTATAGAGTTAGGTTAGAGTTAGGTAAAGTGTGTTTCTTTACCGTTGTACATTTTGTAACTTACAATCCGACGGTCACGATATGTAGTGATCCGACGGTTCACTCTCACCTCGGTATTACCGACACTTGATCCGTGGCTTGACACCTGATTGGTCCATGAGTTCTATTTAAAGTGCATGGAGGGTCATTGTTCGGGTAATCCGTGCATGAGAGAAGCTTATGTAAATTTTCATTCTTTGATTAATAAATTGCCTGTAGTACCCACGTTGGGACAGGCCGTGGACTGTTTCCCTCCTTGCACTCTGAGGGTTTTAACCACGTCAAAAATATTGGTGTATTGATTTGAGATCTGGTTGTGAGCGGTGTCCTTTTGGTATTCTTTCTGTGGAACTTACCCTGTAAATTCCTACAAAAATGATTGGTGAACCACATGGTGAAGTAGAGGTACGAATTGCACCTTTATCTAACAATTCCTAGACTTGTTTATTAATTTCTAAGCTTTCCAAAACTGACATTCAATACATACCAATATTTTGGAGTGGAAAGCCTTGATGTAGCTAAATTTCATGTTGAATTCCTCTTTTTGGTGGCAATCCCTTTGGTTCTTGGAACACGTCTCCGTATTGATTGATCATAGTAGCTAATTCGGCTTTCAGCTTCATGTCACAGCTTGCAAAGGATTCGTGCTATATCTCATCCTCTTGCTTGATCATAAGGAACACAAGATTCTTTCTGGAATTGGCCAATCACTTCATTTCCCCTACGCTTGCTAACTATAGATTAAGCTTCCTACGATGGGTTCTTACAATGTACTCCACTTTGTCTTTGAACAAATGATATTTGTTCTCAAATCTATGTAAAATGACTTTCCTGTCATATAGATATGGGCTTCCTAACACAATTCCAGAAATGTCTAGCGATGATCAGGAGCTTAGTATTTAGCTCAAAAATCAAAGTGCTCAGAATCTCTCAAAAGCTTAACGATCGCGTCCATATCAGCGATACGATTCCAACGCCACTTGTTTCACTCAAAACATAGCTCGTATGAGGAAGATATCATGTTCTGTTTGCTTTGCCAAACAGAGGAATTTTGAAAAAAAAAATTAGTCACTACACAGTCAGCAGTTCGTATTGCTGATGTGGCAAGTGACTGGGTAGGTCAATGGGTTGTTCAACAGCTAATGGAGTCTCTCCAAGTGGCACATTATGGTTGGTCTATAGTGTGGTGAGTTGGTTTGATTTCATTGGTTGGAGGAAGGACGAATGAGGAGGAGACATGTGGAAAGCCCAGAGGCCACCACGTGTCCCTCCCCAAAGGACCAGAATTATCGGCATGCGGTGGAAAAATTATGGGCAGGTTGGTGGATTCGAACTTGTGACCTCACCTGCACAGATCCAATGACTTATCATTCTACCACCACCATGTCACTTACTAGACTATGGTTGCAATCTTATTTAAAGTTTAAAATGTTTACAGTTGGGGGAGGAGAGGGCTAGCCCCCTCCCATGCAACCATTAACACAGACCTGGAGGCCAACGGTTAACGGTAACTGCAACCCTTAACCTCCCATGTGACCATACCATGAAGACCGACATCTAACGACTAACCATAACTACGCCATTAAACGTGCTTAATGTGCTAATCCAAATTAACCTGGAATTAATACATGTTTATCATTTAATTAAACTTCGGATTAAGTTGGCAGACTTTTGGTGGTCTAAAAAAATTCGGAAAAACCTCCATATTTGGTGGGATTAACTGGAGTTCTCTAGTTTTAGTGGATAATTCCTAGGAGAAACTATTTTGGCCATAACTTTTGCAATTTTTGACCAATTTTGGATTAGGAAAAGTCATTCTTGGATGATTTTGATGTTCTGAACACATTGACGTAGGTTCTAGGAGTAGTAGAGGATTGTAAACAACAATTTTTTTTTCAATTTTGAGCTAATATAGAGGCCCAAGCCATGAAATTTAGAACAAGGAGATGTAGCCCAAGAGGGGTGAACTCCTTCATCAAAACATTGTGTTAAGTGTTCATTTTGATGGTTTGTTGTACATTTGTTTGTTGTTGTTCAACACTTTACTTTCATGCAATTTTTCTCATGAATTTGACATAAAACTTGATAAATTTACGTGTTCATTAACAAACACCATAAAGGGAACCTCTACACATGAAGAAAGTGATAAGAAATTGTTTTTAATTCTGAAGTTGAAATTAGCACTCAAAACTAATATTCAACATGTCAAGCTGGTATCAGAGCAAAGGTTATTTGCTTGATTTCTTGAGTTTTGTGCAAGTAGGGTTTTAATGGTTGCAAATTTGTGATGCTTACAAGGTTAAAGTTGTAGATAGGAGAAGGGAAAATATTGGTTGCAAATATTAAGGTAATTCCCTGAAGAAGGAGAGCCACAAGGCCACAATCTCCACCCAAAGTTTCAATTCTAGCTGCACTTGTAGCACCTTAAGTTTTACCTTCAATTGAGATTGAGGAGGTACAATAAGTACCAAAATCTGAGCTTGAATCCTAAGCCATCATGTCTGGAGCTAGAGAGATTAAAGGTCTTTTAGAAAAGGAAGCATTCAAGAAATATTTCTATGACTTAACTGACATGGCTACAGTCCTCTTTGAAGAGAGGAATACTAGAATGGCTGGAGAGAGTTCTAAGTCCTCACATGGAGAGTGAAGCTCAAAAGATAAAAAAGACCATCATCTCAAACAACATTGTCTTCCACTTCCACCACAAACATTGTTCATACTCATTCAAAAACCCAAAAGAAAAAACTCCCATACTCAAATTGGACATTAAGTTTGAACTTCCCATGTACAGTGGCGAGTTCAATGCAGAAAAGTGAGAGAATTGGATTTGACAATTAGTTGTTTATTGCAGAAATCAGATCCTTCAAGAACATGACATAAAGATCTAGTTGGCCTCATTGAGGCTAGAAAGAGCAGCACTAGTTTGGTGGGAAGCAAAGAATCAAGAGGAAATGTGAATTCATGGTAAGATGTCCATTTTTTGGGTTGAATTTGTTTCTTCAATTAAAAGACAGTTTTATCCTTTAACCTATATGCAAAAAGGCATTATGAGTTGGAAAATTTTTAGACAACTCAAGGACCAAACAGTTCAAGAATATACCCAAGAGTTTAGGAATAGGGCTTTTTTGTTAGGACTAAACTTGAATTCCCAAGGTACTCTCTTGAAATATATTGGGGTTTACATTCCTACTTAAAACACACTATCCTTATGTTCAATCCAAGAAATTTAGATGAGGTATGTGTGCAAGCCACACAACTTGAAGCAAGAGAAAAGAACATTCAGGAAGAGGGTAGTAAGAAGAAGCCATTCAAGGGTAACGAGAAAGAGAAGGGTGGAAAATGGAAGGGAAAGAAGAATGAATGTGTATAGATATAAGGGGAGAAAAATATATGCCAACATTGTTGCAAAGCGGAACATGATGAAACCCACTATTGGAAACTACATCTTGAACTAAGTCCTATGAAACCAAACATTAAGGGGAAAGAAAAGACGACCATTACCACACAACATGATCTTTGATCCGATCTTGGTTATGAGACCAAGATTTCAGCCATGGTCGCAAAAGGAAAAGAAGCTATAGCAAGCACTAGTTCTTCACATAGTCACAATAACACTCTAAATGAAGAATCATGGATAGAGTTGTTCCATGTAAGGGTAATTTCAAATCATACAAATTTTGATGCATTATTTGATAATGGGTCACAATTGAACTTAATTTCTGAAAATTTAGTCAAAAATATTAACCTTGAAAATGTACCTCATCATAAGCCATATCCCTTAGCTTGGATAGTCAATAATGCAAATTTATAGGTTACAAGGAAATGCTTATTCAGGTTTTCCATTACTGAAAAATTCATTGATGAAGTTGAGTTAGATGTAGTTCCACTTGACATCTCAGGAATAATTATGGGAAGCCCATATTTGTATGAAAGGAAAGTGGTATTTTATCGCCATGAGAACAAATACCAATTTCTAAAGGATGGAGTGGAGTATATTGTGACAGCCCATCGCTAAAAGTTAAACATTTCTTTGGTTAATGCAGGGCAGATGAAGAGACTAGTAAATGCAAGTAAAATTTTTGTACTTCTCATGATCAAGAAAAATAATGATATTGATTATGAATCTTTTGAAGGTTGTGATGATAAGTTAAAATCTGATTGGTTTGATGTGGTAATAAAGCATGGGGAGATTTTTTGGGAACCAAAGGGGTTACCTACCAAGAGGGGAATTCAGCATGAGATATAGTTGTAGTAGGATGTTTCACTTCCAAACATTGACATGTATCGCATGTTGATCATTGAGAGCATGGAAATGAAGAAGACAATTCAAGAATTGTTGAACAAAGGTATCATATGCCCATCTACTTTGCAACGTGGTTCACCCATTGTCTTGGTGCCAAAGAAGGACGGAACTTGGCACATGTTATTGAGCGATAAAAAGTGTCTTTTTCACTCCTAAATATCTTCACATTAATTGTCAACCCAGGGATGATATTTTATCTCAAAAGTGTACTCAGTCTGAGGTGGTCACTTGCTCAAGAGTAATGTTTTGTAGTATAGTGCTTTAAAATGCAAAGATAAATTAACGTTGGAAACAAAATCTAATTGGAACAGCAAGAAACTAAAATGTTCTGAACTAAATCATTCACTCAAACAATCATTAGTCGAGGACTCAGTAATGATAACTCTCTCCCCTGTAAACTGATGCAAATGAAAATCAATCATAGGCAAGATCTCCAATCTGAGAACTTAGACAACGGTAGTCTGTGTTCTTTACAGTTGTTGATATTTCAATCCACACTAAGGAAAATAATTGGAAATGGCAATTCAATTAAAAATGATTACTAAAACACACTTGTTGCAGTATCAATTAAAAGATGAAATCAAATCCTTGCATGAAAGAGAAAAAAGCTAAGCCTATTTGAACAATAACACTAAATTAATGGAAATGAACAACAAAGCTAAATTAATGGAAATGAACAGCAATCTAAAATATAATAGAAAAATAAAGCTAATTAAGTGGAAACACATAGCGACTATAAATTAAACTGAATCAGCAATCTTATCCTAGCATAATGAACATTAAACATAGGTATAATAGGAATGGCAATCGCAACTATAATTGAACGATAATTAAATGAACAGCAATCGCAGTTCTAAGTGAACTGTAGTTAAACGAACAACAATCAAAACTGTAAATGAACATAAGAATTTGAATTAGACAGTGCAATATTATTTTAGAATGAACAACATGACATTTTAAGTTATGAATAATAATCTTGCTATCAACGCAATCCAATCATGATTTTGATATAACAGGGTGATTCAGAGAAATGTTCATAAACAAAAGATTTCTGAATAAAACAAATTAGGGAAATGAAAAGGAAATAAAACCATCACACGAGACTGTAAAATAATGATACAAGAATTAAGTGGATCCACTAGGGTTGGGCCCTTAGCTGCTAGTGAATCACTACTAGATTACTTCAGAAGATGCGAAGGAATTACAACTGTTTTTATATGTTAATCATTGCATAAACATTACAATAATTTCGTTCTCTGCTTCAGCAACGAGAGTCAACAATAACAATTACAATTTCTCAATAGTAATTCTCCCATTCCTCCTATACTACCCTATCTATCTCTAATCTAACAATCCATCTAATTCTCTTTCTAATCATCCATCATGAATCATGAATCCCCTTCTCAGATCTCTATTTTAATTTAAATACAGAGAGAGCAGAGAGCAGTTACAATAGAGATGATTACAATATGATTATCATTACAAAATTGGATTTCTCACAACAAATTGATAAACAAGATCCTCTCTGGAATATCTATTCATCGATCATCAACAAAAACAGGTTGAATTTGGCATTGCAACTGAGATATTTTGGAAAACAGTCACAACAACAAATTTGAGAAAAACGTCTTCAGAAAACCTTCCGTTTCTCTTAGTACAGACAGAATTTTGGAAAACTTCTCATTATAAAACTAATTTGGTCTGTTTTAGACGAAACCCATGTTTTATATTTTCCAAATTCTTCTCCATTTGCCCAAAACGTCCAATGCAAAATTGTCTCTTCTTATTCCAGGGAATTTCGGTGTTCTTGCAGGCCATATTCCTGGAGCAGTTTGGAGGGTGTAGGCCATAGAGGAGGTCAGATTTGGCAAGTTGGATTAGGTCCAAACCTTTTGTGGATTTTTGTGGGCTTTGGCAAAGGAGCTCGGGGTTGAATTTTCATCATTTTCTGAGCACGAAGACAAGGTTTCTTGCAGTTCCCTTCCAGCGAGCATTGCAGCTACCAGGAGACAGCGCAGAGCATTAGAGCAGTCATTTTCCAACATGGAGATTATTGTTTATCATCTGGGTCCTTCAAGAATGCCCTTGAGGCAAGCCCAGGTGCATTTTCCATACTATTGTACTTGCTCCATTTCATTAATAAAATGGCTAGCTGGTTCTCATTTCTAAAGTGTATTGAGCATTCACTAATCTTTTATGTTTTTGTGTATGAATCGTATTTGCTTTTGAATATCACTGTTTGTTTAATTTTGCAAATTACACCACCTTGTATAGACATCGCATTGGGTCTCTCATGTATCTGGTCAACACTAGGCCAGATATTCGCTTTGCAGTCAATACCCTTAGCAAGTTCATGGTGGAACCGAAAAGGGTACATTGGGCAGCAACGAGGCATATTCTGAGGTACATTCCTGGCACAATCGAGTATGGGTTGAAATATACTCGGGAGGATGACGCCAGATTTTGTGGGTACACAAATGCAAATTGGGCAGGAAGTTCAGTGGACAGGAAAAGTACCTCTGAGTACTGTTTCAATGTTGGATCAGGGGTACTCTCTTGGTGTAGTAGGAAGTAGAAGTCAATAGCACTGATATCTACAGAAGCAAAGTATATGGCAGCGAGCACAGCTACATGCGAAGCTATATGGCTTTGGAAGGTTCTAGTAAGATTGTTCTGGCAGAGGATGGAGGCGACCAGTGTCTATTGTGATAATCAAAGTTGCATAAAGATCTATGAGAATCCAATCTTTCATTATAGGTTGAAGCATATCGATATACTGTGTCACTTCATCAGAGATTGTGTACAACGAGGAGCAGTCCAGCTATAGTATGTTCCCACAGAAGAGCAGGTTTAAAATAATAGATATACTGATGAAAGCTCTAGGGAGAGCTGCGTTCATCTATTTCAGAGAACAAATGGGTATGGTGGAGAACCAATTTCAGTAGCAGGGTCATGCTATTTTGGATGTTGCAGTTGCAAGAGCAACAAATGAGAGGGAGCTAAACTGCAGATGCAGTGTTGGCAGGAGTATTGCAAGGTTAGCAGTAGCATAGATGTAGCGTATATCAGAGTTGTGCAATAATTGGTGGGCAGTAGCAGTGAGACATCAACAACGTAACAGGAGATGATGCAGAGACAGAGTGTTTCTATAAGAAGCAACAACGCTAGAACACATTCCTCGCTAAGAGGGAGTGTTAGTTTTTGTAGCATTGGATGTGTTCTAGCCACGAAATTTTGTGGAGAGGCAAGAATACATGAGATCTCCAAAATCCAAAAATCATTTCTGGAAACTCCACCTAGAAGTATCTCAATTAGATTATTAACTGATTTTTAAATATTTCCCATGTCTAAACTTAGGCAATATGGTTAGTTAATCAGTATTAATTGAGATAAGGCGCGAATCATCTAGAAACTAACATGGATCGACCCAGAAATGATCCTAGCTATTGAGTAAGTTTTAATCTTGGTCGTTGGTGCTCCAACAGTGGATTATAAAAGAAATTCGATGTGGTGATGGAGATTATCTAGTGCAGATGCTCGGTTGCCCAAGTAGTTCGATTTTCTCAGTAGCAGCAACTCAAAGAGAAGATAGAGGCAGAGAGTGGGTAGCAGGTTAAAGAGGATAGTAGTAACATTCCGGGAGGAAGTTTTTCAATTCTCAGAAGAGTTGAAGGAAGAAAGGCCGAAATCTTCAAAGGCCTAGCGTAGGCACTACGTAGAGGATCACGCAGGCAAATTAGCGCAAAGGTTGGGGAAGTTATTTCGGAAGCAAAAAATAGTTGTTGGGTGAGAGAAAATTCTCACAACATTTTTGCCAGTATTTTCTTCAGATTAGATTGCCAGATATGCATCTAAATTATTGTACACAAAATTGTTGTTGAACATCAATAATAAAACCCTCATCTGCTCCACCGGTTTTCCCAAGTTGGGCTTTTCCAGGGGCAATTATCAAAAATAATTGTGTCAAATTTATTGTGCACTAGAATTTCTCATTGTCCAATATTTTATTTTCTGCAGTATTTTTATAGTGAAAATTGCAGCTGTGATTTTATTCATTATTTTTCATAGAAAATATACTGTATAATTAAACTTTGAGTTAAAAGAATAATTTCCAGTGGCTACAATAGATAAAATTTCACACAATAAGCTAGATTTGATTGCACAGAAGGGATATTTCATTAGCGACAGTGAAACTTCCAAGGCATACAAGATCTACATTCCAGGTAGAAGGAAGATCATCGTGGGACAGGACGATAATTTCCAAGAGGAGAAGGCCTTCAGGAGATCTCGCAAGTTGCCAACAGTGGATCAGAGTCAGCCAGCAGAAGCTCCAAGGGATGAAAATGGATCTCAGACTTAATGCACTAATATGAGTACAGTGACTAGTACAGGAATACATACGGGTGCAAAGGAGAGTTCCTAGCATATGGAGCAACAACAACAGGATTAGGAGCTTGAAGCTCCTCCCACCACTAGTGGGAGAAGTAATCGATAGGTCTTCTAGTATTGAGAGGTGTCATTGAGGCTTAAGAACACAGAGGAATTAATTAACTTTGTGCCCATGTAATTTTTCCAAAGGGAAATATCTTAATTATGTCAATTAGTGATTTTTTTAAAATATTTCCTGAGTCTAACTTAGGGAAAACCAATAATTAATTTACATTAGTTTGGATAAGATCGATTTACCTCTAGAAGCTTGTGGAAAGTTTCTAAGATGATCTGAGCCATCAATTGGATCAAATGAAATTATAATTGTGGTCATTCATTTGTGAATGAGAGATTATAAAGGGAGATCAATGGCCGGCTTTGGAGATCAATCGAAATATTCGAGTGGGTGATTCTCAGAGACACCAAGAGTGTTTCAGCAACAGTTATTGGGAAGAAATTGTTGGAGTTTATTCTTCATAGAGGTTTTCAGTTTTTGAATGACAGAAGAAGACCAAATTATTTCTGCAAGAGGAGACTGAATTTGCTATTTCAAGTTTGTTAGTTTACCATTGTGAATTACCAGAGAAAATTCCCAGAGTCATTGTGAGTTACGGAAAAAGCTAGATCGAGATGTCCAATAGTAGTGTGAATTACAGGAAGATCAATGCAATTGCAGGAAAGGTACATCGAATTTTTGGAGGTTACCAGATTGCCAATGAAAATCATTGGAGGATGCCAGTGTGAGTTACAGAGAAGGTGTGAATTGCAATAAAGGGCCAAGTTGATCTGCAGAGGGAGACAATGAAGTTTCCCAGTGTGATTTGTACAAAAGTTACGATAAAAATATAGCCAAACTTTGTTAGTGTCAAGAAATCAGTTGTGATTTCTCAATAGCAGATATTTTTATGAAGATATTAACAAAATCCCTCAGATCTGAAAACTTGTTTGCCCTACATTGGGTTTTTTTCCAAGGAAATTTTTGTCCAAAAATACTGGATTAAATTGTGTTATTGGTTTCTCATATATTTCTTGTAAATTTATTTTGTGATTGGTGTTGTTAATGTTATTATTCGTTAACTCCCATTGAAGAATCAATTTGTCGTGAATAAGTAATAGGAAATAATTAATTGGGTTAATAACACTTTCTGGGTAGATAGAAATTTCACACTTGCATCATTCATCTCCAAGAGTAGCCTCAGTTCCTGGCAATATACTTTCCAAGAGAAAGGATGTTTTGATATTTTTAATATGAATTTTGATTACTTACAACATTGAGTTGAGTTCAACAATTGCATGTGTTAATACTTTTATTTCGTTGTTTTATAGCAATAATGATGGTGATGATAGGTTGAGAGGTCGTAAAGTTGGAACATGTAGAACACTTCCAAGTCCTATTGGTGCACATAGTGGACAGGAAGATCGAGGTGTTCTTTCAATGCTCCTGTTACAATATTGAAGCTGCAAGTAGGAGCCTTAGGATGCCAGGTAACAGTGGTGCCTATAAGCATTGGTAATTGTCATTACACATGTATCTGAATGTTAAAGATATTGATCCCTTCCCATTCCCTACCACCAATAACAAGGCCATCGTTAGCAAGAATCAAAGGATTGTGAGTCAAAATCATTCCAATGGGCCCCCAAAGTCAAACAAGCCTCCCAATTCACAAGATATCTATCACATTAAGAAGTCTAATACAAGGTAGACCATCACCAAAAAGCAATGGGTCCAAAGACCAAACAGAGAATAGGTGATCTTGTTTTGGTTGATAAAAATCCTATTCCTATTAGGGTCCATGGTAAAGTGGGCATGGGTTACCTTTACATTGCTAAATTTGATGGTGTACTTTTACCTTCACCGGTTAAATGAAACCGCTTAACTTTGTACGATGGAAAACAATTTAAAATGCGTAGTAGTTAGTTGCATTGCATATTGTGTTGGCATACTAAAAAACTTGCATTCTCATATTATGTTTCATCATAGTTTAGCTTGCATTAGCATAGACTTTATTTTATGTACAGATTTTCGTCATCATATAAAACATGGGTGATACCTTACAGCCAGTGCACATGCTCCCAAACAAGTTGATTTGGATGTGCAGGTTACACGTATGTGAGCCCAATGATTGTCAGAGTTTTCATAAACTCCCTGGTTTGAGTTATTAGATCACGCGCTCTACGGTGAGGTCATGTCCCACAGTTGGAGCTAAATGTACCCACCAAAATGGGTAACCCATAGGATGAAAATTTTCTCCTACATTTGATAGCTGACTGGTTAACCAGATAGCCAGTATTCCCTGCAAGCCACAAAGAAGATGATATGCCATGTGCCTCTGCCACTTACATCAGCGATGTGCCCCTCACCCATCTTTTATTAGCATTTGGATGAATGCAGATTGCCACTTAGAAGGTACTTTCATAATTTTCCAATCAAGTGCTTATACCTGTCTGTTTTGGGGCATTTAGTATGAATGATGGCGTGATCTGGAAGATTGAAAGACCTTGAACACTAGAAACCCATGATTGAGATAGCGTGTTCCATTTTACTATGCCATATTGACTGATGAATGATAAACTGAATCATCTTAAGGGGTAATAAAACTTATATGTCATACAAAGCAAGCTCTAACCCTTGAGTTATAAGTTGTAAAATAAGGAATAATCAAGAAGAAGTAAAAGGTGCACAAGAGGGGTCAAACAAATAGGCCAACCTGGTAACTCATGCATCCACAAATGTTCCCTCCTCACATCTATACACTAGGGATGTGGAAACCCTCATCAACTAGTCCCTTTGGACTATGCCAGTGGGATACATTTGTGAGAAGTATCCTAGCCAAAGATGAAACTTCCTAATTGGGCCAGATTTTGCGACAATTTCACCCAAAGGGAGATATGGGAGGAACCCATAACAAGTGGAAAGTGAAAAGGTGGAGATGAGGAGAACCTTGCTCTTACTTGGCAAGCAAGGAAGGGCAAGGGTAAAGCCAAGCAGAATCAAAGTGCAGGAGCACCTTCACAAGGAAAGAAAGACATGAGGAAAGTAAAGTGCTTTTCATATCAAGTTTTGTCATTATGTTACATAGTGTCCAAACAAGAAGAAAGGCAAGGGAAAGATCGCAGTAGCTACATTTACACATATGGATGAGTTCACGGGAAAAATTTGGAAGGAATTTGCTCTAGTATCTTGTATTTTTGGCAATATTACAAGAGGAGTGTGCTTTGTGGATAGTGGAGTGTGATTGGTTTTCCAAAGTTCAGTATACAACATGACGGTTTGTGTAAGGGATGTGTGCTCAACAAGCAGGCCAAGGTAGCATTTCCTAGTAGTGAGAACAGGTCCATGGGTGTGTTGGATTTGGTGCATTCCAACATCTATGATACAATGTCAGTAGATTCTATCTCAGGGTGTAGTTATTATGTGACATTCATAAATGACTAGTCCAAGAAGACATGGATTCACTTCTCAAAGTTCAAGAATGGGGCCTTCATTCGATTTCAAGAGTTCAAATCTCTTGTGGATAACTAGACTAAGAAGAAGATCAAGGTCCTAACATCATACAATGGGGACGAGACTACCCCCAATGAGTTTAATTATTTTTGCAAGGAAGTAACAATCAAGAAAGAGTTGACAACGCCCTAAAATCCACAATAGAAGGGAGTGGCAGAGAAAAAGAATAGGAATATAGTTGGAGCATCCAAGGCAATGATCCATGGTCAGGATCTGCCTATGTCTTATTGGCAGAGGCATGTAATGTGATTGTATACTTGTAAAACATGAGTCCTCGCAAGGCAGTGGAGGACATGACTCCTAGGGAGGCTTTTACAGCAATGAAACCAAAAGTGACTCATATGCACATCTTTGGTAGTCCAATCTAAGTCCACATTGCTTCAAAGAACAGGATTAAATTGGAGCCGTCATCACAACCAAAGTGGCATTTCCTAGCAGTGAGACCAGGCCCATATGTGTTTTGGATTTGGTACATTCCAAAATCTGTGGTGTTATGTCAGTAGAGTATACCTTGGGTTGCAGTTATATTGTGACATTCATAAATGACTAGTCCAGGAGGACATGGATTTACTTGTTGAAGGACAAGAATGAGGTCTTCTATCAATTTCAATAGTTCAAATCTCTTGTGGATAACCAGACTAAGAAGAAGATCAAGATCCTAAGATCATATAATGGGGGCGAGTCTATATCAAATGAGTTTAAATGTTTTTGCAGGGAAGTAACAATCAAGAAAGAGCTGACAACATCCTACAATCTACAATATAATGGAGTGGCAAGGTGAAAAAAACATAAGTATAGTCGGGGCAGCCAATGCCATGATCCATGATCAGGATCAACCGATGTTCTTTCCGGTAAAGGCATGTAGTATGATTGTATGCTTGCAAAAAAGGGAGTCCACACAAGGAAGTGGAGGACACAACTCCTCAGGAGACTTTTACATAGGAGAAACTAGAGGTGACTCATCTACACATCTTCGATAGTCCAGTGTATGTCCACATTCAATTAGAGAAGAGGACTAAAATGGATCATCGTCAAAAGGGGCATTTTTGTTGGATATAGTGATACCTCAAAGACCTACAGAGTCTACATTCCATGGCAGAGGAAGATAGTGGTCAGGAGGGATGTCAGATTTGAGGAAGGTGGGATATTTAGGAGGTCACAAGGGACGGATCCATTCATGGAAAAGTATTGGGAGAAAGAGGCATCAAACACTAAGGGAAGGACCAACAGAACCAACAGAAGGAACACTGATAGGCTCCCTCAATCGTTGTTAGGAGGAGGCTGAGATGGGAAGAGTAAATACTAAGAGATTATGAGGAGCATGTGGAGGCTCCTAGCAAAACATGCAAGGAGAGTAGACCACCAGCGAGATTTTCTAGTAATATGGCTTTGATGATAAGCATTAGTGAATCCAAGCCTTCCACCTCTGAGGAGTTCGCAAATGAGAAGGTTTCGAGGGATGCCATGGTGAAAGAGTATAATTTAATCATGAGGAACAACCTGTGAAGATAGTATTGAGGCCTGGGGGAAATTCAGTGGTCACTTCTCTTTGGATCTTCAATATCAAGCATGCAACATATTACAGTATCAAGAAGGACAAAGCAACGTTCATGGTGAGAGGGAGATGCTCACAAGATTATTTGGTCTTGAGGTGGGGACCACTATGATTCATTGTGACAATATCTTTAAGAATCTAGTGTTTCATGATATGTCCAAGAATATAGAGATCATATATCATTTCATTAGAGACAGTGTGAAGAGGGGTGTTGCGAGATTGCAGTACATCTCCACAGAGGAGTAGCTAGGAGATCTTGTCACGAATCCTCTAGTGAAGGGGATGTTTTTGTTTTACAAAGACAAATTGGGGGTGTTGGAAAATCTCTTCCTTGCTAGGAGAGAGTGTTGATTTTATTTTGTAGCCTGGGACGATCTTCTACAATGGCTTGGTGTCTTCGCATGTATAATATATGTGTTTGCCTCTTTAGGTGCTTGCTTGGTGGTGTAAGTGATTTTATGATTTCTTTCCTAAGGTTAACTTAGGAAAGTACAATAATTAACAGAATTAATTAATGTGCACTATTAAGCCAAAGTTCAAAGGATAAATAATTAAATTATTTAAGTGACATAGATATAATCTCAAATGTTGATCTCAAGTGAGGCTTAGGGTATAATCCTTGCCATTGATCGGCTAGGAGATTAGGGTCAAGATTTTCGACTAATGAAATTATAAAATAAACCTAAGGGAGAGGTGAAGACACAACAATCATTGAGGATGTGATTTTCTCAAGAAGGAGAGTTTAATTTAGAATGAAGAGAAGTGAGAAGAATTGAAACAGGGAATTTTGGGAGAAATTTCAAGGTAGCCAAGGAGAAGAGAGAGGGTGATTCAAATCGAGAGGACAGTCGAAATATAAAAAGGCCAAATTTCTTAAGCGCACAAGGGTCATACGAGGGAAAAGAGGGGCCAACTTGCTGATGAGGGAGGCAAAATTTTCCTGAGGATGAGTTTCTTCAATAGTGCCAATTTCCACAATATGATTTCTTTGAGGCCAATTTTTCCTAGTAGAGTCAAATTCCAAGTTCCCAATAGTTTTATTTTTCCGTGTATTCTTTGTGTTAGGCACAAATTTCATGTTGTAATGTAATTGGTTTCCATATATTACTTTTTTTGCATTTTATTTTCTGAGTTAATATACCTGTGTGTTTATTTTATCAACAATTTTAGAAAATTCAGTTCAATATTCCTTGGTTTTTTAATAAATTGTTGAAGTAAAGTAAATCAAATCTGGTATAAAATAATTTAACACACATCCATTTTATATAAAATAGGGGAGGGAGGCCAACATAAAACATGAACTAAGTCCATACAAGTAACCAACAAGGCAAACCCACATTCAGTACTATAGTATACACAATACAAGGATAATAAGTATCATACTAGGGTTTTACAAAAAACCAACGTGGTACACCATCCAAGCATGATCCTCCTTGCGCTCAATGCCCCCTTCTCTAAGACGGTGCACTCTCCAAAACATTGCTATACCAACACCACGCCCTCTCCCATGGTGTTTCACTCTCCAAGTTGCCTCATTCAAGGCATTCCTCCTCTAGTTCTATATCACATGCACTTTTTTTCCAAACATACCTCAACATTTGTGTCAAGTTGATTAATATGATCCAATGCTTCTCAACATAGGTTTCTAGGTCCATTGGTCAAAATCCATGAAGTATGATCCTCAACCAAAGTGTCCTCAAGTAAAGTGTCCAAACTCCATAGGGCTAAGTGCGTAGAACACCTCCTCTGAGGTAGGTATCTCTCCTAATCAAGAAACTGACCCCCCATAATGTGCACCCAATGGGTTAGTCATAATGTTGATTAGGATAACAACCTCCCAAGTAAATGCATCATCCCATCACTCTAAACAAGGTCAATCATCCACCCAAACTAAGTCATCCATATGTCCATCAAGTTCCTAGGAGACCTAGCACTCTCGTAGCTAGGTGAAAACCCTTTCGGAGTAACCCAAAAAACTAACAAGGCAATAATGAAAGAATTTACAAGGTCAAAAGACAAGCAAAGATAAGAAATCTCCCATGAAAGAGAATGAACAGAGGTAAGAATGGATTTTCCCACAAGTAATTCAAATCCACTAACAGTGGCTTCAACCCAGAGGGAGCCATCCAAAGAATGAACTAGATTGACACTCATCATAGAGAAATGACATAGTCACCAAAATTATAGAAAAAAAATGTGTGACTTGGCCTACTTCGCACTGTTCAAGAGATGGCATTGCTAAGGAGATAACTTAAGTCACTCAAGATGCAATGGAAATATTAAGAAAAGGAAAACTTTGGCCAAAAAGAGAGGGTCTATTTACCATGGTTGTTGTATTTGTTCTTGTTTTAGAGGATCTAGCTCCATGCTTCACATGTTTTGCATATGTGATTCAAAAAGAACAGAAAATAGTTCACTTCCTCAATTCCATTCATGTCGGCCTTCTTAGACTATTCCAGCACATAAAATAAAAATAGAGAGGGGAGGTGTTACCCAACAAAATGTCTAACCTCTAGTGTGAAATTTTTTATATTGTTGCAGTTCTTGGTTATTACTCACCTGTCTGAAATAGATTATTTGTCTTTTGCAAATTTTATGCGGCAAATATTGAATAAAACACTATTGCAACTTCATGAAAATTAAATCACGCGAACTAAGAAAGTATTACACACAAAAAATAATAGACAAATATATTTTTGGACTAATTGTCCCTGGAAAAGCCCCAAAGTGGGGAAATCCAGTTCTACATATGAGTATTTTATTATTCTTCAGAAAATTCGTAATTGAAAATTTTGAAAATTCCAAGAACTGTAGCAATTGAGTATTATTCTTATAACTTAATAGTTTATTTGCCTTCTATTAAATTATTAACGATAAACAACAAATAAACCGCATTGCAATTCTTCGCCAATAAAATACGTTGTGGAAATAAAAAATAGGAACTAAGAAATAGATGCACACACAAAATAATGACATCATTGTTTTTGGAAAATAGTCCCCGAAAAACGTTGTAGGGAAAATCGATGCAACATATGAGGGTTTTATTATTATGCAACAATTTGAGAAAAATATTGAAACTGGTTGCCTGACTAGAAAACCTCAATACACTGGAGATCCAAGATCTCTTCTGCAAATCTACATGACCTCCTCTAATTTACTCACACCCCACACTTGCAAGTCGCCTTGCGGCCTGAAATGCACACTGTTGGCTTGAAGACAGTTCCTGGAAATTTGGAACCATGTCAGCCTGATCCAAGTTCTAAATTTCCGAATCACGAATTAGACAACGGATCCTCCCCGGATCCGCGACGGATTGGGCACCAAGGATAATTTTAGGGGCGAATGTTCGCCCTTTGGCGAAATTAAGGGGTTTTAAATTTTTAGTGGGCGAATATTTTGTATCATAGTACATTTTTACAAATCACCTCAAATAGCCCACCTTATTTTAAGGGAGAGGGTAAAAAATGTAAATTTAGCCCTTGAAATTAGGAGTTACAACCTTCCATTTGCCCATTTTCAAGAATAGGTTTTATTTAAGTGAATCCTATGGGCCAAATACCATATTTATAAAAAAAGGTATGGTAAATTAATAAAAATATAAATAAATGAAAGGTATGGTAAATAAATAAAACATTTTTTATATTTACTCCATAAGTCACCTGGTGTAAACAAATAAAAATATAAGTAAAGTGGAGGTACGGTAAATAAATAAAACGTCTTTTTATACTTACTCAAAAGGTATGGTAAATAAATAAAAATATAAATAAACTAGACGTATGGTAAATAAATAAAACCTATTTTTATATTTAGTCCATAACCCTCGTTCTATTTATGAAGTCTCAAGAAAGAGGTTTTATTTAAGTGAATCCTATGGGCCAAATACCATATTTGTAACAGAGGTATGGTAAATTAATAAAAATATAAATAAACTAGAGGTATGGTAAACAAATAAAACATTTTTTATATTTACTCCATAATTCACCTTATATTTACGAACACTCAAGAAATGGGTTATATTTAGGTGAAACCTATGGGAAAAATACTATGGGACAAATACCATGGACTAGATTGCTATTAATACCATGCAAAAAACCATTATTTACCCTAATATTAGAATTAATAAAAATAAAAATGGCACATGGTATTGACCCATGGTATTCACCAAAATGGCACATGGTATTGACCCATGGTATTCACCTGGAATGTGGCCTATTTAAATGGGGGAATTAAACCAGAATATATCCATTTTTACTCTTCTCTAAGAGTTCACAATGCTAAGATTCACTAGGACTTTACAAAGTTTTATTATTTAGTGAAAGACTCGCCAAGATCTTACAAGATTTTATAATTGAGTAAAATATTCGCCATGCCTGGTGTGAGATTTGCCAAAAAATTATATATACATATTATATTATTGATAAAATCGCCTTCCATTTTTCCTATATACCATGGAGATTCGCCAATTTATTATATTTATAAATTTAGTGGGGGTTCTTAAAATTTTCCCTGTTGGGCACGGATCCGTACGAATCCCAAGCGGATTCAAAGGGAAACGGGTGGTTCCACAAGGTTCTAAATATTTTTTTTATTTTTTCTTTGACTTAAGTTGGTTGGGGCTTCCCGGACACTCCCAAGGTGCTCCCTTAATGCTCCTTAGATGCTTCCTAGATGCTAGCACTCTCAAACATCCCGAGTCATTTCATGGTAATGTTAAAAATTTAAGTAAAAGTGACATTATCCTTTATTTTTCATTTTCATTCTCCTTTATTTTTCATTTTCATCATTTTACTTAAATTTTTAACATTACCATGAAATGACTCAGGATGTTTGAGAGTGGTTCTAGCCTAATCAGACTTCAAAGTTCATATGGAGAAAATAGAATTTCATATCCTATTCAAAATTCAGTAGACTTAACATTTTTCAGGAATTCAGGATCAATGGGATTTTGGCTTTTCATTAGATTATATCATGTACGAGGGTATGTGATTAGCATTTAATCAAGAGCACCAAGCCCCATATGTACCCTATTGTTGGTGGTGTTAATTTTTGAACTCCTTTGTCATGCCCTTAGCAAAAAATTACCTTTCAATCAAGTCAAAATCATCGATCAAGCATGTTAAGCTTTTTCTACCATATTTTAAAGCTTGGATTAGGTAGTTTGATCAAAATTGGGCAATGTTTACAAATATCCCTAGACAATCGAGGTAGAGGCAAAGGCTAGAGAAGAGGAGAAGAATCTAGATTCTAGATGGTTGATGCTCGAATAATTAATCATTAATGTACAATGGATGCCATATCTATCTTGATTTAAGTACAAATGTGCATGCTTCCATATCTTCTACAACTATTTTGGTAGTTTGGATGTTTTTTAATATAATGCATATATATATATATATATATATATATATATATATATATATATATATATATATATATATATATATATATATATATATATATATATATAGACGCTTCTGAGACACTTCGCTTCCTAGATTTTTCGAAAATGACATTTCCACGTCGTCCTCCCTTCATGCCTACCTTCTCCTATCTCTGTGACACTCCAAAATCACTAGGAATATCTCTGGAATCCTACTCTTCTGAAATCTTTGTTGCTTCCTCTCTTTGATGCTCTTTCACCAACTCGAACTACGCCCTTACTGAAAACTACGAACTGGGGAATTTGGTCTACCTTGCTCCCTTGATGCAAACTGTGTTTATCTCCAACCCCATCGACTTGCTCTTATAATCTCTCGTTGGAGCATCAACGACCAAGATCTAATCATGATCGATGGCTTAGATCATTTTGAATCCATAAATATAAGTCTCTAGAGAAAAATCGATTTCCTCAATTAATACCCATTAATTAATCAATTTTCCTAAGTTAGACTTAAGGTATCTTAATTATTGATCAATTAAATTAACTGAGAGGTTTCTAGGTGTTTTCTCTCTAATCCTTTTATGGGTTTGGAGGTCTTGTGTTCCTCAGCCTCCCTGACACCTTAGAGACTAGAACACATGTTTGATGCTACCATATCCATAAAAAACAAACACTCCCTCTTAGTGAGGAAGGTGTTCTCCACTATACTCCACTATCCATTCATCTCTCTCAATGAACAATCTATAGCTAGACTATCACACGTTGTTGATTTCTGACATCTATTGTACCTATTTTCTTCAATAGTTCCAATTTCCATGGGCCAATTTCCTTGAGGCCTATTTTTCCTAGTAGGGTCGAGTTCCAGGTTCCCAACAATGTTATTTTTGTGTATTCTCTATGGGTCTAGGCCCAAATATTTCTAAGGAATTTAATATGAAGTAAGATTGTGTTGGGAACAAATTTGATGTTGTAGTGTAATAGATTTCCCTAGTTTACTTCCGCTGCATTTTATTTTCTGAGTTAATATACCAGTGTGTTCATTTTATCAGCAGTTTTAGAAATAGTTGAGATAAATATTCCATGGTTCTTTAATAAATTGTTGAAGTAAAGTAAATCAGATCTGGTATAAAATAATTTAACACGCATCCCTTTATATAAAATAGCGAAGATGGCCAACATAAAATATCAACTAAGTCCATACAAGTAACCGACAACACAAACCCACATTGACTACTATAGTATACACAATACGAGGATAATAAGTGCCATAATAAGGTTTTACAAAAACCCAACGTGGTACACCATCCAAGCATGATCCTCCTTGGGCTCAATGCCCCCTTCTCTAAGATGGTCCACTCTCCAATACATTGCTAGACCAACACCACTCCCTCTCCCATGGTGTTTCTATTAAATTTTCAGATTGTTCTATGTTGTATCAATTATTGTAGCCCAAATCAATACTTCAATTAGCAATCTTTGCAATTACAATTAGTCTTTCTATTCATCAACAGTAATTGAAGATAGAACAATAAATGTAAGGACAAATGAGACAATCAACACATCAACAAGAGACACTAGGATTGGTCAAAGACCAGGGAAAAACCCCACAAGAAGGAAAACCCTCTGAAATTCTTCTTTTATTAGATTGTCATAAAATGTTCAGCAAAGAGTAGAATGAGCCCAATACAATATCATCAGCGAAACAACCCAATAAAATTCAGAAATAAGTTTCCAGCATTAGAATATATTAGACACAATTTTTGGTGTCTACGGTCAACTATGATCAATTTCGGTCAACAGTGAATTTCAGTCAAACTTCCCAGTCGCATGCATGAGGAGTTGAGCAAGAGACTAGAGGATTGCAATCGCACCCTTGATGCTTGCATGCCAACGACTATGTTCGATATTTCCTTGTGACGTGCCGTTGACTCTAATCCAAAAACCCTAAAACAAATGCGAGCCTCAGACCCTGTAATTTTGGACCTTTTGTGAACTTTTGTTGTCCTCCCTACCTCAGACCTGTGCGAGCCAATCAATGAAGAAGACAAGAAGAAGATGCCTTGTGATATCCAAATGAGCTTGAGGTCACTAGTATTTATAGGCTTCCAAGGGTTTCCAATTTGGTTGAGGGCCGACCTTTCCCAAATGAGAATATGTGGGCTTTCCTTCATAAGCACACTTTCCCTTATCCGGTTTGAGTGATCTTTAGGTCGATTTAGGTCCTCTCAAAAAGAGGAATTCAATGTAATCATCATCTCCATAAAATGGGCTATCCAAAGTGGAATTTGATTGTCATTGAATATTTTAACACTCCCTATCAACTACGGATAATTCCACCTGACAATTTCTGATCATAGATCAACATGTCATGAATATCCTATCGTCATATCATGTCCCATATCTGCTAAACTCTATTTGATGAAACATTCTTAAATCTAAAGAAGAATAATCATCAGGGAGTTAACACTACCACCCTCTACATTGTCGGAGAGCATATATCAATCTGAAACCACATTGGGGAGTACATCTTAACCCAGAATCTCATAGGGGAGCTAAATATCTCCGACCCCATATCGAGCAATAGGTGATATAGGGGAGCACATCTCAACCCATCCTATTTCCTGTCGATCTTCCCAATAATGACCCTCAAGAGTCATGTGGTAGAACACCTGCATCAAAATCCGAGCTTGGGCGAGATACTCGACTTACCAAAAGGTAAGGATCACACACCTACAATCCTCCTCAACCCATCGACGAGACGGGGAGGGACAATCCCAACAAGTCCAGCTTCTGGGTATGATGCCAACTAGCGTATACTCTACAAAGACCAAAATAGGGGAGCAACATCTCCAACCCTATGGGTAACAGATAGGGGTGATACCCTATTGTCTAGAGATCCCTCAAACCCAGGAGCCCTTTATCTCAATTCCAGCGAGCTCAAATAGGGGGGAAGAGCTGCCTTATTGTCCTCGATCAGCGATTCCCCTTATCAGGAGGGGTCACATCCATCAGTCCAAGCTTCTTTCTGAAGACCAAGAACTTCCCTTTCAGCAAAGCCTTGGTGAGAATATCTACAGATTGCTCATCTGTCGATATGTGATGGAGTCTAATGGCTCCTCTATGCACCATGTCTCAAATGAAGTGATATTGAATCTCTATGTGCTTGGACTTGTTATGAAATATGGAATTCTCTACCAAACAGATCCCACTCTTGTTGTCGCAATATATCACTATATTATCTAGGACCTGTTACCACTCAAACTAGCAGGGGTTCCTAGAGGAGCACTTACCAGGTCAAGAGCAACAATGAAGATAAAGCCCACAGCCACCACAACGAAAGCTTCCTACTCTTTACGAACTTTCTTGCTCAAGAATGGGACTTGCTTGCTTCTTAAGCAAGGTACAAAGCTTTCTAGGATAAGGGGATGAAGATTTAAGGGTTAGGTTCGAGGAGTGTGAATTGTAAAGAAGCTTCCAAAACCCTAAAATCCTTAGCAAACATGGTTTTGCCAAGTGGTTTCTGAAGAATTGACTTTTCAAAGGTATGCAACCACACGGGACCAAGTGGACCAAGCTTAGGTTAAGGCGAGGGAATTTAACAACCAATGATAATATTAACCTAAACAAGGAAGGGGAAAGGATCAAAACAAGAGTTTCCACTTAGGGGTGCCAAATTGATCCTATGAGGTGTTAGCATAGGGAACACAAAGGCAAAGTTTGCTCTAAGGTTTAGGGCTTGGGATATTTTGCAATACCACCAATCAGAATTTCTTCAAATTTGGAGGAGACCTTGAGGACACACCGGTGCAGTAGAGGCCAGGAGATCGAACTTTTTCTATGGCTATTTTGTTGATAAAATAATGCCTTAGGTGGCCTAGTGTGGCTAGACCTAGAAGAAAGGGGGAAAAGTGAAGAAAAAGAGATTTTAAGATGATCACCTTATGGTGGATCAGTGCCTAGTTCCTTTTGGGATATGGAGTTGAGAAGAATTATGAAAGCGGGTCTCGTTTCTAGCTTAAGGAGGCTTTAAGGGCAACTTCATTTAGCACTAGAGCAAAAAGATAGTGACCTTAAAGCATTTATACTTCATTTGCAAATCAAGATGGCTTATAAAGATAACTTCGATCTCCAAGAAAATTCATTCAACAAATATGGCCCATACATACACATATGCTATATAGAAACATAATTCCACAATGAAGCAGTAAATGCATGCAGTAATTAACCCTAAAATAGTGAGAATCCCATGAACAATGTATATGAAAGTGAAATAAAATAGCATCAAATTTGTACTTACATGTAAGAGAATATATCCAACCATCAATACATTTGCCAATTAAGAAGCTCCAAGACAAGAAAGTGCAATCCAAACATCAAAATTCATCCATGCTCCAATTTCGCCCACCAAGAAGGAAATGTGAAATTCTCAAGGGAGAGAATGATCCAATCCAAATGATACAAAAGGAATTCATGTCTCTCATATTTATACACTCATTAGGAGTTCGAATTACCTAATTTGGGCCTAAATTATCCCATTAAATGAAAATAATGTGCAAATAACTAACTTTTGGTGACAAACCCACCAAACTAGCTCATAAACAAAATAACAAGCCTCCCAAGAGGTCGAATAATCAATAATGCATGTCTTTGGGCTCTCTACGAGGCCTTCTGAATTCCATAAGTGCCAAAATGATGAATTGGACTTCCAAAAGTAATGGACAAGGGGTTCACCCCTTGTTCCCCACATAATAAACCTGTGGTTCTCCTAATGGTTGTGAAGGCACACAAGTGACCTCATAGGTCTCCAAGTAAGTCGAAGATGCCTATAGACTATATGTAAGGGCTCGGATGATGGTGTAAGTGATGCTACATCAGCATACAAGTCTTCGATGATCTGTCAAGTGAGTGGTACCACTGTGGGGTTGGTTGGGCAAAGGTGAACCAGGTGCATCTTCCTCGTCCAATAGGTGAATCTCAAGCAATATCTGAACATCTCTGGAGATCCATGAAGTGTGGTCTACTACTGTGGAGGCTCGTGGCTCTCAACACACACCATACATGTGCCAATGTAGCCTTCTGTAGGGATAGAATCCCATATAGAGAGACCAAACCCAAGATGGAAACCACCTACGATCCTGAATAAGATTCGATGCATCCGATAGCCTTCCAGTACAACAAGTCATCAAGGAAATACAGTAAAAGAGCTTACCAACCATGGAAAACAAGTAGGGACTTCATAATGGCATGCCCTTCCATAATGTGTTTTGGCATGTGCTAATGTCTCTAAAGTCCAAATGGGGTTAACCAAGTATCCTATTAGGTGGTTTCTACTTCTAAAGGGGAAAATATGTCCAAGTTACATCATTTAAAAGCTGGTGGTATGTGGTAAAGGGATGAATGGAGTAGGGAATGAAAAGGGGCAGCCCTGGGCCACATGTTGGGGTAGAAAGGTAGCTAGTAAAAGGGAAGCCCACACTTGGGTATATAATGTATAGGAGGGAGTAATCGTGGTACATGAGGTGCCCTGACCTTGATTTTGCCACCCTTCTTTATATGCCTTTTCTCTTTAATGATTTTTCTTTATTTAACTGCTCAGGACTCAAATGGGTAAGAGCATGATGTGTGAAATATAGTAGTGGATACCCCCTTTAAGGTGGGGCGGTTCATTTCCCACCGAGGGTTGGAACAATCATGGGTTTCTAAATGATAAAGGAGGCTAATCTAGGGCCTGTAGGAACTAGGGCAATGGCCATGATGATGGGGTAGAGCTCATATATTGGCTTTTGCCCACGTGCTAAATGTGTTTGTCCTGGCCACCTTTTGCATTTTGTGGCACATTTCCTTGTTGGATTTACTTTTCTTTTCAACTACGTCAACGTCTAGGGCATTATTTTAGGCCCACCCCAAGGTGTGGGAAAGGGGAAAGGGAAGGCTAACCCTATGTGGACCCAGTGGAGGAATGTGGATCCAGATGGGAGAAATGATGAATGGGGTTATAATGAGTGGAAGAGAAGTAATATATATGTATGAGGGAGTGGGACCACGCAACCAAAATCAGGGTTTCCCATGTAGAACCATCCCTATATCCCAAGGGTTGGTAAAAGAGATCCCACGAGACTAGGGTCCAAGGTTAACATCCAAAAGAGGTCTAGGAGACAAGAGCACAAAACTAGCCCACTATTTTTGCCGAATCCCCACATTAATCCATGCCCATAAGTGTCCATGATAAGCAAACTACAATACTCAATTACCAAATGACAAGGCATACCTTTAGGTTCATGAATCCCACCTTCAAACATATGATCATGGCAGATAGGTGATGGACACATGGTTGGCTCAGGTGGCAAAGAAATGGCACAACGAGCTAGTTGGTGGCTGCAAGGGGCTGCTAGCTGCCAGCTGAGGACCATCTTGGAGAAAAAATTTCACTTAGGGATATCACCCACAAAGTGGTGGGTAATAGAACCTATTCAAATAGCTCTCCAAAGAGATTATTCAACCAAAATACTTCGCAGCTAGCCATGTTAGTGGCCATATACTCTTCTTTGGTGGTACTCAATGCTACGGACTTCTGCTTCCTGCTCATTCAAGATATCATGGCGGATCCAACGCTAAAGCAACATCCAAGCATACTCTTCCTATCGACAACGTTCCCTTCCCACTCAGCATCGATGTATCCATGAAGTTGAAGATCTCAGGTAGAATATCTCAGACCAAGTGTGTTGTCCCATGCAAATATCTCAAAATATGTTTGGCAGTGATCCAATGTGCATGAAGAGGTTTAGCCATGAATTGAATCAACATATTCACTGCATAGCATATGTCCAGAAGGGTGTTCAATAGGAACATCAAAGCCCCCTATCAACTGTCTATACTCGGATGGATTCGCCAAATCGGGTCCTGCAACTTCTCTACATAACTTATTGAAGTTCATTTTCATCGGTGTGGGTAGTGACTTGCATTCTATCATTCCAAATCTTTCTAGAATCTTCACAATATATTTTCCTTGTGAAAGGAAAATATCACCGGGCCCTTGCCACACCTCAAGGCCTAGAAATTAGTGCATGAGTCCAAGGTCCTTCATCTTGAATTCAGAGGCTAGATCCCTCTTACACTTGATCATCAAGGGCTCACTTCCTGTCAAGAATAGATCATCAACATATCAAACCAAAATTAACAGCAGGCCTTGGACTACCTTGAAGTAGAGGTTGGGATCGACATTGCTTCTTCTGAATCCCAACTTCACCAAATAATTGTCTATGTAGGCATACATACCATGCTCTAGGGCTTGCTTCAAACCATAAAATGCCCTCTTCAACCTGAAAACATGTGTCTTTAGATCCTCTACTTCAAATCCCTATGGTTGCTCAACATACACTTCTTCTTGTAACATGCCATGGAGGAATGCAGTCTTCATTTCCATCTGATGAAGGGTCCATCCATGACTTGTGGCAAGGGAAACTATCAAACGAATGGTTGTAAATCGAGCCACAAGTGCAAATATATCATCATAATCATCTCCCTCTTTCTGGGACAATCCTCGAGCCATGAACCTTGCCTTGTATTTCTCAATGCTACAATCAACTCCATGCTTGATCTTGAATAACCACTTTGAAGTCACCACGGATTTCCCCTTTGGTCTCGGCACAACATCCCATACGTCATTCTTCATGAGTGATTTGTATTCTTCGGCTATAACATCTTTCCAAACTTGTTCCTTCACGACTTCTTCGAATGTGGGAGGTTCGACTTCAATCATAGTGCTCATGGCTACAACATATCCCTGGTACCTGCATGGCTTCTTCCTTTCTCTAAATGATCTTCGAGTGGGAGCTCATCTCTCATCATCATGTAATGTGTCTCAAAGCCAAAGTGGCCTCTTCCTGGCGGGAAGATCACTTGCAGGAGGATCTAAGGGATCTGTGGGCTCCAAGGGATCATCAACATTATCTCTCTCAAATTCGGCCACAGAAGGACCATCTAAAATACCGATAACATTATTCTCCTCACGAGGAGGAGGCAGAGGAAGGTCCCTTACTTTTCCAAGGGCAGCATCTTCATTGAATGTAACATCCCTGCTAATTTCAAACTTCTTTTGACTAGGAATATATATTCTAAATGCTTTAGAATTTTCATAATATCCAAGAAACGTACATTTTGTTCCCGAGGCTTCAAATTTGTTTCTTTTGTCCTTTCGAACATGAAAGTATATGGGGCAACCAAAGATACAATGATGACCAACATCAAGCTGGACACCTGTGAACACCTCTTCGGGTGTCTTGTTGTCCAATGCTTGATGAGGTACCCTATTTTGGACATATACAACAGCGTTTGTTGCTTCTCCCCAAAGGAACTTTGACAACTTCTGATCATAGACCTGTTCTTTCTTTCAACCACTCCATTTTGATTAGGAGTATGGGGCACAATTTTTTCTTTCTTGATTCCTTCCTTCTTGAAAAAATCAATGAACTCCTTTGATGTGTACTCTCCACCATTTTCGGACCTGAATACTTTGATTTTCTTCACTGTTTGATTTTTTATCAAAGTTTTGAACTCCTTGAACATTTCGATGTCTTCATCCTTATGCTTCAAATAATTTATTCATGTCTTTTTTAGAAGACATCAATGGAGGTGATATAGTAGAGATTACCACCAATAGAATGCACAGGCATCGGACCACATATGTCAGAATGGATGAGATGGAGGATGTCATTTGACTTGTTTTCGCTAGGGGGGATGGTCCCATTGTCTTCTTTCCACTCGCAAAAGCTAGGCATACACCATCATGATGGGCTTGAACCTTGAGAATCCTAGAAGTGGCCTTCCGATAACCCTGTAGAGTCCTTCATATCTTGATCCTGAAGTGAATGCATCCCTCATAGGTGATCCAACAGGCCAAGTAAGAACCTTTCCGTTGATGAAAGCAACCCTCATCCCTTTGTCTTCCAAAGTGGATATTGATACCAAATTCTTCTTCAACCCTGAAACATACATCACATCATGTAGAAAAATAGATTCTTTTGAATTCAAATGAAATTTGATGGACCTAAAACCTTTAACGAGATGAGTGGAGTTGTCTCCAAGAATGATTTTCAAATTTGATTCCCTCTCTACCAAATTAGAGAGAATTTCCTTATAGCTAGAGAAGTGATGAGTGGTCCCACTTTCAACCAACCAACTATCCCACAAATTCGGAGGAGATGAACTAGTAAGGGTAGAAATAAAAGTATATTCGGATTGATTCGCAACATTGCTTTCATACCTAAATAATTTTTACTTTTTTTTAGGATGATGATCTTCTCCATGATCACTTGGAGCATTGCAATCGTTCCTTCGGTCGTCTCTCTTTATTTGATCATTGTTGGGCCTCAAAATCGTCCCTATTCTCACTCCATTATTCACTTATATCTTCACATTTTACCTTCATGTCACCTCCATTACACCTCCATATCATTATGTTTACCTCATTATTGGGTCATAACAATACTTTTCCAAAGTTTATTAATTCTTAACATTTCTAAGTGAATTTATGGCTAAAACTTAGAAAATAATATGCTTAAACTTATACCTAACAATTAGCATGAGTTTGTTGACATGTGTAGGTTGCAAGGAAGCTTCCAAGACACCTTTTTGTGGCCTTGAAAGATCAAATTCGAATTTGATAAGATACACCTCATGGAAAAGATCATGGAGAAGATCATGGACCTCATGGAGGAAATCATGGAGGATAGGATTATGTATCTAGATGGTTGAGAAATGTATGGAACTAAAAGAGAGATTAATGGATCATCATTATGAGTTAGTTATGTCCTCTCATTGTATAAATAGGAGTACCTCCTCCATTCCAAGAGCAGGACTCTTAGAGCATTGTATCCAACTTATGATGGAATAGAATAAAGCTTTGTTTTACATATATTTCCATTTAGTAGTTATAGAAATAGTTTTCCATTATGTAGTTTTAGATAAAAGTTATCTTAATGTAGTATATGGAATGGCTTGTCACTTTGTTCTTAGGAGAATTTAGCTCACTCTAGAAGGAGCAAAGGAACTTGTTGTTTCATATTAGATCTTATTTTATTTAGTTGTTTAGATGTTTAAAGATTTGATTGGTGAATGAGTTTTGAATTAAAATCTTATCATCGTATGAGAGAACAACCAAGGGTCTAAGTTAGACTCTTTCTCTCTATTTGATTTGCATGATAATTGGAATTCATTCTTTTGCTTTTATGTTTCAAGTATCATATGAGGAGATACCAAGAGTCTAAGTTAGGCTCTCTCTCCAATGATTTATATGGTAATTGAAATTCATTCTTTTGCGCTTTTATTTCATTTCTTCTGCTTATGAATGAATCTTAGTTTAGTTTGGATTAGTGCATGAGAGGAAAATCAAGAGACTAAGTTAGTCTCTCTCTCTACTTGAATTTGAGCAACAATTAAAGTTCATTCTCTTGTCTTTATTTCAAGTTTTTAGTTTTATATGGTTTCTCTATGATACTGTAGGGAAGGACAACCAGGACCTCCTTAGTTAGGAGCCTCTTCCCTTGCATATTATATTGAATAATATGTAATTTAATTAGACATAGAATTAGTCGCCTACTCCTGCATATATTGTGTTGGCATCATCACAAGCTTACGAGTTTCCCTGGTCGATAATTTATGCAGCAATTTAAGTCCAATAAATTGCCCAACATTTTGGCGCCGTTGTCGGGGAATGGTGCTAAGGGAGTAGGCATTAGAATTTAATTCAGTATTTATTTTTCTTTAGAGAGAATAATTTGTGAACCCTGGTGACAGCAGGATCTTCACAAAGGAGTTTAAATTTGAGTTTTCCGATGTTTTAGTGTTTAGCTAGCTTTAAATTTCGTTTTTCAAACAAACCCCCCCTGCATAAATAAACACAAATCAATCGATTAGTATGCTCTCTTCCTGCGCTTCGTGCGATCACGAAGATCAGAAAGTCTATTGATTTTGTTCAAATAAAAAAACACTCTTGTTGGAGAATGAAATAACGAATTTTGTGAATGAAAAAAAAACATCTTTAAATTTTTAGATGACATTTTTATTTTATTTTATTTTAGATTTTATAAAAATTTTAGTTTTTTTAAATTTTAGATTTAAGAAAAAATAAAAAAAAATTAGTTTTTTTTTTGTTTTAGATTTTAAAAAAAATATATATATATATATAAAAATTAATAATATATATATCATATATATATATATTATTAAAAAAAAAAATTAACCATTTGTTTTGTTTCTTTTAGATATTTAAAAAAAGTTTTTTAATTTTAGATTTTCAAAAATAAAAAAATTTAATAATATATATATCATATCTATATATATATTATTAAAAAAAATAAAAATAAATAAAAAAAAAAACCTAACCATTTCTTTGTTTTTTTTTTGAAAAAAAAAGCAGCAAAACATTAAATAAAAACAACAATTAAAAAAAAGGAAATAAAGAAAGAACAAAGAAGATATTTTGATGTTTTAACTATTCTATCAATCACTATGTGATTTGGGAAAATAGCTCGAAACTTGCAAACAATTTTTAGCGGAACTATATATATAGAAAACACTAAAACAACATGTATCATAGGACATAAATCCTAAACCCCAAAAGCTTGCGAACTTGATGACTGACTTAAACCAGGGTGGCTGGTCATGGTAGGAGAAAGAGGAGATGCAATGGGCGAAATTAGCAATATTCCGTGGGAATGGAACCTCAGACTCGCTGTAGCACGAGCACGCCTCTGATTCCGATCTTTGTGGACACTAATCTGGACACCCATCTGGCTCTTACCATATCTCCCTCGGAGACTATTGATGACCTGAAAAAAAAAAATCAAGAAAGGGCATTTGTCATGCTTCCCTCATCTTGGAGACGTCCATGTCGGTGCCTTGATGGTCAAACGCAAATCCTTCTTCTATCATCTTGTTGATTCAATGCTCGTTGGAAGCGCTTTTCACGGGTTAAAAGGGACCCGGTTTCTTTTAGTTGAAATATCTCAGCTGAATCCCACTTATGTCCAGCAGAGACTAAATCCTTAGAATCAGACTTGTATGATGTAAATTGACCAAGTTTGTTGCGTTGCATCCTTTGAGCAACCTCTTTGCGTACAGTGTAACGGATCTTTTCATCAAAACAACGTTCCTTATGCTTTTCTCGAAATCTTGTAAGAGATGCAAGTCTTTGTGGTTGATTTAAATGATGTGAAACATTTGACAAGCCCTTCTGATGATGAAGAGTGGCAATGGGCATGCCAGCCATGCTATTTGGTATTTCCTGACCCCCCAGCAATAAAAGCACTTGCTGTACCTTCTCTGGTGCCACCATATCAAAGACATAGACCTCGCCTTGATATGAGAGTGTAATTTGATTTGTTCCCTGACTGCGTATAGGGACAACCGACTGGGGTTCTATGAGATTGTCACCATCTGATTGAAAATTTGCTTCCTCCATGAAATTATTGTCTCCATCTCCCTCATTTTGGCCTTTATTTAGGCATTTCGATTTTGTGGATGTCGAATAGCTTCTTGCTCCAATCGTGTGATCACACGTATATTCTCTGTATTAATCACTGGCCTTACGAAAATACACAGAAAAAGAGTAAAGCTCAGAATTGATCCTTTCACCGTATGAATAAGCCGGAGCCATAAAAAACGTAGGGAGAAATGCTAAGTAAAAAAGGCCTGGAACTATAATTGAATAAGCTTGAGCAGCAAAAGAAATAGGAGAAGAGGCATCGATTTTAACATGAGTTAAAAACTGAAATTTTTTATCGCCCAGTGGTTAAAGCACTCCAACAAACTCCAAGAATTGCGTAGAAGAAGCAGTCAACAAATAAGTGCGAAATGATATGAAATACAGCCATATGGTTGCCAGAATCTCGGGATGAAACAGTCAGCAAAACGATTAAAGAGGGATTTGAAGTGCTTGTTTGCATCCCACGCGCCCAGTGACAGTCAGGTAACACTAAAACCGGGATAACTCCAAGTTTGCAGCACGTATGGATAGACTAAACGGATTTTTATGCGTAAATTATGGTGTAGAAACAGTGGTCAATCGCCCAACATTTAAAGATTAGCTATTGCATGCATAACATGTTATAAGAATATGGAATCTAATGCATCAAACACGGAGAGTTGGTTTGAATGCCGAAGTGCCAAGGGTTGTTTATGTATGAGCGCTGATTGATTAAACCATTGTTTCATTTAATCTTCCTTTTTGCTGCGCGCTAGTCTCTGTCATATGCATGTGAATATGTGGTTTGCCCAGAACAGAGGAACGCATTAAATCATAGAGTGTTTGTCATATGTGTTGTTGAACGCATTAAATCAGATTGTTGAGCATTGTTGTGTGTGTTACGGGCGCCAAAACTATAAACGCATTAGTATATGCCGAGAGAGGTTGGATTTCGCATGAAGATGGCGGGCAGTGTGAGCAGAACAGTGTTACGAGCGCAAAGAAGGCTATGCGCCTCCAGTTTTGGGGTTCCCACGCTCATAAAAAATGATGAAAAATGGAGTTTCCGGTGGACACAGCAAGCACGTCGTGCTCATTCTTCAAGCGGGAGCTCTGTCGCCATTGAAAAAAAAACTTGTTGGCACACCTGAAGGAACAATACCTCGAAGCCTCCAGGATGCGCCCACCTCCAAAAATAGGCTCTCCAAAACCATTCATTGTTATTAAAGGTGCACTGGACACGAATGCCCCAGTGCTGTCAAGAACTTTTAGCAATGAGGAGATTAAAATCTCAGTGTTGCGTTTGTCAGTTTTTGGACCAAATGGTGAAGTGAATGACAGCGATGAAGAAAACTTTAACCAACTTTTTTTTTTTGAGCGTTGCTATTTTAAAGGGTGATGAAGGACCTACTCTGTAGTTCATATGTGATCTTTATCCCGATGCAATGGGCATACAATCTGTAGCTATCAAAGATAGAAAGGATATCTCAAAACAGACTTTGATCATTCCTCAGGGTTACGAGGGACCTAGTTTTTAGGATCTTGATAAGAAACTCCAGCAAGCATTCCGCCAATATTTGGAAGAGCGGGGCATCAATGAGAGCCTCTTTCGTTTTCTCCAAGCATGGCTTTATGTGAAAGAACACCGAAATCTAATGCAATGGTTATTGGGTAGAACGCTCTGCAACAATGTAAGGGTTTTCAAGCATGCATGACTTTTTACAGAATTCTTTCATGACCCAACTGCAAACAACCATTTTGTTAAGGGTGTTCACATCAAAGATATTTATCTCTTGGTTAATAGACCATGTGGTTGCTGCTATGCCTTTGATTTTTACCTGCTAACTATGTTGATCCTCACACTGACAGAGGCATTGTCATGACTTTTCCCGCGACTGTGTTTTCAATGTTATAACTATGTTGATCCTCACACTGACAGAGGCATTGTCATGACTTTTCCCGCGACTGTGTTTTCAATGTTATCCCAGGTTTAGGTCGTTACTAACCTGGCACCTATCTCTCTACATTACGGATTCTGGTCACAAAGGGGTGGTTCCTAACTTATGAATACCATTCATTGTTTTTCTAGGTTGGTCCCTTGGTCCTGGTTAATCACCATTCGACCCAGTACCGCTATAGATTGTTTAGGGTCTTCTATGATAGTGGTTAACTACTCTATTGATGACGGAAACCCTAGAAGGTTGTCTAAACATTCGATAAGGGTTAATGTGCCCATGAGTTATATGCGTTTACGTTTCTTCCTTTGGGTCTAGAACTACAGAACATAACATTTTCAAGACTTCGATATGTGTAAAAAAAAAAAAAAAAAAAACAATTAAATTTATTTTAGTGATAGTTTATTTTTTTTTTAGGTTTTCATAAATAAAATTTGGTTGATTTAAAAAAAAAAAAAAATCATCTTAAATAATAAATTAAAAAATTTATATTTTTAATTTATTGTTTAAAAAAAAAAAAATCTAAATAAAATCAACATAAAAATAAAAAAAATTTACTATTTTCTTTTTAAATTTGTTTTTTTTTTTTTTTTTTAAATTCACAAAATTTACACAGATTTGAAAATAAAAAATAGGATACTTGGAAACACATTTCAAAAATCGAATGGAGGATTCTAAAGACATAATTATTTCAAAAGCTTCAAGTTGGCATTAACTCATACTCATATGCAGAACAGAATAGATATTTCTCATGTCAAGCTTTTTGCAAAGAACATAACCAGGGAGTATTATTTTTCACGATTGTTTTTAAGATGGGATTGAAATTGATATCATGAATTGAGTTACTTTCAACGCTTTGATTTTTCCTAAATCTGTTTTATTTGGTATGAAATTTTTGCGTAAGAATCATGAAGGAAATGATCAATTCTTCTTGAACAAACTTATGTTTCCTTTCTGCCAAGTTTTTTTCACAGGTTACAGGATAACAAAGAGATCATTCAGGAGATTACATTGTGACGACAATTAGTCTTCCAAAGACTAAATTCATGACAAATTCTGAAGACAAATCCATCTCCACAACCACTACCTTCCACCTCCCTGAAAAAGTTTGAATTCCACCAATCATACATCCATAAGGCGTGACACTTCCATATCCGTTTTTCACAGCAAGAGTTCTTATTTCATACACCATGCATTTCCTTACATCCATTCCTTACAAGCATATTATCATTTCCGATGTCATTACCATTCCCCTTCATTTCCGCCAATAAAACCTGCTTGAGTCAAAGTCCTAGAGTCTATGTATCATTGAAAAAACACCTAGAGGCTTGCATGCCTTAATGGCAAGTACTCTTGCCAATGAACAATGGGAGTACATTAATATCCCTTGTTCATTGGATCTTGTAGGTGACTCGACTCCGAAAAATTTATTCGTACCTACAAAGATGTGTTAGGCATCCTGACTCCCATTGGAATCAATGGTGGGAGCTCTTGTGTTGGCTAGGGGCATTCATTAATGGCCACTAAGTCAACAACTTCTTGCTATGTTCGACATCGACACATTTAATCACATAGTAGGATTTGTGCCATCGAGCGTTGAAGACTTGAAGACCCATATTTTGTAGCAGATCAAGCCAATTTCCTTTCATCAGTTGGTCATCACTTGAGGACAAGTCAATCAATAAGGTTGGGAGGGAAATGTCACTTATATATTGTATACCTTCCAAGCCTTATAGATTTTTAGCCATATTTAGCAGACTCATTGGATTCATCATCCAGCGACAGAGGATCCAGCAACATATACAACTTTCAGCCATGTTCCGCAGACTCCTCAGATTCATCATCTAGTAGCAGAGGATCGAGCAGCCGATACAATAATACAGATTCATCTTTCACCCACAGCTTGAAGAAGCAGATTTAGAGCAGAATTGTGGCAGCTGCACATGCATGATTCATGCATGATTTTTTCAACCAAGTAAAGAAGACCATAAACAAAAGTTCTTGCAGCCACACGTGCACAACTCTCATCCATTTTGGAAGGGTAATTTAAGGTATGATATTTTCTAACTTTTAACCATTAAAATCCTTGAAAAGTTAGAATAATAATTTTTGGAAAAACTTCACTTCCTTTTTCCTTGCTTTCCCCATTTCACATAATTTCCCAAATCATCCGTTTAAGGGAAAGGATACATCCACATTCATATATCACATTCATATAACATCCACATTCATATATCACATTCTTAACCCCACTTACCTTCAAGCTATATTCACTATTACATGAGCATACAAATGGCTTTGTCAAAAATATTTAAAAGTTAATTGGATGCTAACAGAATCATGGTTGTTACACAAGAACCAACCATGATGCATTCCAACAAAATGCCAACACAAGCATGGTTGTTACACAAGAACCAACCATGATGCATTCCAACAAAAATACTCTGCAATAAAAGGCATATTATCATTATGCAAAGGTCATACATTGAATGCAACAAACAGAATATGGTTGAAACACAAGAACCAACCAAGTTGTAATTCATCAAAAATGCTTTGCAAAAGTTAAGTAAATGATATCATGCAGAGTTCGAGCCAAAGCTCAAGTACCAAAACGTAATGTAATAGATTGCATGTGGACATGTGATACCATTGATTGCATGAGGACATGCAATATCTTGAGTTTGGGGGAGATTTTGGGCCTCAAAATCGTCCCTATTCTCACTCCATTATTCACTTATATCTTCACATTTTACCTTCATGTCACCTCCATTCCACCTCCATATCATTATGTTTACCTCATTATTGGGTCATAACAATACTTTTCCAAAGTTTATTAATTCTTAACATTTCTAAGTGAATTTATGGCTAAAACTTAGAAAATAATATGCTTAAACTTATACCTAACAATTAGCATGAGTTTGTTGACATGTGTAGTTGCAAGGAAGCTTCCAAGACACCTTTTTGTGGCCTTGAAAGATCAAATTCTAATTTGATAAGATACACCTCATGGAAAATATCATGGAGAAGATCATGGACCTCATGGAGGAAATCATGGAGGATAGGATTATGTGTCTAGATGGTTGAGAAATGTATGGAACTAAAAGAGAGATTAATGGATCATCATTATGAGTTTGTTATCTCCTCTCATTGTATAAATAGGAGTACCTCCTCCATTCCAAGAGGAGGACTCTTAGAGCATTGTATCCAACTTATGATGGAATAGAATAAAGCTTTGTTTTACATATATTTCCATTTAGTAGTTATAGAAATAGTTTTCCATTATGTAGTTTTAGATAAAAGTTATCTTAATGTAGTATATGGAATGGCTTGTCACTTTGTTCTTAGGAGAATTGAGCTCACTCTAGAAGGAGCAAAGGAACTTGTTGTTTCATATTAGATCTTATTTTATTTAGTTGTTTAGATGTTTAAAGATTTGATTGGTGAATGAGTTTTGAATTAAAATCTTATCAGCGTATGAGAGAACAACCAAGGGTCTAAGTTAGACTCTTTCTCTCTATTTGATTTGCATGATAATTGGAATTCATTCTTTTGCTTTTATGTTTCAAGTATCATATGAGGAGATACCAAGAGTCTAAGTTAGGCTCTCTCTCCAATGATTTATATGGTAATTGAAATTCATTCTTTTGCGCTTTTATTTCATTTCTTCTGCTTATGAATGAATCTTAGTTTAGTTTGGATTAGTGCATGAGAGGAAAATCAAGAGACTAAGTTAGTCTCTCTCTCTACTTGAATCTGAGCAACAATTAAAGTTCATTCTCTTGTCTTTATTTCAAGTTTTTAGTTTTATATGGTTTCTCTATGATACTGTAGGGAAGGACAACCAGGACCTCCTTAGTTAGGAGCCTCTTCCCTTGCATATTATATTGAATCATAGGTAATCTAATTAGACATAGAATTAGTCGCCTACTCCTGCATATATTGTGCTGGCATCATCACAAGCTTACGAGTTTCCCTGGTCGATAATTTATGCAGCAATTTAAGTCCAATAAATTGCCCAACATTTTGGCGCCGTTGCTGGGGAATGGTGCTAAGGGAGTAGGCATTAGAATTTAATTCAGTATTTATTTTTCTTTAGAGAGAATAATTTGTGAACCCTGGTGACAGCAGGATCTTCACAAAGGAGTTTAAATTTGAGTTTTCCGATGTTTTAGTGTTTAGCTAGCTTTAAATTTCGTTTTTCAAACAAACCCCCCCTACATAAATAAACACAAATCAATCGATTAGTATGCTCTCTTCCTGCGCTTCGTGCGATCACGAAGATCAGAAAGTCTATTGATTTTGTTCAAATAAAAAAACACTCTTGCTGGAGAATTAAATAACGAATTTTGTGAATGAAAAAAAAACATCTTTAAATTTTTAGATGACATTTTGTTTTTTTATTTTAGATTTTATAAAAATTTTAGTTTTTTTAAATTTTAGATTTAAAAAAAAAATAAAAAAAAAATCAGTTTTTTTTGTTTTAGATTTAAAAAAAAGAAAATATAAAAAAATTAATAATATATATATCATATATATATTATTAAAAAAAAATTAACCATTTGTTTTGTTTCTTTTAGATATTTAAAAAAAGTTTTTTAATTTTAGATTTTCAAAAATAAAAAAATTTAATAATATATATATCATATCTATATATATATTATTAAAAAAAAAAAAAAAAAACTAAAAAAAAACATTTCTTTTGTTTTTTAGATATTTAAAACAAAAAAAAAAAAAAAAAAAAAAAACCTAACCATTTCTTTGTTTTTTTTTTAAAAAAAAAAGCAGCAAAACATTAAATAAAAACAACAATAAAAAAAAAGGAAATAAAGAAAGAACAAAGAAGATATTTTGATGTTTTAACTATTCTATCAATCACTATGTGATTTGGGAAAATAGCTCGAAACTTGCAAACAATTTTTAGCGGAACTATATATATAGAAAACACTAAAACAACATGTATCATAGGACATAAATCCTAAACCCCAAAAGCTTGCGAACTTGATGACTGATTTAAACCAGGGTGGCTGGTCATGGTAGGAGAAAGAGGAGATGCAATGGGCGAAATTAGCAATCTTCAGTGGGAATGGAACCTCAGACTCGCTGTAGCACGAGCACGCCTCTGATTCCGATCTTTGTGGACACTAATCTGGACACCCATCTAGCTCTTACCATATCTCCCTCGGAGACTGTTGATGACCTGAAAAAAAAAAATCAAGAAAGGGCATTTGTCATGCTTCCCTCATCTTGGAGACGTCAATGTCGGTGCCTTGATGGTCAAACGCAAATCCTTCTTCTATCATATTATTGATTCAATGCTCGTTGGAAGCGCCTTTCACGGGTTAAAAGGGACCCGGTTTCTTTTAGTTGTAATATCTCAGTTGAATCCCACTTATGTCCAGCAGAGACTAAATCCTTAGAATCAGACTTGTATGATGTAAATTGACCAAGTTTGTTGCGTTGCATCCTTTGAGCAACCTCTTTGCGTACAGTGTAACGGATCTTTTCATCAAAACAATGTTCCTTACGCTTTTCTCGAAATCTTGTAAGAGATGCAAGTCTTTGTGGTTGATTTAAATGATGTGAAACATTTGACAAGCCCTTTTGATGATGAAGACTGGCAATGGGCATGCCAGCCATGCTATTTGGTATTTGCTGATCCCCCATCAATAAAAGCACTTGCTGTACCTTCTCTGGTGCCACCATATCAAAGACATAGACCTCGCCTTGATATGAGAGTGTAATTTGATTTGTTCCCTGACTGCGTATAGGGACAACCGACTGGGGTTCTATGAGATTGTCGCCATCTGATTGAACATTTGCTTCCTCCATGCAATTATTGTCTCCATCTCCCTCATTTCGGCCTTTATTTAGGCATTTCGATTTTGTGGATGTCGAATAGCTTCTTGCTCCAATCGTGTGATCACACGTATATTCTCTGTATTAATCACTGGCCTTACGAAAATACACAGAAAAAGAGTAAAGCTCAGAATTGATCCTTTCACCGTATGAATAAGCCAGAGCCATAAAAAACGTAGGGAGAAATGCTAAGTAAAAAAGGCCTGGAACTATAATTGAATAAGCTGGAGCAGCAAAAGAAATAGGAGAAGAGGCATCGATTTTAACATGAGTTAAAAACTGATTTTTTTTTTCGCCCAGTGGTTAAAGCACTCCAACAAACTCCAAGAATTGCGTAGAAGAAGCAGTCAACAAATAAGTGCGAAATGATATGAAATACAGCCATATGGTTGCCAGAATCTCGGGATGACACAGTCAGCAAAACGATTAAAGAGGGATTTGAAGTGCTTGTTTTCATCCCATGCGCCCAGTGACAGTCAGGTAACACTAAAACCGGGATAACTCCAAGTTTGCAGCACGTATGGATAGACTAAATGGATTTTTATGCGTAAATTATGGTGTAGAAACAGTGGTCAATCGCCCAACATTTAAAGATTAGCTATTGCATGCATAACACGTTATAAGAATATGGAATCTAATGCATCAAACGCGGAGAGTTGGTTTGAATGCCGAAGTGCCAAGGGTTGTTTATATATGAGCGTTGATTGATTAAACCATTGTTGCATTTAATCTTCCTTTGTGCTGCGCGCTAGTCTCTGTCATATGCATGTGAATATGTGGTTTGCCCAGAACAGAGGAACGCATTAAATCACAGAGTGTTTGTCATATGTGTTGTTGAACGCATTAAATCAGATTGTTGAGCATTGTTGTGTGTGTTATGGGCGCCAAAACTATAAACGCATTAGTATATGCCGAGAGAGGTTGGATTTCGCATGAAGATGGCGGGCAGTGTGAGCAGAACAATGTTACGAGCGCAAAGAAGGCTATGCGCCTCCAGTTTTGGGGTTCCCACGCTCATAAAAAATGATGAAAAATGGAGTTTCCGGTGGACACAGCAAGCACGTCGTGCTCATTCTTCAAGCGGGAGCTCTGTCGCCATTGAAAAATAAACTTGTTGGCACACCTGAATGAACAATACCTCGAAGCCTCCAGGATGCGCCCACCTCCAAAAATAGGCCCTCCAAAACCATTCATTGTTATTAAAGATGCACTGGACACGGATGCCCCAGTTCTGTCAAGAACTTTTAACAATGAGGAGATTAAAATCTCAGTGTTGCGTTTGTCAGTTTTTGGACCAAATGGTGAAGTGAATGACAGCGATGAAGAAAACTTTAACCAACTTTTTTTTTTTGAGCGTTGCTATTTTAAAGGGTGATGAAGGAACTGCTCTGCAGTTCATATGTGATATTTATCCCGACGCAATGGGCATACAATCTGTAGCTATCAAAGATAGAAAGGATATCTCAAAACAGACTTTGATCATTCCTCAGGGTTACGAGGGACCTAGTTTTTAGGATCTTGATAAGAAACTCCAGCAAGCATTCCGCCAATATTTGGAAGAGCGGGGCATCAATGAGAGCCTCTTTCGTTTTCTCCAAGCATGGCTTTATGTGAAAGAACACTGAAATCTAATGCAATGGTTATTGGGTAGAATGCTCTGCAACAATGTAAGGGCTTTCAAGCATGCATGACTTTTTACAGAATTCTTTCATGGCCCAACTGCAAACAACCATTTTGTTAAGGTTGTTCACATCAAAGATATTCATCTCTTGGTTAATAGACCATGTGGTTGCTGCTATGCCTTTGATTTTTACCTGCTAACTATGGTGATCCTCACACTGACAGAGGCATTGTCATGACTTTTCCCGCGACTGTGTTTTCAATGTTATAACTATGTTGATCCTCACACTAACAGAGGCATTGTCATGACTTTTCCCGCGACTGTGTTTTCAATGTTATCCCAGGTTTAGGTCGTTACTAACCTGGCACCTATCTCTCTACATTACGGATTCTGGTCACAAAGGGGTGGTTCCTAACTTATGAATACCATTCATTGTTTTTCTAGGTTGGTCCCTTGGTCCTGGTTAATCACCATTCGACCTAGTACCGCTAGAGATTGTTTAGGGTCTTCTATGACCGTGGTTAACTACTCTATTGATGACAGAAACCCTAGAAGGTTGTCTAAACATTTGATAAGGGTTAATGTGCCCATGAGTTATATGCGTTTACGTTTCTTCCTTTGGGTCTAGAACTACAGAACATAACATTTTCAAGACTTCGATATGTGTAAAAAAAAGAAAAAAACAAACAATTAACTTTATTTTAGTGATAGTTTATTTTTTTTAGGTTTTCATAAATAAAATTTGGTTGATTTTAAAAAAAAAATTCATCTTAAATAATAAATTAAAAATTTTATATTTTTAATTTATTGTTTAAAAAAAAAAAAAAAATCTAAATAAAATCAACATAAAAATAAAAAAAAATTACTATTTTCTTTTTAAATTTGTTTTTTTTTTTTTTTTTTTTTAAATTCACAAAATTTACACGGATTTGAAAATAAAAAATATGATACTTGGAAACACATTTCAAAAATCGAATGGAGGATTCTAAAGACATAATTATTTCAAAAGCTTCAAGTTGGCATTAACTCATACTCATATGCAGAACATAATAGATATTTCTCATGTCAAGCTTTTTGCAAAGAACATAACCAGGGAGTATTATTTTTCACGATTGTTTTTAAGATGGGATTGAAATTGATATCATGAATTGAGTTACTTTCAACGCTTTGATTTTTCCTAAATCTGTTTTATTTGGTATGAAATTTTTGCGTAAGAATCATGAAGGAAATGATCAATTCTTCTTGAACAAACTTATGTTTCCTTTCTGCCAAGTTTTTTTCACAGGTTACAGGATAACAAAGAGATCATTCAGGAGATTACATTGTGACGACAATTAGTCTTCCAAAGAATAAATTCATGACAAATTCTGAAGACAAATCCATCTCCACAACCACTACCTTCCACCTCCCTGAAAAAGTTTGAATTCCACCAATCGTACATCCATAAGGCGTGACACTTCCATATCCATTTTTCACAGCAAGAGTTCTTATTTCATACACCATGCATTTCCTTACATCCATTCCTTACAAGCATATTGTCATTTCCCATGTCATTACCATTCCCCTTCATTTCCGCCAATAAAACCTGCTTGAGTCAAAGTCCTAGAGTCTATGTATCATTGAAAAAACACCTAGAGGCTTGCATGCCTTAATGGCAAGTACTCTTGCCAATGAACAATGGGAGTACATTAATATCCCTTGTTCGTTGGATCTTGTAGGTGACTCGACTCCGACAAATTTATTCGTACCTACAAAGATGTGTTAGGCATCCTGACTCCCATTGGAATCAATGGTGGGAGCTCTTGTGTTGGCTAGGGGCATTCATTAACGGCCACTAAGTCAACAACTTCTTGCTATGTTCGACATCGACACATTTAATCACATAGTAGGATTTGTGCCATCGAGCGTTGAAGACTTGAAGACCCATATTTTGTAGCAGATCAAGCCAATTTCCTTTCATCAGTTGGTCATCACTTGAGGACAAGTCAATCAATAAGGCTAGAAGGGAAATGTCACTTATATATTGTATACCTTCCAAGCCTTATAGATTTTCAGCCATATTTAGCAGACTCATCGGATTCATCATCCAGCAGCAGAGGATCCAGCAACATATACAACTTTCAGCCATGTTCCGCAGACTCCTCAGATTCATCATCTAGTAGCAGAGGATCGAGCAGCCGATACAATAATACAGATTCATCTTTCACCCACAGCTTGAAGAAGCAGATTTAGAGCAGAATTGTGGCAGCTGCACATGCATGATTCATGCATGATTTTTTCAACCAAGTAAATAAGACCATGAACAAAAGTTCTTGCAGCCACACGTGTGTTGTAGGGAAAAGTATCCGACTCGGATGACCCTATCCCACTCTAAGGGTGATAGTTCCTTAGCAACAACTGTAAAACAAACTACTTAAGGTTTACTTCTTTATGAAAACAAAAGAGAATGGAGAAATGTACTAACCGTTGCCTTGCGCTTAATGTCGAATCCAAACTCTTCTCTTTGGCCGCTTACTCCTAGCTCCTTGTTCTTTTGCTTGCCCAGCTATAATGAGATCCTGCAAAATAACAAAGAAGGAAACTACAAGAGGCATGCAATCATAACTGGTTCATGGATTAGTGTAAACCAAACATGCAATCATCACAATATATTATTGAAACAAGAGCACATAGAAGAACCTCAATAGCTTTTATTAATGAAGAAGTAAAGGTTCTGAGAGTATTACAACCATTGAAGGCTCCAACCCAGCAACACCTCCCAGCAGAAAGAATTGCTCCTCTTCACCTCTCTCAAACAATCACCCAATAGCTCAATAGTGAAACCAACAGCATATCATTACTTTGCACAAAATTCCAGCCTTCCTGAGCTCATAGGAGAGAGCTCAATATATAGATGAATTGAGAAAGGATGAGTCAGCTTGCAACTGATGTGTAGCTGCCTTGTGTCCTCTCTCTCTTCAGTTAATCTTTAGTTGATCTTCAGTTCTTGAGTCCACTTGGAGAACCTTGTTTCCACTTGGAGAAACAGAGCCTCTGACTCATCACAAGGCGAAATCCCTGATCCAAGTGTCATTTTTGGAAGATTCCAAAGCAATGACTCATTGTGCCACTTGTCCCATCCCGCTCAGCGCAGGTGGCCTTTGTTCCACTTGCTTTGCAACGCAGGTACACCATGGAGCAACTGAGTTTCAGCGCAGAAACCTAGTGGAGCACCTGCTTTGATTTCAGGATTGCTTGTTTTTGAGTGTTTTCAGGTGGAGAACTGATCTGAGAGCTGTTGGTTTGCTGACCTTGTTCCTCTAGGGGTAGGAACATCATGTTTAGGGAACTTTGGATCCCTTGGATTATTGACAATTCATGCTTGTTGTTGTAAGGCACAAAATTGTCTATAACAGATGCCCCCTAAAGTATGAGGTCGTTTATCGGGTGAAATGCTTTATTGAGAGGATCCGAAGTTCATTCAATCTGCTGAGAAGTGTCCTGTAATAAGATACAATAAAATACATTATTTTTTCATACATTTTCATGATCTAGCTGAGGCGGGCATTCCCATGCTCAGCTTTACAAATACATTTCGGTACATAGAACAGACGATCGTCTGATTCTAGGCTGATAATTCTCTGCTGAGATTATCATCCTTTGAGAAGGATGATCATCTGCTGTAATGATGTACATATCAAATGTCTTTATGTCCTGAATATATATCGCAGCCCGGATGGATGAAACTAGATCCGGGGTCTTCAATCTCTTCCGATCTTCACTCGATGTACAAGTCGATCCATGTGAGAATTTCTTGAAGTCGAACATGGAAAGACATCGCTTGATTACCGGTCAATGATGTAAACCGTTAACAAGCGCGAGAGGAATCACCTATAAGGATGATGACCCTCAAGGTACGGCAGTACAATCCACATGGTGGGAATAGAGGGCTTGGCGTCGACCACCATGCAAAATCTTCTGGTCGAAGGTCATTGATGTATACCTGTCGCCGGAAGTGAGAAACTTGCCATTGAGGCATGCAAGCTTCAAAGTACTGAGGGGGGTGTTCCTAGATCAACTCCTTGGATAAAGAGCTGATGTCGACAAGGAGCGATCCATCAAAGGAGGGCCTTAATGAATCCCACATCAGTGACACGGAACGGAGCTAGTGATTGTGATGAGGTGAAAACAAACTGTGATGTATGATTCAGGGTGGCAGTCATGAAGTGGATGAAGGATAATGTATGGCAGTGGGTGGAACACGGTTGACTCTTTTACAGAACCACATCTCTTGAACATATAACGACACTGATGTGATGGATTGGTAGCATTACCCCAATTGTGGATGGTGTGGCGAGGACCATGGTTATGAGACCGGTGAATGAAACAACCCAACCCGATGTGATACGGAGGACAAAGTGTCATGTTCAAGAGTGACCTGCTACCATTAATGCTGTGAGGTTCTCCCAATTTTTCCCCAGTCATTGCTGACCAGTACCTCTTTATTTTTGTCAAGCTTGAGGAGGATAACATATTCTTGTTCTATAACCTGCCCTTCGGGCAAGCCCATCGCTATGTTTTAACGAGCCTAGCAATAGGGAAACTCGTTCTCGGCTAAAGACAAGTTTGTCGCTATTTAATCATTTTAACGAGTCTAACGACAAGGAAAACTCGGTCCTTTTCATTTTTAGAGAGTCTGAAAAGGTACGAAAAGTCAACTCCAAAATTCCTTTTTCATCTTCTAATCCCTTAAGTCCGAAAAAGTATAAAACCATACAAAAGGGATGAATTTTCGATTTCTTTAACGAGCCGAACAAAACAAGCGCTCGATCTTTTTGTGTAATAATCCCTCAGGTCCAAAAAGATTAAAATCTAGAGGAGGGATAGCTCTTCTGGTCCTTTTAACGAGCTGGAAGGCCAAAACTCGGCAAACTTTTCATATTTTACGAGTCAGTGAAAAGAGCTCAAAGAAGACTCGCCTTTTGAGGAACGAGTGATGAACAGGGATAGTAGCAGATTCCAGGTACAGGTTGGAATTCTCCAATCACGGCAGTGTCACAAGGATGGATAAGTGAAATCACTCTTCGCAGCTGTTCCTCAAAATGGGTAAACAAACATATGGAGGTGAACGATTGGCCAAATGAACGGATGGAGGTGATGGCATATAAACACGACCAAGGGCTTTTAATATGGCTTTCAAAGGTTACATTTCTCGAGGTTGTTTACTGGTTCATTTTTTCTAGGTGAGCTTGAACTGTTAGGGAAAGATTGCTCACAATTTATGTTTATTTTTTAACGAGCATGAACTCTACACAAAAACTGCTCGATTCTTGCGTTTATTTTTTAACGAGCATGAACATTGCTAAAACTGCTCGATTTATACCAGTCTTAATACAAGGAATGCTTTAGGTGAGGTAATCTTATTTAAGGAGCGATACCTCACTAATTACTCCAATTTGGCAGGTTTTAACTTTTGCCCTTCATCCTTTCTTTATGCAAGCTGGAAACGGCTAATCCTACGAGTTTAACGGGTTAGACCTACAGGTTTAAAGGGAGGACCTAAAAATTTAAAAAATAAATAGTCGTCCCGTGCTTGCACTCCAAAAGGTTTGCATGCCCCCAGGTATAAAGTATAATTTCGAGATTTTGTCCTCTTACTTATTATCCGAAAAATGGCTTTGTTTGCTGCCGCAAACTAAACTCTCTTTTCGGTGATGTCTATCATTAGGTTGCTAAGGATGGTGACTACTTGTTACAGCAATTTCCTCTCTTTCTTTGAAGACTGCCACTACTCTCTTTCAAAACATATTGTTTTAATGGGTGAGGCTTGAGATTCAAAGATGGTGCCTTCTTGCTGTCGCAAATAGATCTCCTCCTTAGGAGAGCCTACTTTTTTAGACAAAGGGAGCGATTCTTCTGCTTCAACATAACTTTGACAAAAGAATTTTATCCTAGAACAACCCTCTCTTCCTTTTTCGGACGGGGTACGGACTAGTCCATTCTTCTGCGGAAATTAACTTTATACCCAAGGTTTTCTCTGCCCAAGGCAGGCCAGGGTGCATGCCCCCTGGGTCCTAGTTCTTTTCTTCTCGAATTACTCGCATTCATCGGGAAGTAGAACCGGGGGAGGTGGCATTCCTTGAGTGAATAGACCGTTAAGGGATGGTATTTGACTATTTGCGATGCGTGATCCTCGAAATGAAAGTTGGTCTACGAGCTTGACCATTCTTCCTTCGTGCGGAAAACACATGACTCTAAAGAGCGAGGACACCATTGCCTCCATGCAATATATATAGTCTCGTCCAAGGAGTAAGTTATAAACCAAGGGTCCTTGGATGACCATGATGTTCATATGAACTGTCTTCCCTTTCAATGTAATTGGAACATTGGGAAGAATCCCTAACGGGTGACTGGTTCCTTTATCAAAACCTGATAGATTTCTCATCTCAGGTAAAAGCGCCGGGCAACCCAGTGCTTTCCAAGCAACAGAGGAAAGGATACTCACAGATGCCCCTTCATCAATGATAGTTCCAGCCATCACCATTCTGCAGATTTGGACTATGATTCTGAATGGGATACTGGCTGGTAACCGGGGTCTGCCTAGTTGATTCCAATCAAAGGATACAACTAGGTTGCTTGGTGGTGGGACCGAATATACGGCCGGATACGACTCTGACGATGTTCCTTCCTGCGATAAAGGAATGGGCCATTGCCCTGATGCTCATCAGAGTCTGTGTTGATGAAAAGGATATGGACGGTGTCATCTTTATCCTCTTCAGTGAGGGTGTCATTTGAAGATGGGTCTTCAATGACAGAGTCATTGGAGGATGAAACCTCTGAAGGAAGAACCGGGTCAACTGTCATTTCGACCTTTAGACTTTCGTCTGGTCTGGATTTAGTAGGTTCATTCTCAATGACCGACACTTTAGCTGACCACTTGAGCGGGTCAGCTGGATTTTCAACTATCGAGGGATTAGGCGCGAGTTTTTGGTATCCAGGAGGAAGTCGTAACGGTGAAACCGGACGATCTTCTAAAACTCTCTTTGCCTCATCTAAGAATGGACATCGGTGGATGGCATGCTCGCCTTCACACAACATACAGGGTGATCTTGGTCTCCCTCTTCGTCCTTCACTCTCGCTAGTTGACGGACTGCAATCAACATGACTACCAGAGGTTGATGCTACCGGATTGTGCAACCTTGGGGACCAGTCCCTTAGTATCCGGGGAATACAAGGACAATCACGATGGAAGTGGGTCCCTTTGCAAATGACACATGGCGATTTAGGCCCGGTCGATGCAGTGTGTGGGTTTTTGTCAGCTATCTTTTGCTTGCCCCCAGTCGCCTTCGTCATAGGCCCCTTCTGCTTCTTTTCTCTTTTCTTCTTTTCCTTCTTCTCCATGGGAGGCTGACTTTTGCCGGCTCTACTTTGTGAAGATGAAGGATCAGAGGAAGAATTGTAAGAAGTGGAAGGCTGGTGGGTAGCTTTAGACTGTTCTGACTGTTGATTCGACTGCTCAGGATTAGTGGCGATCTGGACTACATTAGTTGAAAAGAGCCATACAGGTAGGCCAATTGTCAATCCTGGAAGTGACAATGTTGCCATATGAGGCGCACCAACATCTCCCCAAGAGGAGAAGGGGTTTGGACTTCCACCAAGGTTACTTCCTTGGTTGGTGGGCTCCATACTTTTCAACTGAAAGATCAACGTGGGAATAACAAGTGATTATGTTCCATTTAAAATAAATTTTATTAACGACGCTTTTAGACACAAACTTGCTTTTTCATGTTTTAAGAGTCGAGAAAAAGCTAAAGATGACTCTAGTCGCCTTCGATGTTTTAACGAGCCCGAAGTGACAAATGCTCGGATGGACTTTTTCAGTTATAGAGTTTGAAAAAGGCCAAAAGAAACTGCTCTGGAGTTCTAGGCAGAGGGTGTGCCAAACTTTTCGCGAAACCACAGAATACGTTTTACGGTACGGGTGGTCGATCTTCGTGAATGCTGTGTTCACTGCATCGCGATCAGTAGGGCGGCCGACACGGCTTCCTATGGATAAAGGATAATTGCCTATAGGGGTCTCCCGATATATACTCGACGGTACGTGGGAGCACAAGTCCGTATTAGTGCCACCGACTCTCAGGAGGAATCACCCACCTTCGTAGAGATCGACAGTCACTATGTTTAACGACGTCGGAACACGTCTCTACCTAGACCTCTATATGTTTGCGTTATGTTACAAAGCGTTGTTATGTAAATTGGATTTATTTTAATGTTGATCTTGCTTAGCAGTTTGCCTTTAAGGATCACCACGAGATGTATATAACAAATTCATGAATGCAGTCTAAGATGAGAAGCAAACTTTTCAATCTTTCAACTTTGAAAACCTTAACTACTGAGGGAAAAGAAAGGCAAATCTTTTCACACAGATCATAGAGCACACACTAAATGCAAATTTTTCCTAAATCGTCAAGCAAATAGTCAAATGCAAAATGCACAATGCATGTATTTTCTTTTCCCTTTCTTAATGTGGATGGATTACAAAAAGAAAGTGGTTATATAACTTTGATTTCGATTTAAAGCGAAAGTAAACAAGTTTGTCCAAACTCAAAAGACACCTTAAGATTTACTTGCTTAATCACTGGAAATGCATGAAATCAAACCATAATGACGAAAGTAAAATGACTAATCAGCTATGGACAACAAACAAGCTAACTCTTTAGACCAGCAAAATGCCTAACACAGGTTCAGATCTAAGAGGCCAAAAGCAAGACTAGTTTACTCTTCGTTATGGGAAATTGTAAATGAGTAAGAAATAAAAAGAACAAGTACAATTTCGTTATATAACAGAGGCAGAATGATGGCAAGTAATATTGGTTTCAGAACAGGCACAAGACTAACACTTAGCAGCAAAATCTAAGTGAAAACAGGCAAGAGAAAGGGAGGAAACCCCAAATGCACTAGGCAAATTTGGGCCAACGCAGGTGCTGCACAACCAATCTGGCTCTCAGCACAGGTAGCCCCTTCGGGATCTGCGTTGCAAAGCAGGTAGCCTGTGTACTACCTGCTTTGGAAAACGAGAATTGCGTTTTCACAGTTTCCGGGTCATAATTTTCTCAAAAATGCACGGTTTTTGCTCAAATGAGAAACAATCAGTCAAGCACACTCAAAGGGATGATTAGGAAGGTGCAAAGCTATCACTAAGAGCTTACAAGGATCCTTGTAGATCAGCTCTTCAAATCATGAACTTGCTCAGAAATGAGCTAGAGTAGCTGCCCTCTACTTCGCTTTTGATATAGTCAAAAGCTTTTCGATTTGGTACTCTTTTGTTCAGTAAATGAATAGCAAAATACTACAAACACAATCAAATGGATACGCTCCCCAGCGGAGTCGCCAGTTTGTTGTAGGGAAAAGTATCCGACTCGGATGACCCTATCCCACTCTAAGGGTGATAGTTCCTTAGCAACAACTGTAAAACAAACTACTTAAGGTTTACTTCTTTATGAAAACAAAAGAGAATGGAGAAATGTACTAACTGTTGCCTTGCGCTTAATGTTGAATCCAAACTCTTCTCTTTGGCCGCTTGCTCCTAGCTCCTTGTTCTTTTGCTTGCCCAGCTACAATGAGATCCTGCAAAATAACAAAGAAGGAAACTACAAGAGGCATGCAATCATAACTGGTTCATGGATTAGTGTAAACCAAACATGCAATCATCACAATATATTATTGAAACAAGAGCACATAGAAGAACCTCAATAGCTTTTATTAATGAAGAAGTAAAGGTTCTGAGAGTATTACAACCATTGAAGGCTCCAACCCAGCAACACCTCCCAGCAGAAAGAATTGCTCCTCTTCACCTCTCTCAAACAATCACCCAATAGCTCAATAGTGAAACCAACAGCATATCATTACTTTGCACAAAATTCCAGCCTTCCTGAGCTCATAGGAGAGAGCTCAATATATAGATGAATTGAGAAAGGATGAGTCAGCTTGCAACTAATGTGTAGCTGCCTTGTGTCCTCTCTCTCTTCAGTTAATCTTTAGTTGATCTTCAGTTCTTGAGTCCACTTGGAGAACCTTGTTTCCACTTGGAGAAACAGAGCCTCTGACTCATCACAAGGCGAAATCCCTGATCCAAGTGTCATTTTTGGAAGATTCCAAAGCAATGACTCATTGTGCCACTTGTCCCATCCTGCTCAGCGCAGGTTGCCTTTGTTCCACTTGCTTTGCAACGCAGGTACACCATGGATCAACTGAGCTTCAGCGCAGAAACCTAGTGGAGCACCTGCTTTGATTTCAGGATTGCTTGTTTTTGAGTGTTTTCAGGTGGAGAACTGATCTGAGAGCTGTTGGTTTGCTGACCTTGTTCCTCTAGGGGTAGGAACATCATGTTTAGGGAACTTTGGATCCCTTGGATTATTGACAATTCATGCTTGTTGCTGTAAGGCACAAAATTGTCTATAACAACGTGCACAACTCTCATCCATTTTGGAAGGGTAATTTAAGGTATGATATTTTCTAACTTTTAACCATTAAAATCCTTGAAAAGTTAGAATAATAATTTTTGGAAAAACTTCACTTCCTTTTTCCTTTCTTTCCCCATTTCACATAATTTCCCAAATCATCCGTTTAAGGGAAAGGATACATCCACATTCATATATCACATTCATATAACATCCACATTCATATATCACATTCTTAACCCCACTTACCTTCAAGCTATATTCACTATTACATGAGCATACTAATGGCTTTGTCAAAAATATTTAAAAGTTAATTGGATGCTAACAGAATCATGGTTGTTACACAAGAACCAACCATGATGCATTCCAACAAAATGCCAACACAAGCATGGTTGTTACACAAGAACCAACCATGATGCATTCCAACAAAAATACTCTGCAATAAAAAGCATATTACCATTATGCAAAGGTCATACATTGAATGCAACAAACAAAATATGGTTGAAACACAAGAACCAACCAAGTTGTAATTCATCAAAAATGCTTTGCAAAAGTTAAGTAAATGATATCATGCAGAGTTCGAGCCAAAGCTCAAGTACCAAAACGTAATGTAATAGATTGCATGTGGACATGTGATACCATTGATTGCATGAGGACATGCAATATCTTGAGTTTGGGGGAGATTTTGGGCCTCAAAATCGTCCATATTCTCACTCCATTATTCACTTATATCTTCACATTTTACCTTCATGTCACCTCCATTCCACTTCCATATCATTATGTTTACCTCATTATTGGGTCATAAAAATACTTTTCCAAAGTTTATTAATTCTTAACATTTCTAAGTGAATTTATGGCTAAAACTTAGAAAATAATATGCTTAAACTTATACCTAACAATTAGCATGAATTTGTTGACATGTGTAGGTTGCAAGGAAGCTTCCAAGACACCTTTTTGTGGCCTTGAAAGATCAAATTCTAATTTGATAAGATACACCTCATGGAAAAGATCATGGAGAAGATCATGGACCTCATGGAGGAAATCATGGAGGATAGGATTATGTGTCTAGATGGTTGAGAAATGTATGGAACTAAAAGAGAGATTAATGGATCATCATTATGAGTTTGTTATCTCCTCTCATTGTATAAATAGGAGTACCTCCTCCATTCCAAGAGGAGGACTCTTAGAGCATTGTATCCAACTTATGATGGAATAGAATAAAGCTTTGTTTTACATATATTTCCATTTAGTAGTTATAGAAATAGTTTTCCATTATGTAGTTTTAGATAAAAGTTATCTTAATGTAGTATATGGAATGGCTTGTCACTTTGTTCTTAGGAGAATTGAGCTCACTCTAGAAGGAGCAAAGGAACTTGTTGTTTCATATTAGATCTTATTTTATTTAGTTGTTTAGATGTTTAAAGATTTGATTGGTGAATGAGTTTTGAATTAAAATCTTATCAGCGCATGAGAGAACAACCAAGGGTCTAAGTTAGACTCTTTCTCTCTATTTGATTTGCATGATAATTGGAATTCATTCTTTTGCTTTTATGTTTCAAGTATCATATGAGGAGATACCAAGAGTCTAAGTTAGGCTCTCTCTCCAATGATTTATATGGTAATTGAAATTCATTCTTTTGCGCTTTTATTTCATTTCTTCTGCTTATGAATGAATCTTAGTTTAGTTTGGATTAGTGCATGAGAGGACAATCAAGAGACTAAGTTAGTCTCTCTCTCTACTTGAATCTGAGCAACAATTAAAGTTCATTCTCTTGTCTTTATTTCAAGTTTTTAGTTTTATATGGTTTCTCTATGATACTGTAGGGAAGGACAACCAGGACCTCCTTAGTTAGGAGCCTCTTCCCTTGCATATTATATTGAATCATAGGTAATTTAATTAGACATAGAATTAGTCGCCTACTCCTGCATATATTGTGCTGGCATCATCACAAGCTTACGAGTTTCCCTGGTCGATAATTTATGCAGCAATTTAAGTCCAATAAATTGCCCAACAATCATTGAACCTGTTGTTGTTGCTTCTTGTATTGTAGCATGATCCATTGTTCTTCTCAGGGCAATCTTGAGCATAACGCCCTTTCTTATGAAAATTGTAGCTTTCGATGTGCAAAAATTCCTTCCTTCTATTAAATTTTGAGGAGTGTAAGGTTCCAATCTAGGAAAAATAGTGTTGTGCAAAGAAAACAATAAAAACAACACCATAAAATTGAAACATTCAGTGCACACCCATAAAAAGTCCAGGAATAACCAACAAATGGGCCATTTTATTATAATCTAGGAGAAAAGTACAATAATGTGAAAGTGGTGCACTTGGGCTTGCCTCAAAGGCAAGCGTGATCAAGCCCAGGTGGTAATATGTCAAGCCCATATGGCACAAATAACTGCTGCAATGATGGCCTGCGCTGCCCTTGTGAAACTGTATTGTTTGCAGCAAAGATGTTGTTGGAAACCCCACCTCTGGTGCTCAGAAAATTACGGGAAATTAACCCCGACCTCTCCACCAAATATCCAAAATAACCCATGAAGGAACTGGCCAAATGTTGACCTCAGAATTTTGGCCCAAATCCCCCTTAGCTTCTCTAGCCGCTGTTGAGTTTGGACCCCTGTTTGACCCCTTAGATCTGCCCAGAAAATTCTATAAAATTAGGAGTGTGATCCCTACCCAAAACCCAGAAGAACCCAAAAAGTGTTTCCCTTGGTTGCAACCTTCAAAAACTGACCCTTCACAGCTTAGCCCTCCCTCCAATTTCGAATTTTGTTGCTGTGACTGACCCTGTCAATATCTACTCTCCCAACTCTAGAAATCCTCCTCAAATGGCCCTCCAAATGATCTCCTAGCTCCAGACTCCCCCGGATGTTGCTGCCCCAAAGAGTCTCACTCCAATGACTGCATAGTCAAGGAGGAGATGACACAGTGTTGCGTCTGATGAAATGAGAGTTGCGTGTAGGATGGTCCTCTTTTCTGTAGTTTCCCTCTATACTCCTGAAAATGATGAAGGATGCTCCTATCTCCCCAACTTCCTAGAGTACCTCATGCTATGACTGCGCAATCCCTGCATTGTTGTTACTCCCCCTGCTGCTGGTACTCGACTTACAACTGTTGTAGCTCGTCTCCCTATTGTTGCTACAAACTGAGATGAAGAAGAACTCCCTTCTAGGGCTGGCACTTGAAGTCCACCAAGCAAGGGTTGAGATCTTCGCTTGGAGACACTCATGTGCTAAACAACACTGTAACCCGCCTAAGCAGCTCGAGCAACTAAGATTGAGTTCAATATGTCAAAAGATAAGATATCCAAATGAGGAGAGTTGCCTTCCTTATATAGATTTTGTGGAGTACTTTTCCCTCCACTTTCCCTCCATCGTGGGTCCCTCACCTAAACATCGATTTCCCCTTCATGCAAATCGAACTAGGGAATGTGTATTCCCCTAGTATGGGTGGCCTCCACATATACTTAACCACATTGAAATAATTTCTACTAAGTCTAGCCTCCTAATAAAATCGAATGAGCCCCCATCACCTCCAAAATTGGCCCCAAAATGTAGAAATTAATACCGCTCCAAAATAATTTAGGAAGGGACATGGCAGTCCTCCCCTCCCAAATGTTGTTTTTCCCCAAGAAACTTCAATGTTGGACGCTCAAGTATGTGCTCACCCTCCCAAGTAGCATTCTCGACCGACAAGTTCCTCCAATGCACCAAAAATCACTTGTCCTCAAGCAATGCCTGAACGAGCATCCTCTCTAACTGTTGATCCCCACTGTCACTGCAACATGTGCCAGGGTCCCTGATGTGCCATTGAATCATCCCTGACCTCAGCACTATCCTGATATGAAAGAATCCTTCAAAACCAGGATCCCAGGCCATCATGTCCAACATGAAGCTCCCCTCGTTCCATTCACTATCCTGCTTGACGCAAGTACCAAAATTCCCCTGCTCCATCAGTAATTCGCTAAATCCCAATGGAAACAGTATATGATCTCCCCTTGCAGTAGTCGATGCATCCCTAAAGGTTATTGAGCTGTGAAGAGCTATGATGCCCCAGTTCCCTGCTAGTCCTAGAGTGGTGCCATCGTGCTAACACTGTGCTACTCTGACTATGTCATACTCCCCATCGTGCGCAGACAGTATCCTCCTCTCCTGGAACTCGGTGGTGGAATACTAAAAGAGGTGAGACACATCCTACCTGGGCATCTCCATGGCGCCAAGGCCTACCCGTCCACATCTAACTCCAAACCTGCGCAACAACAGAGAATGTCTGCCTCCCCATATGATGAAACCCTCTGTGAACCCCCATGTGTCATCCCAAGAGCGAACTATAACACTCTCCGCCACAACTCCACTCATCATGAGTGATCTATCGATCAACTGAATCCCTACATCCCATAGCCATACCTACTGCGGCATAGCCCTAACAACCAATAGAATCCCTCTGGCCCTCGTCTCAAGTCCTTGCATGCCACCCATATATAGGCTCCATACATCATGAACTAATGTGAGGCATGCTAAATTGTCATGTGCCTGCCACTTTGTAGCACCGATGACCATTGGAAACCATGTGTGCCAAATAGCTACCCCCTAAATGAAACAATAGATGGGTATTTGATATGCGCAATCGACTCAGTGTATGCAGATCCATCCTGCTCCTGCCAACCATTGCCACTGGTTCGGCTACCCACCCCCTAAAGAATGTGTCGATACAATGTCGGGAACCCGTATGCATACTAGACAATTGTCTCATCCATACACAGTATCCTCTGCTCATGCATGGTTCAGAGATGCCCTGTGGAAAGAATGACACCTCTCCCCTTTGACCAACTCCCCAAGCATAGGATTAGTAATGAATGATATGCTATCCCTGTCGGTGATCACCTCATCCCTTGACCTGTGGTTTTCAACTCGCGCACCAACTCGATGCCCCCACTGAGAAGTCTCCCCTCTATGGCACCAAGTTTCATCCACATATCTTGTGTGAGCTCCCTGTCTCCTGCTGCTCTTGCCTAGAGTTTCAAAGGACAACAAACAAATCGCTCGTTCCAATAAGTGATGTAGAAGAGGGTCAAGCATGTGAGTCCTTGCAGATACCATCAACTATCACTCATATGTGTCCCCATCGATCCTGGGTGAACTACACCCAAAGGTATCTCCGATATCTTTTTCCATGGGCGTCCATGGAGGCAACACTAGAAGACCTCGTTGTGCAGCACCATACGCCTCTGCATACCACCGATCATCCCAGTACTCCTGGACATGCCACTGTACATCGCAGCCTTCCCCTGTACACTGCTGGATACCCTCTGCTACAGCCATGCGATCCCATACAGTCATGCTTCCCTCCTGTGTCACTGCACCTATCACTCCCCACATGGACTCAATGCGATGTGAGGCACTCCCACTCCACAATGCAGTCCAATACACTACAGCACACCGCCATGCATCTCCATGGCCACCTATAGACCACTACTCAATGCTAGATGCTCCCACAAATCCCTAGATGTGATGGCCTAGAGCTATGTCTCTACGTGTTAGGCCACACCCGATCAGTATCATCACCTCCACCGACGCATCACTATCCCTACCGATGAATGGATCTTTCCTCCAAATCCCCCCTGAGGGATCTAAGAAGTGACTCTGCCTATGTGTCAACAGCGATGCCACCACTTCTCTGCTACTTTGCATCCTTTGTCCCCCACACAAAAGTGAAGAGTTCCTAGATCCATACAAGGCACCGTTTGGTGGCCTGCCAATGCCACCTCCTCCAACAAACTCCTGCCAAAGTATGAGAATAGCCTCTCACACTAACATGGCCTTCCTTTTTAATGCTAGAAGGTTGGCTTGAAACTGATGGAATTGTTGTGGGCATCTATCAACTGTAAACTCGGTCACGACTCCAGATACCTTAGCAACTGTTGGCATCTCATCTATGGGTGGCACCCCCTCAACAAATGGCTCTATGTGTGTAGGCTCTATCCTCTCCACCAAGGTGTCAACTGGAGCTATCAAAGAGGTCTCTAATAAAGGTGACTCATGTGCCACACTAGGTATATCGATGTGCTCCTCACCATCCTTTAGGCTCTCAGCATCATGCTCAACCTCCTGCTCAAGCTCCTGATATCTGAAGTCAGGTCTCCACCAGTGAAAGCACCCCCTGGTCTCACCCTCTAATGATCTTTGTCTTACCTGCTCCCTTTCAAGAGATCTGGTGCCTTGATCTGGTTGACTTTCCCCACATGATGTAGATGGATGCACCCCTATGGCCTGCACACCTCTCACGTCTCCTTTGTAAGGGTGAGGATGGGTTTGGTCTATCACCCTCCTCAACTAGACCAACCTCTCATCGTCCCAATGAATTCTACCCTAGAATTTTTGCATACTAGTTTCCCTTGAGCCATGGGTTTTGTCTCTGGTTTCCCCCGTCACTGTACACTCATACCCAATGTTTCCATGATCTTCTGGCTAGTTTCACATAGCTAGGCCAGGATCCTTCTCTGATACCACCGTAATGTTCCAAACTATGAAAAATAGTGCTATGAAAAGCAAACAATAAAAACAACATCATAAAACTGAAACATTCAGTGCACACCCATAAAAAGTCCAAGAATAACCAACAGTTGAGCCATTTTATTATAATCTGGGAGAAAAGTACAATAATGTGGAAGTGGTGCACCTGTGCTTGCCTCAATGGCAAGCATGATCAAGCCCAGGTGGTAATATGTCAAGCCCAGATGGCACAAATAACTACTGCAATGATGGCCTGCCCTGGCCTTGTGAAACTGTGTTGTCTGCTGCACAGATGTTGCTAGAAACCCCACCTCCGGTGCTCATAAAATTACGGGAAATTAACCCCGACCTCTCCACCAATACCCAAAATAACCCACGAAGGAATTGGCCAAATGTTGACCTCGGAACTTTGGCGCAAATTCCCCTTAGCTTCTCTAGCTGCTGGCTCAGTTGAGACCCCTATTTGACCCCTTATATATGCCCAGAAAGGGTTTCCCCTGGTTCCAACCTTCAAAAATTGACCCTTCACAGCTTGGCCTTCCTCCTGTTCCGAATTTTGTTGTTGTGGTTGATCTTGTCAATATCTTCACTCCCGACTCCAGCAATCCTCCTTAAATGGCCCTCCAAATGATCTCCCAGCCTCCCAGCTCCAAAATCCCCCGGATGGTGTTGCCCCAAAGAGTCTCACTCCAATGACTGCACAATGAAGGAGGAGATGACGCAGTCCAGCATGTGATGAAATGAGAGTTGCGTGTTGGATGGCCCTCTTATCTATAGCTGCCTTCTATGCTCCTGAAAATGATGAAAGATGCTCCTATCTCCCCAACTTCCCGTAGTACCTCACGTTGTGACTATGCAATCCCTGCGCTGTTGTTACTCCCCCTATTGTTGGTACTCCACTTACAGTTGTTGTAACTCATCTCCCTACTGCTGCTATGAACTGAGATGAAGAAGAAATCCCTTCTAGGCTGGCACTCGAAGTCCACCGAAACAAGGCTTGAGATCTCCACTCGGAGACTCTCGTGTGCTAAACAACACAGTAACTTGGCTAAGCAGCTCGAGCAACTAAGATTGATGTCAATATGTCAAAAGATAAGATATCCAAATGAGGAGAGTTGTCTTCCTTATATAGATTTCGTGGAGCACTTTTCCCTCCATTTTCCCTCCATTGTGGGTCCCTCACCTAACCATTGATTTCCCCTTCATGCAAATCAAACTAAGGAATGTGTATTCCCGTAGTATGGGTGGCCCCACGTATACTTAACCACATCGAAATAACTTCTACTAATTCTAGCCTCCTAATAAAACTGAATGGGCCCCCATCACCACCAAAATTGGCCCCAAAATGTAGAAATTAATACTACTCCAAAATAATTTAGGAAGGGACATGACAAGGAGGATTTCTTGATAGACCTCCTTTCCCTTTCTTCTCCTTCTTGTCATGAGTGATTAATGCAGCGGGCTCTCCTGTAGATATCATCCTTGATTGATCTTAAGTGAGATTTCCAACAATTTCATCAAATGACAGGAGGACGTTATTGTTGCTTATAGTAGTAATCAAGGTTTCCCAAATAGGAGGGAAATCTCTTCGAGTCAAAATTACCAATTCCCTGTCAGGTACAAATTCCCAACTCTTTGCAATTGATCTCTAAGACGAGATATCTTCGTTATGTATGATTGCACGAAATCTCCTTTATTCATATTTGTGTCTCTGAGTTGAGCTTTCAAGGAGATGATTTCATTCAAATTGTTGACTTCATACATGCAAGCTACCTTATCATACATGTCCTTAGACCTTCTCAAGTTTCCAACATATGCAAGTAAATTATCTTGTAAACCATCAACTATTATTTTTTTTGCTTTTAACTCACCTTTCTTGTGTTTGTTCTTGACAACAAGAGGAGCATTCTCCAGAGGCTCAACTACTTTTCCTTGAATGTAGTCCAAAACATCATTGTTATCAGCTATGATCTCCAACTTGGCTTACCATGCAGCAAAATTGGATGAGTCACCCAACTTCTCATTTTCCTTGAAGAAGTAAGACATATTGACTTGACTCAATTGGCTCCTTCAACTTTCCCAAAGATGATTGCTTCAATGCTTGTCTCCTTTTGGGCTTGTCCTTCACCTTAGGTTTGATACCATGTTTTCAGATTGTTCTATGTTTTTAAATAATGAATCCATACAGGTGGGGAGAAGATTTTTAGATAAGGGAGGAATAACTTGTTAATGGAGTTTGTTCTATGTTGTATCAATTACTTTAGCCCAAATCCAATTAGCAATTTTTCCAATTACAATTAGTCTTTCCATTCATGAACAATAATTGAAGATAGAACAATAAATGCAATGACAAAGGAAGACAACACATCAACAAGAGATACCGTGATTGGTCAAAGAAAACCCTTTAAAATTATTCCTCTATAAAATTGTCATAAGATGCTCATTAGAGAGTACAATGAGCCCAATTCAATATCATCAGCAAAACAACCAAATAACATTCAAAAATAAGTTTCCAGCATCAGAATATATCACAGACAATGTTTCCCATCTGCGGTCAACTTCGGTCGATAGTCAATTTTAGTCAAACTTTCCAGTCGCATGCATGAGGAGTTGTGCGAGCGACTGGAGGCTTCCATTCACACCCTTGATGCCTGCAAGCTAGCAACTGTGCTCGAATTTTCCCTGTGAGGTGTCTGTGACTGTAATCCAAAAACCCTAAAACAGATGTGAGCCTCACACCTTGTAATTTCAGAACTTTTGCGAACTTTTGTTGTCGTCCCTGCCTTAGACATGTGTGAGCCAATCAATGAAGAAGGAAAGAATAAGATGCTTAGTGATATCCAAATGAGCTTGAGGTCAATTGTATTTACAGGCTTCCAAGGGTGTCAAATTTCCTTTAGGGCGCACCTTGCCCAAATGAACATATGTGGGCTTTTCTTCATAAGTACACTTTCCCTTATCCGATTAGAGAGATCTTTAGGTCGATTTTGGTCCTCTAAAAAAGAGGAATTCAATACAATCATCAACTCCATCAAATGAGCTTTCCAAAGTGGAATTTGACCGTAGCTGCATATTTTAACAATTTCACTCTCCAAGTGTCCTCATTCAAGGATTACTCCTCTGCTTTTGTATCACATGCATTTTTTTGCCCAACATACCTCAACATGTGTGTCAAGTTGATTATTATGCTGCAATTCTTCTCAACATAGGTGTATAGGTCCATTCTCAACTTCCATGATGTATGCTCCTCGACCCAAGCGTCCTCAAGTCAAGTGTCCAAATTCCATAGGGCTAAGTGTCTAGAACTCCTCCTTTGAGGTAGGTAACTCTCGTGATCGAGCAACTAACCCCCCATTGTATGCACCCAATGGATTAGTCATAATGTTAATTAGGATAACAACCTCCCAAATAAATGCATCATGCTATCACTCTAAACAAGGTCAATCATCCACCCAAACTAAGTCATCCATATGTCCATCAAGCATCTACTAAGAACCAGGAGACCTAGCACTCTTCTAGCTATGTGAAAACCCTTTTGGAATAACCCAAACAGATAAAAAACCAATAATGAGATAATTTAGAAGGTCAAAAGACAAGAAAGGATAAGAAATCTCCCATGAGAGAAATAGAAAAGGGGTAAGAAGGGAATTTCCCAAGAGTAATTCAAATCCACTAACAGTGGCTCCAACCCAAAAGGAGCCATCCAAAGGATGAACTACATTGACACTCATCATAGAGAAATGACATAGTAACCAAATTACAATAAAATAAGAAGAAATCTCCCATGAGAGAAATAGAAGAGGGGTAAGAAGGGAATTTCCCAAGAGTAATTCAAATCCACTAACAGTGGCTCCAACCCAAAAGGAGTCATCCAAAGGATGAACTACATTGACACTCATCATAGAGAAATGACATAGTAACCAAAATTACAATAAAATAATGAGTGACTAGGCCTACTTCCCTGTCTTCCAGAGATGGCTTTGCTAAGGAGATAACTTAAGTCACTCACGGTCCAATGGAAATATTAATAAAAGGAAACCTTTGGCCAAAAAGAGAGGGTCTATTTACCATGGTTGTTGTATTTGTTCTTGTTTTAGAGGATCTAGCTCCATGCTTCACATGTTTTGAATATGTGTTTCTAGCTCCATGTTTTAGAGGATCTAGCTCCATGCTTTTAGCACATAAAATAAAAATAGAGAGGGGAGGTGTTACCCACCAAAATGTGTAACCCCTAGTGTGAAATTTTTAATACTGTTGCAGTTACTAGTTATTATTCACCTATATAAAATATATTATTTGTCTTTTGAAAATTTTATGTGACAAACACTGAATAAAACACTATTGCAACTTCACAAAAACTAAATCACATGAATTGAGAAAATATTGCACACACAAAAAATAATAGACACCGGAGCAAGTTCATTCTCCCTCATCCATCTACTTGGATGAACTAACTAGGAAGTGAGAGACAATTTCAAATAGAATTGCTTTTCTCATAGAATAGCTATATGTTTCAATTACCATGCTAATAGCAACATATAGCTATGACTGTCTTTATTTCATTTTTTCGATAAAAAGACTCCCTGGCATGATGTGTTCCCACTGACCGGACCTGGAGGTTGACACAGGGAGGGGCATTGATTAAATGGATGCCAAGATAAGACCCTCATTCCCCACCGGTATATGCCCAGCCAATAGTCTCCTCAACAACGGCGCCAAAAATGATAGTTATCTATTATGCTACCTGGATGTACAGGCGGAAAGTGAATTTACTGTTCATTTCATTTATCAATCCGATATTTTTGGACTAATTGTCCCAAGAAAAAACTGAAAGTGGGGAAAACCAGTTCTATAGATGAGTATTTTATTATTCTTCAACAAATTTGTAATTGAAAATTGTGAAAATTCCTTGAACTGCAGCAATTGAGTAATATTCTTCTAACTTAATAGTTTATTTGTCTTGTATTAAATTATTAACGACTAATAACAGATAAACCACATTGCAGTTCTTCACCAACACTACAGAAATAAAAAGCGGGAACTAAGAAATAGTTGCACACACAAAATAATGACATCGTCATTTATGGAAAATAGTCCCTGGAAAAATGCTAAAGGGAAAACCGGTGCAACAGATAAGGGTTTTATTATTATGCAACAATTTGACAGAAATATTAAAACTAGTTGCCAACTGGAAAACCTTTGGCAATACACAAGAGATCCAATATCTCTTCTGCAAACCAACTCTACCTCCTCTGGCCTGCTCGTACCTCACACTGGAAACTCACCCTGCTGCCTGAAATGTGCACTATTGGCTCTTAGTGACTCGTACAACCCTGGATCTGCCCTCAATTAGGACTTTTGGCCTCCCTCTACCTTTGGAATGTATTTTCTCTACCTTCAGACATTGATTTGGCCTCTAGAAACTAAATCAAACCTCTTGCAGCAACTCACACTAGGGTTTCTAGCTATTCACACTAGTTGTAGTGGCCCTCTCTACAGATATTTCGACCTCCCTTCTCCCGTCTCTCTGACACTGGAAAATAACTGTGAATCTCTCAAGAATCCTGCTCTTCCCAAATCTTTGTTTCTTCCTCTCTCTGATGCTCTTTCCCTAGCTCGAACTACGCCCTCACTGAAAACAACGAACTGGGGTATTCTATCTCCCTTGCTCCCTTGATGTAAACAATGTCAATCTCCAACCCCATTGACTTTCTCTTATAATCCCTCATTGGAGCATCAATGGCTAAAATATAATAATGACCGATGGCTTAGATCATTTTGACTCCATCAATATAAGTCTCTAGAGAAAAATCGATTTCCTCAATTAATACCCATTAATTAATAATTTTTCCTAAGTTAGACGTAGGTATTTTTAATTATTGATCAATTAAATTAATTGAGAGGTTTCTAAGAGTTTTCTCTCGAAACCTTTTTTGGCTTTTGGAGGTCTTGTGTTCCTTAACCTCTCTAACATCTTGGATACTAGAACATCTATTTGATGCTACCATATCCATCAAAACCTAACACTCCCTCTTAGTTAAGAAGGCGTTCTCCACTATACTCCACTATACATTCATCTCTCCTAATGAACAATCTGTAGTTGGACTACCACACACTACTAATGTCTAACATCTATTGTACCTCATTGCTTCAATAGTGCCAATTTCCAAAGGTCAATTTCCTTGAGGACGATTTTTCCTAGTAGGGTCGAGTTCCAGGTTCCAACGATGTTATTTTTCTGCATATTCTCTATGGGTCTAAGCCCAAATTTTGCTAAGGAATTTAATATGAAGTAAGTTTGTGTTGGGAACAAATTTGATATTGTAGTGTAATTGATTTACTTAGCTTACTTCCGCCGCAATTTATTTTCTGAGTTAATACACCAATGTGTTTATTTTATTAACAATTTTAAAAATAATTGAGATAAATATTCCTTAATTTTTTAAGGAATTGTTTAAGTAAATCAGCTTTGGTATAAAAGAATTTAACACATGTCCCTTTATTCAAAATAGGAGAGGGAGGCCAACATAAAACATGAACTAAGTCCACACAAGTGACCAACAAGGCTAAACCACATTGAGTACTATAGTATACACAATACAATGATAATAAGTACCATACTTGGGTTTTACAAAAACCCAACATGGTACACCATCCAACCATAATCCTCCTTCGGTTCAATGCCCACCTCTCTAAGATGGTGCAATCTCCAACACTTGCTAGACCAATACCACTCCCTATTCCATGGTGTTTCACTCTCTAAGTGTCATCATTGAAGGTATTCCTCTAGTTTTGTATCACATGCACTTTTTTCCCAACATACCTCAACATGTGTGTCATGTTGGTTATTATGCTCCAATGCTTCTCAACATAGGTGTCTAGGTCCATGCTCAAACTCCATGAAGTATTCTCCTTGACCCAAGCATCCTCAATGTTGATTTCTAGTAGTTTCAGATGTGATCTAAGTCTCAAATTTTGTAGGGAGGCTTGGGAACATGTATTCCAAAGAACCCAGAAAGGGTTTTGGGAAATTCCACCTAGAGACGGTGTTATTAAAATAATTAATTTTTTTAATGGGACTCTAAGTCTAAACTTAGGAAATTAAAATAATTAACGGGTATTAATCTAAACTGGCGGTGTAACTTCCAGAAGAAGACAAAGATCAAGCAGAAATGATCTTAGCCATTTATTAGCTTCTAATATGGGTTGTTGAATGTCAATGAAAAAGATTATTTAAGGAGGCTTGAGGGTCATTTGGAAAACACACCGAGAAAGATCAAGAAGATCGAATTTCTTAGAGAGGGCGACGCCGTAGTTGCTAGAAGAGTGATCAAGTCATATTTTGCAATGAAGGGCAGAGATATCATCCGGAAGAGGGAATTTTTCTTGGGTCGGAGAGTACAAGACAGAGAGGGAAGAATGACATCCAGAGAGAGGCAGATGTTGGCCCACACAGAGGTGATGCAGTGGCAGCACAGGCCTTAGAGGGAGATCGAATTCCTACTGAGGAAATCGAGTTTCAGAAGTCGGGAGCCGGGGTGTGAGACAGGGAGGCAGAAATTCAGAACTTCCAGCCAGCAGAAGATCTGAAGGAGGAGCAGCAGGATTCCCAGCAAGGGTGACACAGAGTTGTGTGAGGCTTACGCAGTTCTGTGTAGAGACCACGCAGAGGCTACAGTCCAGCGTGATTGACTCAGATTCTTCCATTGACAAAGTGAGAGCATCTCATAATTTGTTTTGTCCAGTTTCTTTCTGTATCGGATTACTAGTTGACCATCCACAAAATTGTACACAGAATTACTACTGCATAATAATAAAACCCTCAAATCTGTTGCACCGGATTTCCCACATTGGGTTTTTTCCGGGGACATTTGTCCAAAAATAATGGTGTTATTGTGTTGTATTTTCTTTCCTACTCAATTTCTTGTTTCTGCATTATATTTAATTAAGTGAAGGCTGCAGTGTATGTATTTTGATATTTTTCGTAAGACACTGCAAGTAATTTGTTTGAAGGAATCTAACAAATAGGAGAAATATCATCAGTTGCTGTAGCAGGGATTCTGGTTTAGGAATTTTCACACTCAAGTCAAGTGTCCAAACTCCATAGGGCTAAGAACCCAGAAATCCTCCTCTAAGGTAGGTATCTCTCCTAATCAAGCAACTAACCCCTCATTGTGTGCACCCAATGGATTAGTCATAATGTTTTAGGATAACAACATATCAAGTAAATGCATCATGCTATCACTCTAAACAAGGTCAATAATCCACCCAAACTAAGTCATCCATATGTCCATCAAGTATCTCCAAGGAACTAGGAGACCTAGCACTCTCCTAGCTAGGTGAAAACCCTTTTGGAATAACCCAAAAAACTAACAAAGCAATAATGAAAGAATTTAGAAGGTCAAAATATAGGCAAGGATAAGATATCTCCCATGAAAGAAATAGAAAACGGGTAAGAAGGGACTTTCCCAAGAGTAATTTAAATCCACTATCAGTGGCTTCAACGCAAAGGGAGCCATCCAAAGGATGAACTAGATTGACACTCATCATAGAGAATTGACATAATCACCAACATTATAAAAAAATATTGTGTGACCTGGCCTACTTCCCACTCTTCAAGGGATGGCTTTGCTAAGGAGATAACTTAAGTCACTTAGGGTCCAATGGAAATATTAAGAAAAGGACAAAAAGAAAGGGTCTATTTGCCATGGTTGTTGTATTTGTTCTTGTTTTAGTGGATCTAGTTCCATGCTTCACATCTTTTGCATATGTAATTCTGAAAGAACAAAAAATAGTTCACTTCCTCAATTCCATTCATGTCGGCCTTCTTAGAGTATTCTAGCACATAGAATAAAAATACAGAGGGGAGGTGTTACCCACCAAAATGTGTAACCAGTAGTGTGAAATTTGTTCTTCTTTTCGAGGATGTAGCTCCATGCTTCACATGTTTTTCATATGTGATTCTAAAAGAACAAAAAATAGTTCACTTCCTCAATTCCATTCATGTTGGCCTTATTAGAGTATTCTAGCACATAAAATACAAATAGAGAGGGGAGGTGTTACGCACCAAAATGTGTAATCTTTAGTGTGAAATTTTTAATAATGTTGCAATTATTGGTTATTATTCACCTATTTGAAACAAATTATTTGTCTTTTACAAATTTTATGCAGCAAATACTGAATAAAACACTATTGCAACTTCACGAAAATTAAATCATATGAACTCGGAAAATATTGCACACACGCAAAATAATAAACACCTATAATTTTGGACTAATTGTCCCTAGAAATACCCCAAAGTGGAGAAAACCAATTCTGCAAATGAGTATTTTATTATTCTTAAGCAAATTTGTAATTGAAAATTGTGAAAATTCCTTGAATTGCAACAATTGAGTATTATTCTACTCACTTGACAATTTATTTGTCTTCTATTAAATTCTTAACAATAAATAACAAATAAACCACATTGCAATTCTTCGCTAATAAAATATGTTGCGCAAATAAAAAACAAGGACTAAGAAATAGATGTACACACAAAGTAATGACATCGTTGTTTTTGGAAAATAGTCCCCGGAAAAATGTCAAAGGGAAAACCGGTGCAACAGATGAGGGTAGGTTTTATTATTATGCAGCAATTGGAGAGAAATATTAAAAATGGTTGCCCAACTGGAAAACTTCCAGAAATACACTGGAAAAATACATTGGAGATCTAAGATCTCCTCTGCAAATCAACTAGACCTCCTCTGGCCCGCTCGCACCCAACACTAGCAACTCGCCCTACTTCCTAAAATGTGCACTGTTGGATCTGAGTGACTTAAACAACCATGGATCTGCCCTCATTTGGGACTTCTAGCCTCCCTCTGCCTATGGAAATTTTTTTCTTTGCCTTCCGGACATTGATTCAACCTTTGGCAACTTAATCGAACCTCTTTCGGCAACTCGCACTAGCGTTTCTAGCTATTCGCACTCGATGTAGCGACTCTCTCTGTAGATATTTCAGCGTCCCTTCTCCTGTCTCTCTGACACTAGAAAATTACCGGGAATCTCTCTGGAATCATGCTCTTCCCAAATCTTTGTTTCTTCCTCTCTCTGATGCTCTTTCCTTGGCTCAAACTACGCCATCACTAAAAACTACGAACTAGGGAATTCAATCTGCCTTGCTCCCTTGATGTAAATTGTGTCTATCTCCAAGCCCATCGACTTGCTCTTATAATCTCTCGTTGGAGCATCAATGACCAAGATCTATTCACAATCGATGGCTTAGATTATTTTGAGTCCACCAATATAAGTCTCTAGAGCAAAATCTATTTCCTCAATTAATACACATTAATTAATCAATTTTCCTAAGTTAGACATAGGTATTTTTAATTATTGATCAATTAAATTAATTGAGAGGTTTCTAAGTGTTTTCTCTCGAAACCTTTTATGGGTTTTGGAGGTCTTGTGTTCCTTAGCCTCTCTAACACCTTAGAGACTAGAACACTTATTTGATGTTGCCATATCCATAAAAAACTAACACTCCCTCTTAGTGAGCAAGGTGTTCTCCACTCTGTTCCACTATCCATTCATCTCTCCTAGCAAACAATCTATAGCTAGACTATCACACGTATGACATCTATTATACCTCCTTTCTTCAAATCTTCAAACTGATTTGACTCCCTGTCACTAGAAATCACTGTGAAGAAGTCATTCTGGCAAACACTATCTATCATGCTACTGCACATACTCTGATTCACCTTCCACCACATGTAGCTGAATCAATCTTCGATCTCACACTGTTGGTACCTTTGCGCTACTGCTATTGCACTTCCTCTATTTTGTTGCTACCACTACACTGTGTGTATTGACCTGCTCAGAACCAGAAGATCAAGCTTCCATAGGGTTGCTCCCTTTAAAGCTAAACTCCCTCTAAGTCTCAAATGTTCTCTGATTTGTTGTGCCCCTGCAACTAGATCTGCAACTACCCCTTGAGTCTCTGACTGCAACTAGGTCAGTGTTGTCTATGGAGCATCTGACAATGCCCAACTGGCTCTGCAACTTCCTCTCACGTATCTGACTACAACTAGCTCTTCACTCTCCCTTAAGATCAAATTGCACCTTGTTGACACTTTGATCCTCTTGCCATTGTAATACCATGGATGCATGTAGCAAAGGTGTTGATCCATGTGAATAGTAATTGGATATGATCTAGACTTCTTACGCTCCCCATGGATCCTACCCATGTTGGTATTCTGAAGCATCATGCTCCTCCTCCATTTGGGGGTATTGCTGCTATCGATAGAAATTCCTCCAATCTAGATGTTAGTGCGTCGATCTTTGTCAAATCTGCTGTCTGCTACCCCTTCTTGTCCTTCTTCCTCTTTGGACACTGGGTGACATAGTAACCGAATTGACCACATCTGAACCACTTGATCTTCGACAGATCTTTCTTCTTCTTCTCTCCTCCTTTTGAGTTATGTCCTTTACTAGGACCCTTCTTCGCCTTCCCCTTACCCACAAGGGCTACATTTTCTTCTTCCTTCTCCACATTTGGTCCCTTTCTACTATTGTTGGTAGCACCTTTTGCGAGACTGAGCCCTGGCTCCTCTTAAGTGAAGTCACTCCAGGCGTTCCCAATATGGTAGCTTATCTCATCCAATGATTCCTTGAACAAAGGTTCACCATTCCTTGGTAAACCCATTTAGATACATTCGCACCAATTCACTATCTGTTATTTTTTCTCCAACAACAAGTTCATCTCTGACTTCCTAAATCCTAATGAGATGATAAGTTACGCTCTCACCCTTTTGCATCTTGGTGTTCTCAACTTCTCCATGAGAATCATTTTCCAATTCTCAAATGGATCCTGGTACAACTTCACAATGGCATCCCACATTTCCTTTCTTGTATTCTTGTCTGCAATATGTGGGACAATGTGATCTCAAACCTCGTCTAGGACCATCCTCTTTGCTTTATCCATATCCTTCTTTTACTTATGAAACTCGATAGGATCTATTAGTTCAGCAAATACAGTTGTCATGAACTCTTTCAGACTATGCTTATCCAATAAGAATTGCATCCCAACCTTCTAGACAACAAAGTTTGAGGCTTCATCAAGTTTGTCCTAATATTGAGTCGTGCTACGGCCATCTCTGGGAAACTCAAATTAACAGCAGAATTATATGTTGGAAATCTCCATCTCCTTTTGGAAACCCACCTGGCCTTCTCTCTGCTTCACACACTCCCCCTAGAATGAGCATAGATGCTTCTACACTTGCCTCTAGGGTCCTTCCCAAAATTCTCACTATCTGCTACTTTTATTGGGTAACTCGCTCTACCTCCCAGAATCTTGCACACGCAAAACTGACCCTGAAATTCGCACTAGCTAGACTGGCAATTCTTCCATGGCCTTTTTCCTTCAGTGTTGAAGTTTCCATAGAGTATTAAAGTATATAGGAGTAATCCCCTTATTCCAAAAGTTGTATAATTTCACCATTCAGTGAAAACCTGGTGCAATTCGAAATTGGAGCAACTTCTAATATCTTTAAAAATAAGTGTATTTAACAGAGTTTGATTTGTTGATAAAATGGGAAGAGTTTATGGAGTATTAGATTTATTGTATACACTAATACATTCTACAGTCGAAAACATAGTCCAAATCAACAAAGACTCTCTCTTTGAAATTCAGACATGTATACAACATGCACAAGAACAGATTGATTTTTTGCAGCTTGAATCTCAACTACAGCAGGAAGAATTATAGCAGTGGAGTCATCATTCTGAACCTGCTTCTACTCAGAAGATTGAAACGGACTCCCATAAACAGCAAGATAATAATGTTACAGTTCATTTAGATTTAGTACCCAATAAAGCAACAAGGTTACGTGCAGATGCAGAAGTTCAACGTGCACCTCCCAAGCCCATCATCAAACCTTGGGAAGAGCTTGTCCATAACAAACACAGAACTGGTCTTGGATATGACAAGGACTGGTCCTTTCATATTCCAAACTACTCCAAACCAATCCAATTTCAAAGTGCTGGATTTCTTCAAGACGGTTCATCTTCACTTGCTCCTCATGACAATTCACCTCCAGTTGTTCCACATTCTACCCCTCTTCCATAGCAACAACAAAAGATTGTGAAATACCAACACTGTGACCAAGTTGGCCATCTGAAAGATCACTGTTTTGATCTTCATCCATGCAAGCACTGTCATAAAACCAGTCATTCTTCAAACAGATGCTTCAGAAACAAACCTCCTACAAGAAAAAAGATTCAGCTTGGATGGATCGCTTCTTGGCAATGGGCATCAATAGCCAAGAAGATATTCCAGTGACATGCCAGAACTTGTTCTAGAGTATTGAATAGTCTTGCAGTTGAGTTTTCTCCATCATCTCACCTTGTATCTGACAACTGGGGAAATGATGGTCATCTACAAGCTTCAAAGCCACATCAAGCGAGCTTGAGCCACAACCTGCCACACCAAATTCAGAGTTGTAGCTAGAGACAAAGATGCCCCTAAGCATGCCTTCAGTTGGTAATCTGGGACACTTCCTCTAGCAGAAGACTTCAGCTTCTTGCCAGTTTCGAAAGAATTCCAGGAACAAAATTGGGGGAAATTCCTCTAGCAAAAGACTTCAGCTTCTTTCCAGTTTCGGAAGAGTTCGAGGAATTGCATTAAGCATTCCAGAGTTGTTGGTCATCCTTAAACCATCACAAGCTGAGACTTCCCTTTTCAGGTTGAAGTTCTCCCTTTTATGCGGGGTGAGACCTCCCTTTCATGGTTGAAGGTTTCCCTCTTCAAAACAATAGGAGCACTTCCTCTAGTAGAAGGCTTCAGCTTCTTGCCAGTTTTGGAAGATTTCTAGGAATTGCACTAAGCATTCCAGTGTTGGTCGTCATCCTTAAACCACTGCCCTTTATACCAACATTTCAAAGAGCACATTCAGCTTAGTGCTACCATACATTTTTGCACATTTTGTATTACAACTCTCTTCTTGGACTCATACATAACCCTTCGGATTAAGGGGGGGAATGTTGGACACCTAATCCTCTTTGGGTTACTATGGAAACCAAATAGACTAAGGAAGTCCAAGAGACCTTGGGATGTGGAACCCAACGGTCAAACCATGTACTATAAATGTATATATTTTGCTAATAAAAATTGTACTCTCATGATTTATCTTTCAGATTTTGTTGCTTCCCATGTGTGTGCTTAACAAAATCAATAGTTCAGAGCAGTAGAGGCCTTGAGGGCACCCGACTCCACATAATTCCCAAGCCATATACTACATTCCAGAGAGCATGATGACGTAACAAATGCGGTGTTGCCAACTTTTGGCAAAGTGTTGGGTCGTCTAATGACTTGAGAAGTTGATATGCATCCCAGAGCAGCCCTATGAGTCAGGACATTGGGCTTCTCTTGCCTAGCATGGAGGATTTCTTGATGTTGTACCAATGGACCAAGCATGCCCCCAAGTTGGGGTTGACTTTACTTGTTGGGCTTGCCATGATACAAGGCTTAGAGGAGGATGATCATTGATCATTCTTACGATGATTGAGCAAGGATTGTTTCACCTGATGGAGCCCTCACACTGGAGAGAGGGGGCATCACATTTCTCACGTGACACCCATGGAGATGACATATGGCACCCACAACTGCATTTTCGACCCTTGGAGTTGCTTTGATGTATGACTAGGGGATTTCCCTTAGTTGGAGAATGATCATGATGCTTGGAGATATTTTCTACCCTTGTCTTTGCCTTGATGGAGTGTTTGGAGCCCTAAAACAACATGGAGTCATCACCCTTTAGGTCTATGTCCCACACATGTTGTGAAGCAAGTGGGTTGGCTTGTAACCCAATTTTACTTTTGTCCACTGAAAAATCAAACTTGTGTAGTTTCTTTTAGTTAGAAACTATAAAAGTAGACTTTATATAAATAGAGGATCACCTTCTTCATTTTGTTCATCATCCCTTGTGGAAAAATTTGTCCTCTCTTAGAGAACTCGACCTAGCTAGTTGTATTTCACTACTTTGTGGAGATGTGATCTTTTTGTGGATTTTAAGCTATTAGAGACTAGTGCTTGTTGTGGATATGTCATTTTGGGATAAAGAAGGATGGTTCTTGGATCTCCTGTGAGTACTTTTTGTTGAATAACATTCATGATTATTGCATGTAATGAATATTGCTAGGTTTATATGTTTCGTGTCTAAATGCTTATATATCTATGAAATACTTAGTAAAATTTACATGCTTTAATTTTGTATCCTTGGACTCCCTAGAGAACCTGCTAGAGAGTTTGTCTCTAGTAAATTTATCCCCTCGTAAAGTGATAGTTAGGATTAGAAAGTGAAACTTTATGGTTGTCCCCGTTACTCCCTTCAAAGGTTTGATATTTCCATGGTCAAAATCCCTAAGACTCCATCAACCAAGTAGATAGAAGGCATTAGCATCCATATTGGTGATCAAAAATCATTAAACTTTTTTTCCTTTCTCTCTCTCTTAAAATTTCATCCCTTCAAGGCAAGAAGCTAGTGTTAGGGTTTCAGGCCAAATTGAACTAAGGCTTGGACATTGAGCTGATTTGAAGTCGTTTCACCTTGTTAAGCCTCAAAACATGAAAATCTAACAATTTGCATGGTTGAGTGTGCTCCCCTAAGGTTGACATCATCAACCCTAGGCAATTATAAGGCTCGAAAAACCCTAATTTTGCACTAAGGCTTCACTGTAGGGTCGTTTGAAGGTTTTTGGCTCCTACTATTGATTATACCTTTCAAGCAAACCTTTACCTTATCCTTGTATGCCTAATTGTGCCAATGTTGGATCATACATTGAAAAACCTAGGCTACATGTCCCACCTTATAGGCCTTTTAACGGGTATGTTATTCCCTATCACAGAGACTTGAGCCTTGTTCCTAGTCTAAGTACCTTGATTAAGCCTATTAAATTGTCACCTTTGATGTGACAATGTTGAATCATACATTGAAAAACCTAGGCTACAAGTCCCACCTCATAGGCCTCTTAATGGGTATGCTATTGTGTATGTTGTTCCCTATCACAGAGACTTGAGACTTGTTCCTAGTCTAAGTACCTTGATTAAGCCTATTAAAGTGTCCCCTGCTCCTTTGACCTAGAATACCATTTACGTGACCTATATTGGGAAACCTCCCATGTAATGAAATTCCACTAAAGAATAGGAGGTGGATTGTTGAGATTCCACTAAAGAGTAGGATGTGGAGTGTTGAGGTGATAGTGGCATCCACCTCATTGTTGTGTCTTAGTGCCCACCTGTATCCTATGTGCCTAGATCTGCGGCTCGCGCAGATCCTTTTGGACACTCCCTAATGTCTGCATATATTGTTGCTCAAACTGTTGCAACACTTTAGTCATAGTGTTCCTTATTTTATCCCCGATCTCATCAAGATCGCCCTCTGTCAAGACCATGGGATCACCCTGCGACTTGTGTGATTTCTGTTTCTTCCTTGGGGCCTTCCTGCTACCCCTTTCCACGCTTTTTCAAAATGAAGGGGGTGCTCTGCCCCTCATCTCCTTCGTCGCCTTGTTCTGATGGTTCTTCCTCCTTGGTCTCTGGCGAAGGTGATTTGCCACTTCCTTCTGACTCGCGCTGCTCTTCTTCTGCCTGCTCCTTGGCAGCGCGCTCTTTCTCCATTTAAGCCTTCTCTATGGCTTCCTTCTTTCTTTGTGCGGCCAGGTTTTGCGCAGCCTGATTAGCTACTTCCTTTCTCTTCTACGCCGTCGAACTTCTCGCGCCCTTACTTGTTCCAACATCTAAATCTGAGGGGGGGCGCCACTCTGCTGGCCATCGCGCCATCACCTCCTGCACGTTTGTCTCTGTTACCAAATATGGCAAGTCATGCCATTTCTGTTGTGGATCCTTCTGTGCTTGAATGTACACTCTGTGGAAGTCAGCCTTGAAAGTTGCATAGGCTGACAGTGGTGTGTACAAGGTCGGGGACAACCTTGGGCGTTGGTTAATGGCCATGAAAAGGCTTGATTCCATCAGGACCCAAAAGATATTTGTCTCTGTGATCCGCACAAGGTCCTTTGTAGCCCACAAGGAGGCGAACTGCGCTACCTCCGATAATCCTTCTTCCAGGGGAGGGAACTGGCAGACGACAACAACCAAGCGTAATGAAACAGCTTGGTGTCATCCTGAGCCTCGCGGCAATTCGCAAGGAATTCCTGGCACATGTACCTAGACCAGTTGAACTGCACACCCTTCGCACATTGTGCAGCTAGGGACACTATGGGTGCCAGAACTTCATCTGCGTGGCATTTTCTCATCACCTTCCCTGTTAAAATTTGGGTGGAAATTTGAACTGCGGGATCGTTTATTGAGGTGATGGAATATCCTCGAGCCTTTTTCAGGAGGTCGAATTATTTCTTCATTCTTTCTGCCAAATCCTTTTCCCCTGTCTTGCTGCCAAACTCCTTGGCCGGATTCAATCCCTCGTATGGCAAGTGCGTGATCCTGTGAATGAGCATGTTAGTGATGGGGATAGGCCCTCCTAGCCATAAACACCCATCATGTACCAGAGTGAGCAACTGGCACACACAAATTGTGTTGATAGGGGTGCGGTGATAATGGGGCACCCACAACAGATTCAGTAATCCCAAATTCTCCACACTGTGGATCCATTCCACCATTTCTAAGGTAGTGACAACTGACTCCGCGTAGTACACGTGCTTCATGTACTTATCTATGGCTAAGTGTTGAAACCTAGCATGATCTGCGATGTCCCAATCTTCCATATTCAGCAATGGGATCTGTGCAAGTTGCGGACCTTCAAAGGGAACCTCCTCAGGCAACAGGGGCATAGAAATGGAAAAATTGTCTGAATCTGGATCCTTTGTGACCTTCGCCTTCCCCTTGCACGTAGGGATATAGTTGGGTAGCTTTGTGAAGGGCTCCACTCCCTCAGCGTCTATGTCTTCAGTACCCTAGCTTTCCTCTGCCTCCAGGTCAACTAACTTCTCGGGTTGTTTGTCTTTCTTCTGCTTCTGCATTGCAGAATGCTTTCTGGGGGACTCGCACACTGGTACTGACTTTTTTTGCTTATCCTTCTTTGGTTTAGCTATTTGGGTTTCTCTTGCAGGGGTAGGCTTCGGCCTAGATGATATTGGCGCCGTAGGCACAGGAGTCAGAGCTTCCATACTTGCCACTTCTGGGGCAGCTCCTTCAAAAGCAACATCACCACCAGTAGTCATTGTTTCTACAGGGCTTGGTCCAAGCATTTTTTCAAGAATGAACTTTTGATTCAACTCAGACAACTTAGCAAATGCAGGGCTTGCGACTAATCCTCCCAATATGATCGGTTCATAGGCAACAAATAGCACAGCTCAACAAAAACTCTAAGGGTGCAAAGCGTTATTTGTTGGACCGACACACGTAATTTATAGGGTTTTTTGAATTCAAATCCAACCATTCCCCCCAAATTCTGAAAATTAATGTTGTTTTGGCGGCAGATCTTCAAATATTTTTTCCTTAAATGCCGCCAATCTGCTCCTCTTAACCATCTTCTGGTTGTCAAGTCATGAACAGTGACTCAAGCGGTCACTTTTTTGTTGTGTTGCGCGTCACCTCCCTCCATAGCACAGCTTCTTGCGCACAGCTTCATAGGTTGTATCTTCATCATCTTCCGCGCAACCCGCTTGCTGCGTAGGCCTCCAACCCTGGTAGTGTAGTTTATAGTCTCGCGCTCCCTTGCAATTGATTGCAGCACTAAGACTGTCCTGTCGCCATATAGTCATTGCACAGGATCCCCTATATATAGCTTCAATCACCTCCCATTCACTCTTCCTGGAAAAGGTTCTTCATTCAGCGTCGCAAGCTGAACTGCGCCTCCATCTGTAATTTCTTTGATAATATATGGCCCCAGCCAATGCATCTGAGATTTACCCAGAAATTTAGTGAACTTACTATCATATAACGAGACCACATAGTTTACATTGAACGTGCGAAGCTTGATGTGGCAATTGTACCATGATTTTTCACGTTCCTTCTGTACCTGCTGATGGAATCCTACCAAGAATCAGTCTCCTTCAAGCTCCATCAGCTATGCGAGCCATTCCTCCAAGGCTTCACGATCTGCCATACCTGTGAGAGCTGCTATGCACAGATAAGGCACAATATACTCCATCGGCATTATAACTTCTACCCCATAGACCAATCTGAAGGGTGTTTGTCTTGTTAGCTTCTTGCAAGTAGTCCTATAAAATCCCATAGTACTGCAGGTACACACACATCCCAGTCATTTCGCTGCACGTTACAAATCTTTGTCAGCGCGTTCTCCAAAATCTTGTTGAAGTCCTCAAGAGTTCCATTGGCCTACAGACGATATGGCATACTCTTCTGATGGTAGACCTGGAATTCCTCTGTTAACGCGTTGATTGTTTCATTCAAAAAGTGTGTACCTCTGTCGCTCATCAACACTTTCGGGCAGCCAAATTTGGTTAAGACATACTCAAACAAAAACTTTGTTGTTGTAGCCACTGTACAATCCTTAACCAGCTATGCCTCTACCCATATGGTTAGATATTTCGTCGCGGTGATGATGTAGCGCACCCGAATTTTCTTCCCTGGGGGCTGAATTGGCCCAACAAAATCAATCGCCCATTTTTCAAATGGCTGCAATGATACTTGAGGTTGTAATGGCAATTCATCCCTTCGCGATGGTCTACCCGTTCTCTGACATGCATCGCATGCCTTACAATACGCTTTGGAATCCTTATGCAGTGTTGGCCAACAGAGACCTGTGCGCAAAATATTCTGCGCAATCGCCTCCCCTACATAATGTCCTCCCACATCGCCTCCATGAGCTTCAGCGAGAATGCTATTTCTCTCAAAATCTGGCACATATCTTCACAGTATTTCATCTGCACCCATATTATACTAATGTCCTGAAATCACTGAAAAGTCTGTCGTGCACTACGTGTTCCTTCTTCTACTGACTTGTATACCCTTCAGGTGCCATCCTTGTAGTCAAAAAGTGTATAATATCAACAAAGTGATTATTCGCTACACACACCATGAAGAGCTGCGCATCTGGCAACCCTTCCTCCAGATTATTGGGCTCCTCTCTTGTTTCGATCCGCAACAAATGGTCAGGCCTGCATTTAACCTTCCTGGTTTTACAATTACTTCAAAGTCATATTCTTGGAATAGTAGCAACCATCTGAAGATCTTCCCCCCCAACATAGGCTTATTGACTAGGTATTTCAAGATAGAATGATCTGTATACATTTTGAAATACCCTCCTAACTGATAGTCCCTGAATTTCTGCAGCACGTACACCATGGCCAATCCTTCGCGCTCAGTTGTTGAGTAATTATTTTCGACCTTCGATAATTTCCTACTCGCAAAGGCTATAGGGTGGTCCATTTCTCCTTCCCCGGCTTGCGTTAACACTGCACCCAATGAAATGCAAGAGGCATCAACATGTATGTGAAATTCCTTCTTCCAATCTGGGAATACCAAGATTGACGTGGTGACCATCTTTTCTTTCAAAACATCTAAGGTACTCTGACATTCTTTGTCCCAACAAAATGTTGTGTCCTTCTTCAATAGTTTCTCCATAGGCACGGTAATCTGAGCATATGCTTTGATAAATTTCCTATAATATCATGTATGTCCCAATGTTGTGCGTTGCTGCTTTACGTTCCTCAGGGTCTCAAGATTCACTATCACCGCGATCTTTGCAGGATCCACCATCAGCGCTTGTTTGCACACCACGTGACCCAACAAGATTCCAAAGGGAACATAGAAGATGCATTTCTTCAAATTCAACACAACCTGGTATCTGCGACACGTATCCAACATCAGGTGTAGACTTGTTACATGGTGTTTTACTAGCCCGAACACTATCCAGTCATGAAAGTATACTTCCAAGAACTTATGGATGAACTCTTTGAACGCGGTGATGACTATGCGAGAAAATATTGCAAGCGTTTTTTTGTGTCCGAACGACATCACAATGTATTGAAAACATCCCCATTCCATCGCGAAGGTCGTTTTACTCCTATCCTTGGGCATGATCTTAATCTGATGATATCCAGAGAACCCATCCGTGAAGGAGTAGGCATCTTGTCCTCCAACAATGTCTAATACTTCATCGGTAAACGGCATCGGGAAGGGATCATGGACACAGGCATCATTAAGCTTCCGTAGATCTACGCAAATCCTTATCTCACCCTTCTGCTTCTTCTCCTGAACCACCATTGGGCTCACCCAATCAGATTCCTCAACCAGTTCTATGATGTCTACTTCCAACATCTTATCCAACTCTAAGCGAACCTTTTCCTTATATTTGGGATTAAGGCAATACGGCCTTTGCTTATTCCCTTTAAATCCAAAAACTTGGTAGGGAACAGGTCCTGATATTCGTGGAGTAGCTCAACAACCTTATCCACAGCAGCTTCGTCCCAATAATCTCCAATATTTGCAAACTTTGGTCTCGTTTTAGCACCAATGTTTACTTGTTTTGTCTTCAACGACGCGGTGATGTCTAGGTTGTCCATTTGCGGGCCCTCGACTTCGCAATGCCCTTCTGCCTCTGGAATATTAATATTTCTTGGATCATCATCCTCTTCTTTAGCAGTCACATTATAACATTCTAGTGCATGGCGCAGTTGGGTGCTCCAATCCGGTAAGACCCACTCCAAAGGTTCTTGTGGCGTTCTAAAGATAATTGCTTTAATCTCCTGTAGGGCTTCATCGATGCTCACGAAACCATCTTCAAAACTGAAGGTTAATAAGAATCCTTCTCTCAATATATCCCACTCCACGGTGCCATGACGAAGCTCTGTTTCCAAATACCAGTTCATGGGGATTGTATCCAAAGTATGGCAAAATAAGCGTACCCACTCCAGCTGCGGCTCCATTCCATAAAATCATTAGTCCATTTCTCTAGGCGATCGCAAAAATCATCCCTCCCATCATATTTCTCAGCCATTCGAGTGTTAGGACGTCCAAACCGCAACCTCACCATCCTTCTATAATCCCACCATCCATCAAAGCTATCCTTGTCTGTACCCCAACATCGTGCGGGCGTAGCGCACAATGCCAAATCTAACACTTGGACGTGGTGATGCTCCAGGAATTCACACTCAAACGCATCCAAAAACTTATCCATGTCAGTTAAACCATCATAATAAGGTAAGTTCCTTACCTCCGACGAAACGCAACGCATCGATTTAGTCATCATGTTGTAGCGTAGTGTGGAGACTTCATTCAGTCGATTTTGCCAATGCTCCAACTCTTCATTTGAATCAGAGGTGTAGGAACTCTCCCGATCCCATGCGATCCTCCCATCTGTTGTCGGGTTGATCCAGTCTTGGTTGCGCTCTGTTATTTTGTAGATCCGATCCAGTTCATCTTCACTTTCTTCATAGTCGCGGACTGGTTCAGTGTAGCGTGCCTCTTTTGCAGGGTCCAACGACACTACAACCCAAAGCAATTTCCTTTCAAACGACATTGTCCTCTTTTTCAAATTGATGACCCCATTCATGTCAATGACCCAGTCAATTCCGAGGAGTGCAAGGTATGGAATACTGTCATCAACAACCTCTATCACTTCATAGTGAACCATCGCGCTCGCACCTTCTATATCAACTATTACTCCATATAGTTGTCCCATAGGAATGATCTTCTGCTGGTTTTCCATTCTGAATTGGATCGGAGACCACTACAGCGTAGGTCTCCCCATTATTTCCCATGTTTGTTTTGGCAAAACGTTCGCATTGGACCCTATATCCAAGATGACCTGGTCCATCTCATAATCTCCTATTTGCGCAGTGAGCCTCATCTCGTGCGCCATTCTTTCCTTTTGTTTGCCAATTTTTTTGGCTACACGTGTCCATCATGGACATTCTCTTTGTTGGCGCATCTGTTTATTAACTCCTGCAGGCCTTTCACAACTTTGCATGTTGTGCAGAAGTTTCATGCAAGTCTCCAAGAACATGATAAGTACAGAAGGATCAACCTCTGCAAGCGCAGCAGTGTCTTGCATCTTGTCCTGACTTCCTGAGGTGGATGACTCAGCAAAGCTTTTCCTTCCCTCCATTAATGTTTCCTTCGCGCACTCCAAATCAAAACCGACTTCTTTTTCTGGGAACTTGCGGACCCATCTGTCTTCTTTGGGTTCTTTTTCTTTATCATCGCCAGTTGTTATTCCACTCCTCAGCATGATATTCATGCTGTGATCCTCCAAGCGAGGCTCATCTCTCATCATTTGTAAGTTCTGCGTAGGTTGCTTAGGCTGCGCCTTCTTCTCCTACATCTTAGCTATCAGCACCAGGCATTCTTCTATAATGTGATCAAACTGGCTGCAATATTGACATGACGGGCGTGGCTGATTCTGACACTCTCGCGTGTAGTGCCCTGGTGTTCCACAACTATAACAGATAACCTGTCCCCGGCCTCTACAGGCCCTCCTCCTCAACCTCGTCCTCGTCCCTAATAACCTTTGCGCACCCCCCGTGCGCCCTGATCTAGAGGTCGAGTTTCTACTTGCATTCGGTATGTGGGTGTTCTTTCCATAATCAGCTCATGGCTGCGATAGTGGCGCTCATTGTGGCCCACTAATTTGCAGAAGTTACAGAACAACTGTTGCGGTTCCTGGACGAACTTTTTGAGCAAATGATAGTTATCCGTCACATGTTTTCCAACAACCTGACAGATAGCGCACCATAGCGCAGCACCCACACTCGGTCCTGCTGGAGCTTCTGACCTCAAGGGAATTCGTCCCCATCCTGTGATATAATTCGCAAATACAAGACAATGGTCTTGATCATGCCCCTGGCTCTTGCACTTTAGACACTAGACTTCTACGCACACCTCTGTTTTAGTCTCCTTGTATTTCTAAAAGCTTTGTAATTCCAGGCAGAGGCTTTGTAACTGAGAGTGAATCTGCGGTACTCCCAAGGCCGCATCCTGAATGGGCATTGCATGCAACCTCATCGCGATTTCCAGGGCTTCTGCCTCAGTTCCTATCTTATGTTGCGACAACGCAATCCGCAAGTGGGGCAGAAGCGGAGCTATAAACCATTCGCGATGTTGACCATCTGTGAGCTGCATGTTAGCTTCTCGAATTACACATTTCAACCCTTGATCTAATTCCCAAGGCTTCTCATTAACCCTCATCGTGATTTCCTTAAATCCAAATACTGGCTGCGATTCAGACTTAGCCTTACTAAACTCTTTTTTTAAAGCAGGCTTAGTGTCTGCTAGCGATGCAAGAGGATTATCATAACAGTACTTGATATACCAAGTCAACGTGCGATCCTGCAGAGAGGTAACCAACTGTGCCTTCTTTATATTGTCATCAGTAATCTGTTGCGTTGTCCACACAGCATTCACAACAAAACAACACTGCTTTGTATCTTCGCTCCCTATGCTCTTGAAAATTGACAGTTTCATTGTGTTCGACATGTTGAATGGTGGTGGTGGTGGTGGAGGTGTGGGTAGAGGTGTATGTGGTGGAGGTGGAGGTGGAGGTGGAGGTGGAGTGGATGGATGATGTGTCCGCGGAAAACCCTGTGTTATCAGCTGGACAACACTTCGCAGCGGAGTCCTTTCCGCCCATTCATCGTCACATACAGGAGTTCCAATCAAGGGACTATACTCCAACCCTGATCCTTCTCGATTTCTAAAGAATTTTCCACTTCGCGTAGCTCCAAACATCAAGGTAATGGCATAACTCGTTTTACACATAACAACATTTTAATCCAGGTATTCAAAGTTCTTAAATACTTACCTCGTAGTCCCTTGAAAAATCGTCGGTCCCTTGAAAAATCATCGCTCTACTTCGCTGTAGTTGCCCGAGGTATCAACTACAAATTCTATAACAAATCCTCCTATAATTCGATCGAGCCAGTGATCGATAGCCCGCGGGATCTTGTCTTCAAAGGCTTCTAATCGTTGTACCAGTTCTGGAGTCCACACTATTGGTCCGTCAAGCTTCCACCTTCCTTGATCGTCTACCAACTTAGCTAACCACTCATATAATTCGATCAGGAAGGTGCAGAAGAAAATTTTGTGCATCTCCATATACAAATATCTATCCAACCACTACTCCTTGGACAGTCGCGGATTCCTGTTTTCCTGTGCCGCGAATTCGTGAATTTTTCTATCCAACCACTTCTCAATTTCTTTCTTTGTCACATTCCAGTGATGCGACACCACACATCTCCATTAAGCAGATCCCTGTCCTAACAATGAAGCCATTCATTAGCTTAGGGGGTCCTAACCCAGGTTCAGAGTTAGTTGCGCCAACCAACAAACCCCTACACAACTGGCCTTTTGGAAACAACCTACATAGCGCAGACTGCAGTCTCACCCAAAGAAGTATGGGGGGATGCAAGAACCAAGTTTCTGCATCCAAAAACGAGTGTGATGTCTTTTAGCACCCCAGATCTACCTTCGCGCAGATCGATAAGCCCTTAAGGCTCGATACTGCAATTCTATTCAAACAATCTTCAGACCTTCGCGAAGGTTTACGATTGGCTTTTGCAGACCTTTATCAATTGATTTATCCACTTACGTGCATCAAAAAACAATTCTATATTAGGGATCACACAGATCTACTTAAGTTACTTAGTAAACATAACAGAATTCATCACTGTCTTCATAGAGGTACTTAACATGCATTGTGTACATCTATTAAGATCTATTTAAGTGAATCGCGCATCATTAGATCAATATTTCATAAACACATTACTTATCCACAACATATATCATAAACAGAGGTAAACAAATTAAACAGATATACACAGGAATTCTTCAATAATCTTCTTTATTGGTCCTCACTTCAGGTTTACAGACTCAAAACTACCCTATGCACTATGCTATAGGGGTCCACGCACTCAGCTGCGAACTCTACCTAGGCCTTTGCACACTCAGCTGCAGAGCCTTTCTCCCTTATTTGACCCACTTCTTTGTGCTATTACTTCTAAGACTTCACTCCTTTTCCATCCAGACATTATCTTAGACTCTCTAAGAGACACCTATTTATAGCCTTTTACATACAATCCCATGCTCTGCAGACCATGGATGGGTTTCAAATCCGACTCAAAATTTACATAAACAAGGGGCTAACACCCCTTTGACTCCTAACCATCTACGTGCTCCGCATCCACAAATCACGAAGACTTTACATTAGTTACAAAATATACATCAAAACTTGGGTTATTTTAACCCCAAAACTGACCCAGAGGAGCCCACACAAGGATTGTATGATATTTGACATTTTTAGCTTCACATCATGGATATGTTACTCCATTATGTGAATAATTAGATTCATTAGAAATTAATTTGGAAATTCAGGATGCAGGAATCCATAATTCTAGATCTTATATAAAGCTTTACAAATTGGCTTAAATGAGTAAAGGCATTGTATGATGTTTGACATTTGTAGCTTCACAGCATGGATATGTTACTCCATTATATGAATAATTAGCTTCATTAGAAATATATTGTGATGATCACTCATGCATATCAAATCATCTAGTTATACCCAAATGGATAAGGTGACGAGGCCTTGGAACTCTTTTGGTAAATGCAAGAGGAAAGAGTGAGGCCTAGTTTGGTTACAATTTTTGTTTTTCTCTTAGCATGTGTTACTGGGGGGATCTGCAACTTGGGAGGGAGATCCATGGCTCCTTTTTGAGAAAGTAGCCATGAACATGTTTTTGGAGCTTGTCTTTTCAGAGTGGCATTATATGCAGGCTGGAGAAGTGAACAACATGGGAGCTCTTGCTCCTTGTATAGGACTAGGTTGGGGTGCTACTGAAGGCGGATTTTGGTCAGGAAAAGTGCTTTCAGCTAAATTTTCCACTCAAAGATGTTTTTGACCTCGAAAAGCTCAATTTACAAAGAGCTAGGAAAAAATACTTTAAGCAGTGGTTTTAATGCAACAATGTTTGGACCAAAAAAAAGTCACATTTTAAAATATTAATATAGTGATGCTTGTTATTACATTGTGAATGGTCCAAGAGAATACCATAATCTCATGTAAGTAGCAAGAAGAAAGAAACCCTATCCAGGATTCTCTCTGATGAGCCTTCTCGGTTCTAAGAAGGAAGTCAAATTTTTGAAGCAGTTTTCATAGCTCAAGAGGCTCCTGATTCGATCAAGAAGAAGATACCAGTCATCATACTGGACTTCCCAAAATCCTATGATAGAGTGGACTGAGTTGTTGTTACTCCACATACAAGTTTTTTGCCTCGTAACTAACATCATGATAGAGTAATGCTACTCTACAACCACCTGTGGAGTATTGATAAATGGATCTCCCACACATTTATCCAAACCTAGAAAAGGATTAAGACAAGGTTTCCTTCTGTCTCACATTTGTGGGTGGCAGGAGCACTGATAAGTACCTGAATATTCTAAAAACGGACAGGAACTTCAAAGGAGCATAGTTAATACCATTCCCCAATAGTTCTCACATGTTTGTAGATGATGTTTTCTTTGGAATGGAGCAGTCAGAGAAACAAAGTACATAGGGAAAGCAATAGAGCATTATTTCTTCATAGCGAGGATGGATACCAGTCTAGACAAATATACTATAATCCGGTAACAAGTTAATGATGACAAAGAAGAAAGGATCAAAGCTTCACTGTCTTTCCATGCCCAAAAAAAATTGATGTTTCTCTGAATTACCAGGGTTACCACCTAATAAAAGTGATAAAACTCAATTGGTGATGCAACATGTGGATATCCATTAAGGGCAACTTGGCATTAATAAATATTGTGATAGAGAAACCCTGATTTCATTGGATGGCATGACTATATACCTAAGGGACCGTCAACAACATTAGGAAGGTCTATTTTAGATATCTATGGGCTCTTAAAAGAAACAAAGGTATTATTCCCCTAGTTTGATAGAAGAAGATTCCAAAACCAAAAAAAAAATGGAGAGGTAGGGGATCGAAGGTAATACCCATTTTATCAAATGATCGTGCTGCAAAAATATTTGTAGGATCATGTCTACTAAAGAGATTTGACAATCATTTATGGAAAAGAATATATTGGTACCCTAAGCATAGAAGAACTGGGACAATTGATGGCAACATATTTTCTCCTAGGAAACAATCTCGACTAATTAATATGAAATGCACAAGGTGTGAGAATCAGCGGAGACCCTTGGATTGGAGGTCCAGAGGTGCCCAGGTTATCTCAACAAGTCATAAAGTTCCTTCATGATAGAAACTTACACTTCCTAGCAGAGATGTTTATAGTCAAGAACAAGTTAATTGGTGGACAGTGGGCTAGAAGAAGGCTAATGATTTGGGGATTCAAGCAGATTCAGGCCCATGTAATAGATGCAAGATGCAAATGCACTAAATTAAACCTTCAACCAAAGTACATGAGCAATCTAACATAGTTCTCTGGATAAAAAAAACATGGAAGGAGGTTTATATGAAGTGAAGGTTGGATATGATAGCCTTGAGGACCCATACTGATCAAATGTTGAGATGATCCTTTAAGGAAATTTCCTGATATTAGGATATTTCTAAGGCTTTCCTTCAAGAACAAAATATTGACATGGAATTATCGACAAAAATTATCATAGCAGGATACTGGATACTGGACTTTATTTAGAATAAAGGAAACATAAATCATATTCTCCTTAATTTACCAAGAAGTGTTATCGAGATAAGTGTCTATTCAGAACGACCCTATCCCACTAAGGTGTGACAGTGACCTTAGAAACAAACATAGAAAACTACTTTTGCATTCTTCTTTATGAACTATAAACAAAGAGGAATAGGATGAACCAACCTGTGTCTTGCGCTAGTCCTTTGATCCAATCTCTCTCTTCTTTGACAGCTTCCAGCTACCTGCTTCCTTACTTGCCCAGCTTCACCAAGTTCCTGTAAGATCACAGAAGAAGAAAACTACACAAAGACATGGATTTATATTCATAAATAGCTTAGGATCATATTTAAGCTAAACATACAAATGTAACAAACATGAATGATACACAAGCATGTAGGAGAAACTCAAATAGTTTTATTGATATAACATGAAGATCCAGGAGGAGTTACAACCGGTGGTTCCCAATCCAACATCAACCTCCTAGCAAAGAAGCCCCTATTCACCTCCAACAAAGCATAAATCACCCAATACTCTGATATCTATCTCAAAACCAACAACAATTCTCTGCAATGTATAATATTCTAGCCTCCTAGATCTCTTGGATGAGGGATCCATATATAGATGTATGCAAAGAGGATGAGTCAGCTCATGAATTGATTAGTGGCTTCTCTCTGTCAGTTCTTGCTTCCACTCGGAGACTGAGGGCCTCTTACTCATCCTTGGTTGAATTTAGTGAGGCAAGTGTCATTGGAGAAGATTCTGGAAGCTTCCATTGTCTCTCCACCTCGTGGAATGACTCTGCCACGTGTCATTTCCCGCTCAACGCACCCTGGTAGTGCATTTAGGTGCGTTGCAACGCACCTAGCTAGTGTATTTGGGTGCTTTGCAACACAGCTAGCTAGTGGAGCAGCTGAAATGATCCTGATTTGACTGATTCTGAGCAGTTTCTGGTGGAGAACTTCTGGGAGAAGCTGCATTTTGTTGACCTTGTTCCTTTAGGAGTTAGAGCAACACTTTTAGGGACTTAGGAGCCCTTGGTTTATGGACGTTTCATGCTTAGAGATGTAAGGCACAAAAATGTCTATAACAAGAAGGTATGGTCTTGTGTAAAAGAAATGACTGGGGGAAGTGAAAGTGAGAAAGACAATTGATATATGAGACTCTGGAAGCATGGTTGAGGGATAAAAGGGTCCTACAAAATTTTTGATAAGGCAGAGAAGTCAAAAAAGAGGGAATTCAGGGAACCTATAGATCAACTCCAACAGTCCTTATGACTATTTTGACAATGCCACTAACAAAAAAAATCCAAACACATGTGGGGCAGGAGGTAGCCTGGTGATCTCTAATAAGCATGGAATCATTATGAATGTGATCTGGCACAGGGAACTAATAAATTCATAGAGATGACTGCATCCACCATTCCAATGACGACCATAGCATAAGAAACAACATTAAATATTACCAACATTTATGGGAATCCCAAATTAGTGGTGGACCATGGAATCATTGAATGCAGAAGAAAGATGAGTTTTGAAGCGGACAGCTGTCTTAAACTAGCAAAAGCTATGAAAACCAATTTTTAACTCTATACAGTATACAGTTTCATCATATCTATAAGAAGAACAACAACAAAGTGGACAAATTATCTAATCAAGCTTGTACCAGAGATATGGACTTCTTGTCCATATAGATATATCCTGATGGAATTGAGGAAATCCTCTCATTGAGATAAGGTCTGTGATTTAACAATTTTCACCCTTTGGGACAGAAGTGGCCAGTAGCAAATCCTTTGCTTGTCATATCTTTTACTCAATTCTTGCACCAAGTTTGGAGACTTTCGTAAGTCCATACAGGCACTCAGCGTAAGGCTCTTTCACTACTAATTATGGATATTTTAAGGACAGATTTAGGCATCTTGACGGAGGGCCTTGTCCTTGTTTTAGGTTGTAATTCTTGGTTGAAGTTAGGCACCCTTGAAATTTGGTTTCAAGGGGACTTTTTGTCAAAAGACAGGAATGAAAGAAGCCGAAACACTATTTACAAATCTAATGGCCTTTATACATGATATGATGATCTGCTATGATGGGACAATCAGACATGTTTGTGGAAAATTTCTAGTTCAGTTTGAATATAGGAACAGAAAAATCTTCTGTAACATATAGTTCATTCAAACTAGAACAATTTTGGGAGTAAATTGGATCATTTATCTCCAAGGGTAGCTTGGGTTCCTGCCAATGGACTTGCCAAGAAAAGGCAATGGACTTGCCAGAGTGAGCAGCTGGCACACAGAAATTGTGTTGATAGGGGTGCGGTGATAATGGGGCACCCACAACAAATTCAGTAATCTCGAATTCTCCACACTGTGGATCCATTCCACCATTTCTAAGGCAGTGAAACCTAACTCCGCATAGTACACGCGCTTCATGTACTTATCTATGGCTAAGTGTGGAAACCTAGCATGATCTGCAAGGTCCCAATCTTCCATCTTCAGCAAGGGATCCGTGCAACCTGCAGACCATCAAAGGGAACCTGCTCAGGTAGCAAGGGCGTAGAAATGGAAAATTTGTCTGAATCTGGATCCTTTGTTACCTTTTCCTTCCCCTTGCGCAGAGGTATATAGTTGGGTAGCTTTGTGAAGGGCCCCACTCCCTTAGCGTCTATGTCTTCTGTACCCTGGCTTTCCCCTGCCTCCAGGTCAACTACCTTCTTGGGCTGTTTGTCTTTCTTCTACTTCTGCTTTGCAGAATGCTTTCTAGGGGACTCGCACATTGATACCAACTTTTTCTGCTTATCCTTCTTTGGTTTAGCTATTTGGGTTTCTCTTGCAGGGGTAGGCTTCGGCCTAGGTGATCTTGGCGCCGTAGGCACAGGAGTCGAAGCTTCCATTCTTGCCACTTCTGGAGTAGCTCCTTCAAAAGAAACATTACCACTAGTACTCACAGTCTCTGCAAGGCTTGGTCCAAGCAGTTTTTCAAGAATGAACTTTTGATTCAACTCAGACAACTTAGCAAATGCAGGGCTTGCGACTAAATCCTCCCAATACGATCAGTTCATAGGCTACAAACAACACAGCTCAACAAAAACTCTAAGGGTGCAAAGTGTTCTCTGTTGGGCCGACGCGCATAATTGATAGGGGTTTTTTAATTCAAATCCAACCATTACCCACAAATTCTGGCAATTAATGTTGTTTTGGCGACAAATCTTCAAAGATTTTTTCCTTAAATGCCACCAACCCACTCCTCTTAATCGTCCTCTGGTTGTCAAGTCATGAATAGTGACTCCAACGGTCACTTTGTTTTGTGTTGCGCATCACCTCCCTCCATAGCGCAGCTTCATAGGTTGTATCTTCATCATCTTCCATGCAGCCCACCTGCTGCGTACGCCTCCAACCCTGGTAGTGTAGTTTACAGTCTCGCGCTCCCTTGCAACTGCTTGGAGCACTAAGACTGTCCTGCCGCCACATAGTCATCGCACAGGATCCCCTATAAACAACTTCAATCGACTCCCATTCACTCTTCCTGGAAAAGGTTCTTCATTCAGCTTCGCGAGCTGAACTGTGCCTCCATCTGTAATTTCTTTGATAATATATGGCCCCAGTGAATGCATCTGAAATTTACCCGGAAATTTAGTGAACTTACTATCATATAACAAGACCACATCGTTTACCTTGAACGTGCAAAGTTTGATGTGGCGATTGTGCCATGCTTTTTCACATTCCTTCTATACCTACTGATGGAATCCTGCCAAGAATCAGTCTCCTTCAAGCTCCATCAGCTACGCGAGCTGTTCCTCCAAGTCTTCGTGATCTGCCATACCTGTGAGAGCTGCCATGTGCAGACTAGGGACAATATACTCCATCGACATTACAACTTCTACCCCATAGACCAATCTGAACGGTGTTTGTCTTGTTAGCTTTTCGAAAGTAGTCCTATAAAATCCCATAGTATTGCAGGTACATGCACATCCCAGTCATTTCGTTGTGCGTTACAAATCTTCGTCAGTGCGTTCTCCAAAATCTTGTTGAAGGCCTCAAGAGTTCCATTGGGCTGCGGATGATATGGCATACTCTTTTGATGGTAGACCTAGAATTCCTTTGTTAACGTGCTGATTGTTTCATTCAAAAAGTGCGTACCTTTGTCGCTCATCGACACTTTCGGGCAACCAAATTTGGTTAAGACATACTCAAACAAAAACTTCGTTGTTGTAGCCGTTGTACAATCCTTAACCGGCTATGCCTCTACCCATCTGGTTAGATATTCCGTCGCGGTGATGATGTAGCGCACACCAGTTTTCTTCCCTGGGAGCTGAATTGGCCCAACAAAATCAATCGCCCATTTTTCAAATGGTTGCAACGATACTTGAGGTTGTAATGGCAATTCATCCCTTCGCGATGGTCTGCCCGTTCTTTGACACACATCGCATGCCTTACAATACGCTTTGGAATCCTTATGCAGCGTTGGCCACCAAAGACCTGTGCGCAAAATCTTCTGCGCAGTCGCCTTTCCTACATAATGTCTTCACGCAGTGCCTCCATGAGCTTCAGCGAGAATGCTATTTCTCTCAAAATCTGGCACATATCTTCATAGTATTTCATCTGCACCCATATTATACTAATGTCCTGCAATCACTGAAAAGTTTATGGCGTGCACTACGAGTTCCTTCTTCCACTAACTTGTATACCCTTCCGGTGCCATCCCTGTAGTCAAAAAGTGTATAATATCAACAAAGTGATTATCCGCTACACACACCGTGAAGAGCTGCACATTTGGCAACCCTTCCTCCAGATCATTAGGCTCCTCTCTTGTTTCGATCTGCGACAGATGGTCAGGCCCTGCATTTAACCTTCCTGGTTTTACAATTACTTCAAAGTCATATTCCTGGAATAGTAGCAACCATCCGCAAATATTCCCCCCCAACATAGGCTTATTGACTAGGTATTTCAAGATAGAATGATCTGTATACATTTTGAAATACCCTCCTAACAGATAGTCCCTGAATTTCTGCAGCACGTACACCATGTCCAATCCTTCGCGCTTAGTCGTTGAGTAATTATTTTCGTCCTTCAATAATATCCTACTCACAAAGGCTATAGGGTGGTCCATTTCTCCTTCCTCGGCTTGCGTTAACACTGCACCCAATGCAATGCAAGAGGCATCAACATGTACGTGAAATTCCTTCTTCCAATCTGGGAATACCAAGATCGGCATGGTGACCATCTTTTCTTTCAAAACATCTAAGCTACTCTGACATTCTTTGTCCCAACAGAATGTTGTTTCCTTCTTCAATAGTTTCTCCATAGGCACGGTAATCTGAGCATATGCTTTGATAAATTTCTTGTATATCCTGTATGTCCCAATGTTGTGCGTCACTCCTTTATGTTCCTCAAGGCCCCAAGATTCACTATCACTACGATCTTTACAGGATCCACCATCAGCGCTTGTTTGCACACCATGTGACCTAGCAAGATTCCAAAGGGAATGCAACAGATGCGTTTCTTCAAATTCAGCACGATTTGGTATCTGCGACACGTATCCAACATCAGGTGCAGACTTGCTACATGGTGTTTTACTAGCCCGAACACTATCCAGTCATGAAAGTGCACTTCCAAGAACTTATGGATGAACTCTTTAAACGCGGTGATGACTACGCGAGAAAATATTGAAGGCCCATTTTTGAGTCCGAACAACATCACAATATATTGAAATCATCCCCATTCCGTCGCGAAGGTCATTTTGCTCCTATCCTCAAGCGCGATCTTAATCTGATGATATCCAGAGAACACATCCTTGAACAAGTAGGCATCTTGTCCTCCAACATTGTCTAATGCTTCATCAGTGAATGGCGTCGGGAACGGATCATGGACACAAGCATCATTAAGCTTCCGCAGATCTACACAAATCCTTATCTCGCGCTTCTGCTTCTTCTCCTGAACCACCATTGGGCTCACCCAATCAGATTCCTCAACTAGTTCTATGATGTCTACTTCCAACATCTTATCCAACTCTAAGCGAACCTTTTCCTTATATTTGGGATTAAGGTGATATAGCCTCTGCTTATTCCCTTTAAATCCGAAAACTTGGTAGGGAACACATCCTGATATTCGCGGGGTAGCTCAACAACCTTATCCATAGTAGTGTCGTCCCGATAATCTCCAATCTTTGCAAACTTTGGTTTCACTTCAGTACCAATGTTTACTTGTTTTGTCTTCAACGATGTGGTGATCTCTGGGTTGTCTATTTGTGGGTCCTCGACTTCGTAATGCCCTTCCGCCTCTGGAATATTAATATTTCTTGGATTGTCATCCTCTTCTTCAGCGATCACATTATAACATTCTAGCGCATGGCGCAGTTGGGTGCTCCAATCCGGTTAGACCCACTCCAAAGGTTCTTGTGGCCTTCTGAAGATAATTGCCTTAATATCCTGTAGGGCTTCATCGATGCTCGCGAAACCATCTTCAAAACTGAAGGTTAATAAGAATCCTTCTCTCAATATATCCCACTCCATGATTCCATGGCAAAGATCTGTTTCCAAATACCATTTCATGGGGATTGTATCCAAAGTATGGCAAAATAAGTGTACCCACTCCGACAGTGGCTCCATTCCATAAAAGCTTTAGTCCATTTCTCTAGGTGATCTCGCAAATCATCCCTCCCATCATATTTCTCATCCATTCGAGTGTTACGACATCCAAACCACAACCTCATCATCCTTCTATAATTCCGCCATCCATTAAAGCTATCCTTCTGCGTACCCCGCCATCGTGCAGGCGTAGCACGCAGTGCCAAATCTAACACTTGGATGCGGTGATGCTCTGGGAATTCACACTCAAACACATCCAAAAACTTATCCACGTCAGTTAAACCATCATAATAAGGTAAGTTCCTTACCTCCGATGAAACGCAACGCAGCAATTTAGTCATCATGTTGTAGCGCAATGTGGAGACTTCATTCAGTCGATTCTGCCAATGCTCCAACTCTTCATTTGAGTAAGAGGTGTAGGAACTCTCCCGATCCCATGCGATCCTTCCATTTGTCATCGGGTTGATCCAATCTTGGTCGTGCGCTATTATTTTGTAGATCTGATCCAGTTCATCTTCACTTTCTTCATAATCACAGACTAGTTCAGTTTAGCGCGCCCCTTTTGCAGGGTCCAACGACACTACAACCCAAAGCGATTTCCTTTCAAACGACATTGCCCTTAATTTACATAGAAGGTATTGTCTGCTATAAAAGAAATGAGTGGGGGAAAGTGAAAGTGAGAAAGAGAATTGATATATGAGACTCTGGAAGCATGGTTGAGGGATAAAAGGGTCCTACATAAATTTTGATAAGGCAGAGAAGTCAAAAAAGAGGGAATTCAGGGAACCTACAGATCAACTACAACAGTCCTTATGACTATTTTGACAATGCCACTAACAAAAAAAATCCAAACACCTGTGGGGCAGGAGGCAGCCTGGTGATATCTAATAAGCATGGAATCATTTTGAATGTGATCTGTCACAGGGAACTAATAATTTCACAGAGATTATGCATCCACCATTCTAATGACGACCATAGCATAAGAAACAACGTTAAATATTATCAACATTTATGGAAATCCCAAATTAGTGGTGGACCATGGAATCACTGAATGCAGAAGAAAGATAAGTTTTGGACCGCACAGCTGTCTTAAGCTATCAAAAGCTATGAAAACCAATTTTAACTCTATACAATATAGAGTTTCATCATATCTTTAAGGAGAACAATAACGAAGTGGACAAATTATCTAATCAAGCTTGTACCAGAGATATGGACTTCTTGTCCATACAGATATATCCTGATGGAATTGAGGAAATCCTCTCATTGAGATAAGGTCTATGATTTAACAATTTTCACCCTTTGGGATAGGAGTGGCCAACAACAAATCCTTTGCTTGTCATATCTTGTACTCAATTCTTTCACCAATTTTGGAGACTTTCGTAAATCCATATAGGCACTCAGCGTAAGGCTCTTTCACTACTAATTATGGATATTTTCAGGACACATTTAGGCATCTTGACGGAGGGCCTTGTCCTTGTTTTAGGTTGTAATTCTTGGCTGAAGTTAGGCACCCTTGAAATTTGGTTTCAAGGGGAATTTTTATCAAAAGATGGGAATGAAAGAACCTGAAAGTTGAAACACTATTTACAAATCTAATGGCCTTTCTACATGATATGATGATCTGCTATGATGGGACAATCAGACATGTTTGTGGCAAATTTCTAGTTCAGTTTGAGTATAGGAAGAGAAAAAACTTCAGTAACATGTAATTCATTCAAACTAGAACAATTTTGGGAGTAAATCGGATCATTTATCTCCAAGGGTATCTTGGGTTCCTGGCAATGGACTTGCCAAGAAAAGGCAATTTTTGAAGTTTTTTAATATTAATTTTGATCATTTATGAGATTGTACTAAATTCAAAGATTTCATGTGCTAATTTTTTTATTCCATTGCTTTATAGCAATTATGCCAGGTTGAGAGGCCGTAAACGTGGAGCATGCAGAAGACTTCCAAGTCCTATTGGTGCACATAGCGCACAAGAATATCAAGGTGCTCTTTCAATACTCTTGTTACGATATTGAAGCTGCAAGTAGGAGCCTTAGGATGCCAGGCAACAGTAGTACCTGTTGGTATTGGTAATTATCATTACACATGTACAAGGCCATGGTTAGCAAGAATTGAATGCTAGTGAGTCAAAATCATTCCTATGGGCCCCCAAAGTCAAAAAAGCCTTCCGGTTCACAAGATGTCTGTCACATTAAGAAGACTGCTACAAGCAACAAGTTATACAGGTTGCAGTTGAACGCTCCAAATATGTTTGTCACATTAAAAAGTCTAATACAAGGCAGACCATCACCAAGAAGAAACAAGTTATACAGGTTGTAGTTGAACACTCCAAAGACACTAGTGAGCAGCAACAATAACAAAGATATGAAAGAACTATGGCATAAGAGGATTGGTCATAACCATCATCGAGAACTTAAGTTGCTCAAATAGACTATGATAGGTGTTACAGAAGTAAGCACAAAACATGATGACATGTGCAGAGGGTGCATACTGGGGAATTTCTCTAAGGAAGCATTTCCAAGGAGTGACAATAGAGCAAAAGGTGTTCCAGACTTGATACAATCTGATATTTGTGATCCATTGTCCGCTAAGTCTCTCTGGAATTTATCAATATCTCGTAACTTTTATTAATGAAACCTCTAAGAAGAATTGGATTTGCTTCTTTAAGACATAGGATATGAAGTCTTTAGTTGCTTCCAAGAGTTTAAGGCTCTTGTGGAGAAATCAACAGGAAGGAAGCTAAAGAATCTTCAGATTCTTCAGACAGATAATGGAGGTGAGTACAATGAGAAAACCTTCAAGGATTTTTGTGCAAAGGAAGGAATCAATATGGAATGGGCATCTCTGTACAACCCATAGCAGAATGGGTTGCAGAAAGAAAGAACAGGACGATAATGGGAGCAATGAGGGTGATGCTATAAGATCAGGACACACCTAAATATCTTTACTTCTCTAGGAAGAATTGGATTTACTTATTGAAGACATAGGATGAAGTCTTCAGCTTATTCCAAGAGTTTAAGGCTCTTGTGGAGAAATCGACAGGCAGCAAGGTAAAGATTCTTCAAACAGATAATGGAGGAGAGTACATCGAGAAAGCCTTCAAGTATTTTTGTGCAAAGGAAGGAATCAAGAGGGAATGGGCATTTCCGTACAACCCACAGCAAAATGTGGTTGCAAAAGAAAGAACAGGACGATAATTGGAGCAACAAGGGTGATGCTATATGATCAGGACACACCTAAATATCTTTGGGCAAATGCATGTAGCACAACAATGTACATGGGCCCACACAAGGTGTTGGGAAATATGACACCTAAGGAAGTGTTTATAAGAAAGAAGCCAAAATTCGGTCATTTTATGATTTTTGGCAGTATTGCATAATGCATATTGTCACGTTCCAGATGAAAAGTGCACCAAGCTAGATTCGCATGTAGAGAAGGGATATTCCATTCGCTATAGTGTAACTTCCAAGGCATACAGGATCTACGTTCCAAGTAGCAGGAATATCATTGTGAGACAGGACATTAAGTTCTAGGAGGATAAGGCCTTCAAGAAATCTTGCGAGTTGCCCGCATTTGATCAGAGTCAACCAATAGAAGCTCCAAGGGCTGTAAAAGGATCTCAGGCTCAGGGCACTAGTACGAGTACAAGAACAAGTGCAAGTGCAGAGGAGATTTCATAGTATATGAATCAACAACAAGATGAGAGCTTGAAGCTCCACCCACCACTAGTAGGAGAAGGAATTGTGAGGTGCTTCAAACGTTGAGAGATGTGTAGGAGTTTGTGGGAGCTACTAGATCAAGCACTAGGGACAGGAGATCGCGAAAGAGATATTCAGGGTACAAGGCACTAATGAGTCAGCTCATTGAAAATGAGCCTTCTAGCTATCAGGAGATTGCACAAAATCAGGTGTGGTAGGATGCAATGGTGTAGTAAAACTCCATCATGCTTAATGATGTTTGTGAGGTGGTGCCTAGACCTTTGGATAAGGAAGTGGTTGGTTCTCGTTGGATCTACAAGATCACTCATGTTGCAAATGGCAATGTAGAAAAGTTCACGGCAAGGTTCGTAGCCAAGGGGTTCTCTCAGAAGGAGGGAATGGATTATGAGGAGATGCTTGCTCTAGTGGCCAAGTATACCTCTATTAGGGTTGTGATCTCACTTGCAAGACAGATGGGATGGAAAATCCATCAAATGGATGTCAGGACAACCTTCCTAAATGGAGTTATAGAAGAGGGGGTGTACATTGAACAACTAGAGGGTTTTGAAAGGCATGGGAAGGAGACCCACGTATGCAAGTTGAAGAGAGTGCTATATGGACCCAAGCAAGCTCCTCAAGCATGGTATGGATATATTAACAACTACTTGCAAGAAGCAGGCTTCATGAAGAGTGAGGTAGACTCAAACCTCTACTATCTTATGGTTGGAAGCAAGCCATTCAATCTTGTGTTATATGTAGATGAACTATTTTTAACTAGGTCAGCAAGGCTCATAGAGGAACTGCAAGAGGGACTTAGCAGTAAAGCTCGACATGATGGATTTGGGGTTGATGCATTATCTTCTAGGTCTAGATGTGTAGCTAAAAGATGGGGGAGCTTCCTTAGTCAAGGGAGATAGGTTATGGAGATCTTGAAGAAATTTAGGATGTTGGACTGTAGCCCCATGTCTACACCTATGATTACCAATTGGAAGAAGGTTGATGCATCGAAGTAGGAGGCAGTGGACCCAACCTTGTATAGGCAACTTATTGGCTCTCTCATGTATCTACTCAACACAAAGCCAAACATTTGCTTTGCCATCAACACTCTTAGCAAGTTCATGGAAGAAACAAAGAAGATTCATTGGACAACAATGAAGCATGTGCTGCAATATCTACGATATACAACTGAGTATGGTTTGAGATATACTCAGGGTAATGTTGTTAGGTTTATGGGCTACACTGACGCAAACTAGGAAGATAATGCAATGGACCAAACAAGCACTTTAGGGTGTTCCTTCATCATTGGTTCAAGGGTTGTCTCTTGGTACAGGCTACAGCAGCAAGAAAAAGTTGATTGCTTTAAATTCTGGAGAAGTAGAGTAGATGGCAACAAGCATGGCTACATGTGAGGCCATATGGCTTTGGAAGCTGTTAGAGGCACTACTTGGTCAGAGGATGGAGTCAACCAATATCTATTGTGATAATCAGAGTTGCGTCAAGCTATCTGAGAATCCAGTATTTCATGATAGGTCGAAGCACATTGACATGATCTACCATTTCATTAGGGATTGTGTATAGCATAAATCAGTTCAACTACAATATGTGCCTATAGATCAATAGGTGACATACATTCTAAGAAATACCTTAAATAAAGGAAAGTTTGTTTCCTTCGAGGATAACTTGCATGTTGTGGAGAACACCTTCCTCGCTAAGAGGGAGTGTTAGAAATTGTAGCTCGGATAGGTGTTCTAGCCTTGAGAAGTGTCATTGAGGCTAAGAACATGAAGGAAATGATTATCTTCAAGCCAATGTAATTTTTTCCTAAGGGAAATATCTCAGTTATGTCATTTTTTTAAATATTTCCTAAGGCTCACTTAGGGAAAGTGAATAATTAATTTACAATAGTTGGAATAAGATTCATTTACCTCTAGAAGCTTGTGGAAAGTTTCTAAGATGATCTTAGCCATCGATTGGATCAAGTGAAATTCTAATCATGGCCACTCATGTGAGAATGAGAGATTATAAAGGGAGATCGATGGGTAGTTTTGGAGATCAATCAAAGTATTCAAGTGAGTGATTTTTAGACACACCAAAAGGGTTTCAGTAGCAGTGATTGGGAAGAAATTGATGGAGTTTATTCTTCACAGAAGTTTCCAGTTTCTAAATGACAGAAGCAGACCAAATTATTTCTGCAAAAGGAGGTTGTATTTGCTAGTTCGAGTTCGTCAATTTACCAGTGTGAATTGCCAGAGCGAATTCCCAAAAGCAATGCGAGTTGCCGGGAAAAAGCTAGAACAAGATGTCTTGTAGTAGTGCAAATTACAAGAAGATCAATGTGTCTGCAAGAAAGGAAGATCGAATTTATGGAGGCTGCCAAATTGACAGTGCGAGTTGTTGGAGGTTTCCAGTGTGCGTTCTAAAGGAGATGTGAATTGAAGGAAAGGGTCGAGTTGATTTGTAGAGGGAGATAGTGAAGTTTCCCAATTCGATTTCTTCATAAGTGAAGATAAAAATATAGTCATAGCTTTGCTAGTGTCAAGAAAGCAGTTGTAATTTCTCAATAGCGGATATTTTGCTAAAGATATTAAAAAAACCATCAAATCTAAAAATTAGTTTTCCTCACATTGGGGTTTTTCCAGGGATGTTTTTGTCCAAAAAAACTGGTGTAAATTGTGTGATTGGTTTCTCAAATATTTCTTGTAAATTTATTTTGTGATTGGTGTTGTCCATAGTATTATTCGTTACTTCCCATTAAAGAATTAACTTAACGGAAACAAGTAACAGGAAATAATTAATTAGGTTAATAGCACCTTTTGGGTAGCCAAAAATTTCACACTTGCATCATCCATCTCCAACAGTACCTCGATTCTTGGCAATACAATTGCCAAGAAAAAGAAGGTTTTGAGGTTTTTTAGTACTAACTTTGATTATTTATGAGATTGTACTAAGTTCAATGATTGCATGTGTTAAAACTTTTATTTCGTTATTTTATAGCAATAATGATGGTCATACCAGGTTAAAAGGTCGTAAAGTTGGAGCATGCCGAAGACTTCTAGGCCCTATTCATGCTCAGGAAGATCGAGGTGCTCTTTCAATGCTCCTATTACAATATTGAAGCTGCAATTAGGAGCCTTAGGATGCAAGGAAGCAATACTACCTGTACGTATTGGTAAATGTCATCACACATGAATTTGAATCAATGTTATCAAAATCGAACCGGTCATTGAAGCGAAAAACCTTGTGGACCTAAAACCGATCGGAATCGGAGAAAAACCAGGAAAAAAATTTGGTTTACCAAAAACACATAAAATATTCATATTTTAAAGAAAAACAAATATTTTCATGTGCATCCATATGAATCCAAACCATTTATACACAAAAATGCAATAGTTTTCATTCATATAGCAAGTAATAGTGCATATAACCAAAATAACACTTAGTGCAAAACATCGTTGAACCAAAAATGCTACAAACATCAAGAAGCAGGCTCTAAAAAGCCTTTATAGTCCAAAATAACATGACAGATCATAGTATTATACTACAACCTACAATACTACAAGCCACAGCTACAACAAATCAATGATCAAATCATCAATCATCATCTAGTTCCTAATCTTCCTCCTTATCCTCATTTGAAGAATGAGTGGCATCCAAGTGTACAATGGGATTATCGCTTGACTCCCCTGCCCCTGAAGTTGCTACTAGTGCTTATGATATATATGCCTATGCATCATGTGGAGGTGGGTCCAAGTCCAGCCAAGAAAGGTCTTCATTGTCAAATGTTGGTGCTTGACTCTCCACAACCCATTCTAATGTTGCATCAAAGTCACCCAATGCAATGTTGTTTTATTTACGGGTTTTATTCAACAATTGGTTATGCCTCAGCCTAAGATAGTACTGAACAAAAACCATGTCGTTTAACCGCTTTTGCTCCAAACAATTCCTCTTCTTAGTGTGTATATGCTCAATCACACTCTCCAACAACTTTCCAAGACTCCAATCAACTCTTCAAATCTGAAAAAAGCCTCCCTCAGAACAACCATGCAAAAACTCTCTAAATTCTCCTCACCAAACTTAGCTCAAGAATTGCAAGAGACACGAATCAATAGTGTGAGTGAAATAGAGGGGATGGGGGTGTTTAAATAGCTTTAGGGGTGCTAGAGTAGCATTAGAAGCTATGAAAATACAATAAAAAAAAATCAAAATAATAATAATAATAAAACTTTTTTTATGCCCAGACCGCACAACCGTGGGCCTTGTGAGCCGGTCCAAAACCAATTTGGTACCGAACTAGCCTGTTCCATACAGAAACCGGCCAATTCGGTACCGAACCACTCATTTCTGGTTCGGACCTGCCGGTTTTGCCGGAACCAGTTAAGTTCCGATAACATTGATTTGAATGTTGAATATATTGAGCCCTTCTCATTTCCTTCCCCCAATACAAAGTCAAAATCATTCCAATGGGCCCCCAAAGTCAAACAAGCCTCCCAATTCACAAGATGTCTATCACATTAAGAAGTCTAATAGAAGGAAGACCATCACCAAAAAGCAATGGGTCGAAAGACCAAAATCAGAATAGGTAATTTTGTTTTGGTTGAAAAATATCCTACTCCTATTAGGATCCATGTTAAAGTGGGTATGGGTTACTTTTACATTACTAAAATTGATGGTGTACTTTTACCTTCACCGGTTAAATGGAACCACTTGACTTTGTACGATGAAAACTAATTAAAAAAATGCTAGTAGTTAGTTCCATTGCACATTGCATGAGCATACTAAAAATCTTTTATTCTCTTATTATGTTTCATCATAGTTTAGCTTGCACTTAGAAGTTAGCATAGACTTTATTTTCTGTACGGATTTTTATCATCATATAAAACATGGGTGATACCTTACAGCCAGTGCACATGCTCCCAAACAAGTTCATTTGGATGTGCAAGTTATAGGTATGTGAGCTCAGGGATTGTTAGAGTTCTCAAAAACTCCCTCTTTCGAGCTATTAGATCATGCACTCTATGGTGAGCTCATGTCCCTGAGTTGGAGCCAAATGTTACCCACCAAAATTGGTAACCCATAGGAGGAAATTTTCTCCTACATTTGATAGTCGACCGATCAACCAGATAAGTAGTATGCCTTGCAAACCACCATTAGACGATGATATGCCATGTTCCTCCACCACTTACATCAACCATGTGCTTCTCAACCATCTAGCATTAGCACTTGTATGAACGTGGACTACCACTTAAAAGCCACTTTGATGATTTTGTAATCAAGTGCTTATACTTGTTTGTTTTGGGGCATTTAGTATGAATGATGGGGTCATCTAGAAGATTGGAAGACCTTGACTATTTTATTGGTACTTGCCTTACTAGGGGAGGGGGGCTTAGTCTTTGACCCTAGTCTAGTCGGACCTCCCATAAGGCCCTTTGGGTTATAAGAGTGCCACTAGCTATAAACCCATGATTGAGATAGCGTGTTCCATTATACTATGTCATACTTAACACCTTCATGCCACATTACAAGCCCCATCTCTCAACCCCATTCTTTAGATACAACCTGTCATTGATTCTTGGGGATTTGCCACTCATATGTTCACATACCTTGACTAGGACTCAAATTTTATTGGGGATTTGGCACTCATATGTTCACATACCTTAACTAGGGCTCAAAAACTTTGCCTTGGGAGGTTAATGCAGGTAAAAGAAAGGAAAAAGCATATCATGGCCACAAAGAAATAAAAGAAAGAAAATCAAAATGAAAAAGATCATCGGCACATAAAAATTACCACATGGACAAAAGCCTAGCATGAGCTCTACTCCTTCATATGTCCATCACCCGAATCCTAAGCACATGATGCTCCATTACATCAGAAAGGAACCCTTGCATGTCCCAACCCTGATGACCGATAAATTGACTCATCTTAAGGGGTAATAAAACTGCTATAGCATACAAAGCAAGCTCTAACCCTTAAGCTATAAGTAGTAAAATAAGGAATAATCAAGAAGAAGTAAAAGGCACACAAGAGGGGTCAAAAAATCAAGCCGAGCTTGTATCTCATGCATCTACAAATGTTTCCTCCTCACATTTATACTCAGGATGTGAAAACCCACATCAACTAGCCCCTTTGAACCATGTGGCATGGTAGCGGTATACATTTGTGACAGGTATCCTAGACAAAGATAAAACTTCCTGATTAGGCCAGATTGTGGGACAATTTCACCCAAAAGGAGATTTGGGAGGAATCCATAACTAGTGGACAATGCTAAGGTGGAGATGAGGAGAACCTTGATCTGGTTAGGAAAGCAAGGAAGTGCAAGGGTAAATCCAAGTAGAACTATTGTGGAAGAGAACCTTCGCAAGGAAAGAAAGACATTACGAAAGTCAAGTGCTTTGCATATCAAGTTCGGTCATTATGTCGCACAATGTCCAAACAAGAAGAAAGGCAAGGGGAAGATCACAATAACTGAATTTACACATATGGATGAGTTGACAGGAAAATTTGGTAAGGAATTTGCTTTAGTATCCTGTATTTTTGGCACCATTACAAAAGGAGTGTGTTTTGTGGACACTGTAGTATGACTGGTTTGCTGAAGTTTAGTATACAACATCATGGTCTATGTAAGGGATGTGCGTTCAAAAAGTAGGCCAAGGTAGCATTTCCTAAAAGTGAGACTAGGTCCATGGGTGTGTTGGATTTGGTCGATGGGTGTGTTAGATTTGGTGCATTCCAAAATCTATCGTACTATGCAAGTAGAGTCTATCTCGAACTGCAGTTATTTTGTGACATTTGTAAATGACTAGTGCAGGTGGACATGGATTCACTTCTCAAAGGCCAAGAATCGGGTCTTCAATAGATTTCAAGATTTCAAAGCGCTTGTTGATAACTAGACTAGGAAGAAGATCAAGGTCTTAACATCATAAAATCAGGACAATCCTACCTTCAATGAGTTTAAGTAATTTTGCAGGGAAGTAACAATCAAGAAAGAACTCACAACGCCCTATAATCCAAAATAGAATGGAGTGGCAGAGCAAAAGAATAAGAGTATAGTTAGAGCATCCAAGGCCATGATCCATGGTCAAGATCTACCTATGTTCTTGTCGACACTAGCATGTAATGTGACTGTATACTTGTAGAACAAGAGTCCTTGCAAGGCAATGGAGGACATGACTCCTAAGGAGGATTTTATACCAGTGAAACCAGTGGTGACTCATCTGCAAATCTTTAGTAGTCTAGTGTATTTCCACGTTCCTTTAGAGAAGAGGACTAAAATGGAGCCATCATCACAACCAAGGTAGCATTTCCTAGTAGTGAGACCAAGTCCATGTGTGTTTTGGATTTGATGTATTCTGACCTCTGTGGTGCTATCTCAGTAGAGTCTATCTCAGGGTGCAATTATGTTGTGACATTCATAGATGACTAGTCCAGGAGGACATGGATTTACTTCTTGAAGGCAAAGAATGAGGTCTTCAATTGATTTCAAGAGTTCAAATCTCTTTTGGATAACCAAACTGGGAAGAAGACAAAGTTCCTAACATCATACAATAGGGGCGAGTCTAGGTCCAATGAGTTTGAGTTTAAGTATGTTTATCGGGAAGTAACAATCAAGAAAGAGTTGACAACACCCTACAATCTACAACAAATTGGAGTGTAAAATTGAAAGAATAGAAGTATAGTCGCAACAGCCAAGCCCATGATCAATGATCAGGATATGCCTGTGTTCTTGTTGGTAAAGGCATGTAGTATGACTGTATACTTGCAGAACATGAGTGCTCACAAGGTAGTGGAGAACATGACTCCTAAGGAGACTCTTACAACAATGAAACCAAAGGTTACTCATCTGCACATTTTCGATAGTCCAATGTATGTCCACATTCCTTTAGAGAAGAGGACTAAACTAGAGTCATCATCAGAAAGGGGAATTTTTGTAGGATATAGTGACACCTCAAAAGCCTACAGGATCTACATTCCAAGGTAGAGGAAGATAGTGATTAGGAGGGATGTCAAATTTGAGGAAGGTAGGACATTTAGGATGTCACATGGGACAGATCCATTAGTGGAAAAGGATTGGTAGCGAGAGGCATTGAAGGTTGAGGGAGGGACCAACAACACCAACAGGAGGGACACAATCTCCTGATCAAGAGGAGGAGTGAGGGGCTCCCTCGAACTCTGTTAGGAGGAGGCCGAGATGGGATGAGTAAACACTGAGATATGTTGAGGAGCATGTGGAGGCTCCTAGAACCACTTTAAGGAGAGTAGACCACTTGCCATATTTTCTAGTAATATGGCTTTGATGAGCAACATTAGTGAATCCAAGCCTTCTAGCTCTGAGGAGGCAACAAACCAATAGGTTTGGAGGGACAAAATGGTGGAAGAGTATAATTACATCATGAGGAACAATGTGTGGAAGATAGTCTCGAGGCCTAAGGGAAAGTCAGTGATCACTTCTCTATGGATCTTCAAGATCAAGCATGCAACATATTACAATATCAAGAAGGACAAAGCGAGGTTCATAGCGAGAGGAAGATGCTCACAAGATTAGGTTGTCTTGAGGTTAGGCCCACTGTGATTCATTGTGACAACCAGAGTTGAATTAAGCACTCTAAGAATCCAGTGCTTCATGATAGGTCCGAGCATATAGAGATCAAATATCACTTCACCAAAGAAAGTGTGAAGAGAGGTGTTGCGAGATTGTAGTACATCTCCATAGAGGAGTAAGTAGCATATATTGTCACCAAGCCTCTAGTGAAGGGGATGTTTGTGTTTTACAAAGACAAGATGGGGGTGGTGGAGAATCCTTTCCTTGCTAGGAGACAATGTCGAGTTGTAGCCTGGGAGGTCTTCTACATTGGCTTGGGGTCTTAACATGTAGAAGATATTTGTTTGCCTCTTTAGGTGCTTGCTTGGTGATGTAAGTGATTTTATGATTTCTTTCCTAAGGTTAACTTAGGAAAGTACAATAATTAACTGAATTAATTATTATGGACTATTAAGCCAAAGTTATAAGGATAAATAATTAAATTATTTAAGTGACTTGTATATAATGTCAATTTTTGATCTCAAGTGAGGCTTAGGATATAATCCTTACCATTGATCACTTAGGAGATTAGGGTCATGGATTTTGGCTTAATGAAATTATAAAATAAGCCTAAGGGATAGGCGAAGACACAAAAATCATTGAGGAAGTGATTTTCTCAAGAGGGAGAGGCTAATTTAGAATGAAGAGAAGTGAGAAGAATTGAAACATGGAATTTCGGGAGAAATTTCAAGGAAGCCAAAGAGGGGAGAGAGAGGATGAGTCAAATGAAGAGGAGGGCCAAAATATACAGAAGTTGAATTTCTTAAGCATGCAAGGGTCGTACAAGGGAAAAGAGGGGTCGAATTGCTGATGAGGGAGGCCAAATTTTCCTAAGATCGAGTTTATTCAGTAGTACCAATTTCCACAGGTCAATTTCTCCTAGTAGGGCCGAGTTCTAGGTTCCGAACAATTGTATTTTTCTGTGTATTCTCTCTGGGTCTAAGACCAAATTTTGCTGAGGAAATCAATATGAAGGAAGATTGTGTTAGGCATAAATTTGATGTTGTAGTGTCGTTGATTTCACTAGTTTACTTCTGTTGCATTTTATTTTCTGAGTTAATATACCAATGTGTTTATTTTATCAATGATTTTAGAAATATTTGAGATAAATATTCCTTGGTTTTTTAATAAATTGTTGAAGTAAATTAAATCAGATCTGTATTTTATCAGTAATATTAGAAATATTTGAGTTAAATATTCCTTGGGTTTTTAATAAATTGTTGAAATCAGATCCGGTATAAAATAATTTAACACCCTTCCCTTTATATAAAATAGGCGAGGGAGGCCAACATAAAACATGAACTAATTCCATACAAGTAACCACCAAGGAAAACCCACATTGAGCACTATAGTATACACAATAGAAGGATAATAAGTGCCATACTAGTGTTTTACAAAAACCCAATGTTGTATACCATCCAAGCATGATCCTCCTTAGGATCAATGCCCCCTCCTCTAAGGGGGAGCACTCTCCAACACATTGTTAGACCAACACCGCTCCCTCTCCCATGGTGTTTCACTCTCCAAGTGTCCTCGTTCAAGGCATTACGCCTCTAGTTCTATATCACATGAAATTTTTTGCACAACACACCTCAACATGTGTGTCAAGGTGGTTACTATGCTCCAATTCTTCTCAACATAGGTGTCTAGGTCCATGCTCAACCTCCATGAAGTATGCTCCTCCACCAAAGCGTCCTAAATTCGTGTCCAAACTCCATAGGGATAAGTGCCTAGAACTCCTCTGAGGTAGGTATCCCTCTTCATGAAGCAACTGACCCGCCCATTATGTGCACCCAATGGATTAGTCATAATGTTGATTAGGATAGCAACCTCCCAAGTAAATGCATCATGTTATCACTCTAAACAAGATTAATCATCCACCCAAACTAATTCATCCATATGTCCATCAAGCATCTCCTACGAACTAGGAGACCTAGCACTTTCCTAGCTACGTGAAAACATTTTTGGTATAACCCAAAAGCTAACAAAACACTAATGAAAGAATTTAGAAGGTCAAAAGACAAGCTAGGATAAGAAATTTCCCATAAAAGAAATAGAAAAGGGGTAAGAAGGGAGTTTCCAAAGGAAGAGTAATTCCAATCCACTAATAGTGGCCTCAACCCAAAAGGATCCATCAAAAGGATGAACTAGCTTGACACTCATCACCGAGAAATCACATAGTCACAGAAATTATAACAAAAAACTGTGTGACCTGGCCTACTTCCCACTCTTCAAGGGATGGATTTGCTAAAGAGATAACTTAACTCACTCAAGGTCCAATGGGAATATTAAGAAAAGGAAAAATTTGGCCAAAAGGAGAGGGTCTATAGACCAAGGTTATTGTATTTGTTCTTGTTTTAGGGGGATCTAGCTCCATGCTTCACATGTTTTGCATATGTGATTCTAAAAGAACAAAAAATAGTTCACTTCCTCAATTCCATTCATGTCAACCTTCTTAGACTATTCTAGCACTTAAATTCCATTCATGTCAACATTCTTAGACTATTCTAGCACATAAAGTAAAAACCGAAAGGGGAGGTATTACTCACTAAAATGTGTAACCCCTAGGAGAAAAAAATTTCTCCTATTTTGGATGGTCAGCCAGAAAACAACCCTACACTGTGAAAATTTCTGAATCTAACAAACCATAAATCCTACTGCAGTAAACTAATTTGCATTACCTACTTGTGTTCTTCATTTTAACAAGTTATTTTCAGAAATATTCAGAAAATATTAATGCAAATAGACTTCAACCTACACCAATATACAAATCAAGTACTGAAACATAACTGAGACAACCACACAAAGAACACACTTGTTTTGGACTAAACGTCCCCGGAAAAACCCAATGGGGCAAAACCGGTGCAACAGCTCTGATGGTTTTCTATTATTAAGCAGTAGTTTTGAATACAAATGCTGGTTGCCCTCCAAGAAAACTAGTGACAGAGAAATACAATGGCAGAAAACCTGAGTGAGTTTTACCTCACTTCACCTGACAGATTCTGGTTGATCCGACAGCAAAACTAGCTAGCCCCAGCTACAACTGCGATGCCCCTTCGCAGTAATTGCGTGGGCCTACGTCAAGATCTCTGAGGCTTTGCATCATCTCTGTGTCAGCTCTTCTGCCCACTAACATCATCTTTCTTAGTTGTTCCGGTAGTTACGACTCTCTGTGTCGAAGGTAGCTTTCTCCCTCTGCGCTGGCCCTTATGTCTCTGCGTCAAGGCTGTATGGGCCCAGACCGGCCCATCATAACCTCTCCTCGCTAGTACGCTGCCTGCATAAGCTTCTCTTCGCCTCTCTATCAGTATTTGCGAACTACCCATGCCCCTCAACTGCAAGATCTCCCCAATCAATTTTCCTCCTGAGAACTTCTGACCTCAGAAAATCGATTTCCTCAATCTCTTTGTGTGTCTCCTCCAACTGACCCCAAGCCTCCATTTATACTTTCCATGTTGAAAAGTCAACAGCCGAGATTAAGTCTCTTATCAACGACTAATATTAAATTGGACTTGATCCTCGTCTCTTAGAAGATTCTCACCCATATTTTCATTAATACCCATTAAAATTTTAATTTTCCTAAGTTTAGACTTAGGAACCTGTTTAGTCAATTTAGTGTTATCTAAATTGCTAGTATTTATTGTCAACCCGGGGCTCGTAAGCTGATGAAGTGAAGGTGTACTATATGTACTTAAGTAACCTCTTAGAGTTTTTCTTATCGTTGGGGGTGTTGTTGTGGTTAATTATGTTCCTAGATGGAATGAGAATTTATAAACAAGTGAGTGATGGTGTGTGTGTATAGAGTGAATTCTAAATGAGTGGAAGTGTGTGTTGAGTGATCTCTAACTATTTGCTTGAAAGGAAATGCTTGGAAAGAATAAATGAAATTGAAATGACTTGAAATAAACTTGAAAGCAAATGACCACTACCAATGGCACTAGACACCGTTCAAGTTGCTGCTAATAAAAGAAAAGAGAATCACTTTTAAAACCCAAGAGTAAAGATTATCTCTCTCTAACTCGTTGCCTCAAAGCACATGTACTGTGTAAAGCACGGAAAGAAAGTAGCTTAAGTGGAATTAGAAAAGTGAGAAAAATATGCTTGAAAGACTAATGATAATAATTTGCTATTTCTAATTCTCTACTTGAGCCATATGTACTATGGAAAGCATGATTAGAAAGTAGTGAGGAAATAGTCTAGGAAGCACTTTAAAATCAAAACTTCTACTTTAAAGACTAGTGGTAATGATTTACTCTTTCTAACTCAATGCTTCGAAGCACATGTACTGTGTAAAGCACGGAAAGAAAGTAGTGAAAGAACAGTCCAAAAAGCACCCAAACAAGCTGCAAGTTAGTGATATTTTGATCTTAAAAGATAATAGTTTATGATGAAGATCATTCATGTATGTTAACAGCTCTTTGAGAAATAAGATTAAAAACTAACTATAAAGACAAAGGCAGCACTTGAATTGTCAACTTCAAATACCATTAGCTGTAAAGCAAACACAACACATATAAAAATAAATCCCGGGCTAAAAGAAACCTGCAAAGAAATAACACTGATCAGCTGAAAATAAAGGAAAACAAGTAAATGAAACTATACATGCTTAAGGAAACAAATAAGAAAATAATGAAATGCTGCACATGAAATACTTTACAAAGGCTGAGATGAGCAGGGGCCCTCTGTTCATTCAGCCACAAGAGAACTCAAAGATCTGGAAACTTCAAAACAGTGCTATATTGATTCCTCCATTTGCAAAAAGTTTACAAAACAGAGTGCTGGAATAGCACTAGAAAACAGAGTTCACAAACGCTTCTTAATTCAACACAAGTGCATCAAATTATAACTAATCAAAAGTTCTTTGAGCGTACGCAGACGCAGCAATTTATAGGAAGTTCTAAGTTATCCTACGCGTACAGCTAGTTAACAGAAAAACAATAAACAGTATGCGTATTAATGGTCCTTGGACACATCACGGCTGCGTGGATGAGTTTAGTGGTTCTTGTCGACATGGATAATAAATCCCCTGTTGGATTGCGTCCCCTGCCATCTGTAGAACATGGAAAAATCACCATTTAAGGTGACGTGACCAAGCAGCTTTCAAACACCGTTTAAACCACCTTGAGTTGACCGTGGCTAAACCAGCTTTGACCATGGGTGAAAGTGACGTGGATGGCTGGAACAATGGGACAGGAACCTCGAGCATATTGATACCTGAGTGCCCATGTGGCCCGTCTAGCAAACCGACACGTGGATCATAGTGTTTAACAAAAAGGCTGCAGGATCTTCAGATAGCTGCGGGATCATCAGATAGCTGCGGGATTCCTGCAAGTAAGTCAAAAACTAAACAAATAGTCATCCATTAGCAAAACTTGCTTGATCATGCTTATTGACACTGAATGTAATGATCTGAGAGGTTTTATGGTGAAAATAAGGCAAAAGTGAAGGAAAGATAAGGAAAAGTGGAGGAAAATGGTAGACAAATAGGTGTAGAATAGAGGTTCTACATACCCCCACTCCGAGGGTATTGCATGTCCTCATGCAATGAAAACACAATTCAGTCCATCTGCTGGGATGCCTCAGCTAGGACATCCAACCTCCTTCTCTTCCTTTGTGTAGAAACATTAACCTTTGGCCTCTTGAACATGCATCTGAATTTCAAATTAATTAAGGCTCTGTTCAGCCTTCTGCATCTCTTCTTGAGTCTGCTGTGTTTCTTCTGCCACATGCTCATGTGAAGATAGGTATTATCTTGGATTGCCTTGGCAATATCAGCTTGCTGCTTCATTTCTTCATTTCTCTGTTTAATGTGACGGTTCAGCACTTCAAGTTCATAGATTTCTTGTTTAAGTAAATCTATTTGCTGCTCATGAGGTATGACATTACTTGGGCCAGCAGTGTTTTGCTCCAATGTCTCATAATAGTTGTACACCTCTTGTTGAATTGGGTCAACAATTGGTGACTTCCTTGGACTATATTCATGTTCAATTTCAGTTTCAAACTCCGGCTGAAATGGACTGTCTTCTCTTGGAGGAGTAGCTGCCTCACGTGATGATGGACTATCCTCAAGGTCTGCTTGTGTAGCACCCTTCTCAGGTGTGCTAAGATCAACGAAGAGTGTCCTCGTGGCTTTCCTTTTATTCTGCAATCTACTACTCCTTCTTACAGTGGCAGCACTCTGTGTTTCTTTTTGTGCTTTTTCCTTTGGTTTTTGAACTTTTACTTTCTCGGAGAGGGCATTTTTCTCATGGAGTTTAGCTACCCTTTGTGCTAAAGGCTGGTTATCTCTTTCTTCATCACTAGAATGCTCTGGGGTTTGGTCAGTTTCTCGGATTATGGATTTCCCCTTATCTTGTTTTTGTTTCTTTTTGTCCTCTCTTTTCTTTTTGGCAGCTTCCTTGGCAAGTTCAGCGAGGGTTTCTGAGATGACCTCTTGAGCACTGTCTTCAGTGGGTTCAATCTCAGGTTCAGGATGATGGACTTCTATTTCTTCTACAGTTTGTCCTTCTAAGACATCAGTCTCAGAGATACTTTCCTTTCTCTTCCTTCTGCTTTTTCTAGGTATAGAAGACTCTCCAGGCTCTGCAAAATGATTCCTTACAAGGAATTTTTCCCATGTGTCTTGTTTTTCTTTTAACTGTTCTTCTATCAATAATTTTACAAGACCATGGTGACAGAGGTAAGCTTCTACATTTCGTGGATTTCGTTGAGCCATGGAACACATTTTCCTAAGGCTTTGAAATAGGAAATAAGGAAGATTTATATCATGTTCTCCTTGAAACTGCAGCATAATTTTACCATGATAGACATACAACACTCCAAATCTCCCTTCACAGGTGAAAAGCTTTTGTACTAATAACAATAGAATTTTCCATTCTTCTTTAACATGGGAAATTGGAATGCCTTTGGTGAAAACACTTGTGTCCATACCTAGGTTTTTAAAAATCCGCTTCCATTGTTGATCCTGGACTGCCCGGTTTTTGAACCAACGTTCACCGGTTTGTGGAAGAGAGGTAGCCCTTGCTATGCTTCCTTCGCTGACTGTAAATGTTAAATCACCCACCTCTGCCTGGCTGTCTTTATCCTTAAATGATCTTGCAAAGGCTTTGGTTACTTCCTTATGGTAGCCCTTAAACTTTCTGATACATTGTAACCAATTGGCGTTTTGTAGTGCCTCCTCAACCTGAGGATATGCCTCCAAGAATTTCGAACCTTCCGGTTCAGCCCTCAGAAGCTTTCCCATCGACTCTTCAGCTCTGTTTAAACACAAATTTGATGGTGACCTTACCCAGTAACTCCGTAACTTCACACAGTAACTTCTCGGTCTCTGTTCAGACTTTGTGGAACAGAGGGTATACGGTGCATAAACAGCCTCAGACACCGGGAATTCACGGCTTGAATTTAGAGTTAAGCGGTGGAATTAGCGTGGACACGGTAAAAACGGTGACTAACAGTCGTAATACGACTGTATCACAGGTTTACGGGCTATACGGCAGAGGGAAAACAGAGGATGTTTTATGGAGGTAATCGTAGTGAGTGAAAACGAAACAAGGGAGATAATGGCGAGGAATAGGGTGTTATGAACATAGAGGGTTTTGAAATGATGAACGGAACGGCTACATTCTCCAATTTCGGATGTGGAGTGACACATGGCTGCGGGACGAGAACTGAGAGACGTGATGCGGTAGGTTACGTCATTAGGGTACAAGACCTTAATGACCAAAACAGCCATATGTAATTTCAAAAATCGTGGTTATTATGAGCTGGTAGACGTGGAGGATTCGGAGATTTGTAGTCGCATGGGAAAAAGAAAATGGGTAATCATTACGTTTAGTGGCCAACAAGACATAACCCAGAAAGTTCGCATAATGAAATAACCATAGGTTTAGAGTTTTGAACATACCTCAGATCACATTTGATTTGGCTTCTGATGATTTACTAACCTTTTGTTAACTTTATTGCTAGCACATGATCTTTTCTCCTTGTCTTTGATGATTTTGAACTGTAAATATTTTCTTCAGACAAACTGTGTTTCTTGTGCAGGTACAGAAGGCTGCAGGAAAGCTAATCGGCTGCAGGATTGTCAAATGGCTGCAGAAACTGTAATGAAGTCTTCCAGCTGCATAAAATACTTTAGTTGCCTAAAAAAACTTTATTAATGAAGTGAAATGGAATGAAGGAATGAATGAATGAATGAGTGAAAAGCAGTGAGGTGAAGTGAAGATGGTAAGATGGAAGAAAATGGTGAGATGAAATAAATGAAATGGAAATGAAAGAGAGAGAGAGATTTTTTTTTTTTTGGAAAACATGAGGTGTCAGGTGACCCTGATTTTCACCTTATGTTTTCTGCATGAGACTGCCAATCAGAGATTGGTTTTCAGGCTCATACATTTATTCATTTTTTCTCCTTTTTTTTTCTTTTTTTTTTCTTTTTTTTTTCTTCTTTTTTTTTTTTATTGAAATTGAAAGAAACAGAGATTAGGTTGATGGAGGAGAAGAATTCTTCTCCACCAGCCTCATTTTAGAATCGCCTTGGAATAACTTAACAAACTCCTCTTTTGAGAGTGGCTTTTGGTAGACTTTTAACCGGTGGCCATTCACAATAAAGGGAGTTTGAAGTTCATCGATAGTCTTCACTCTAACTGCTCCATTATTAAAGACTTCATCAATCTCATATGGCCCAAGCCAATGAGTTTGAAATTTTCCTTTGAAGTCCTTAAATTTTGAATCAAACAAGAGTGTCCAATCACCCTTTTGAAACTTCTTTTCTTTGATATGTCGATCATGCCATTTGCTTCTTTGGTGCTGAACTAGATCGGTCCTTAGAATTGCATCTTGTCTCATTTCATCTAGTTCATTTAACTGGTCCAATCTGTGCTTTTGGGCTTCTGATAAGCTCATCCCCAATTGAACTGCTGTCTTGAAGGTCTTGATTTGGAACTCAATGGGGAACAGGACTTCCTTCCCATAAACAAGTTCATAGGGAGAATGTCCTGTAGTGTTCCTCCATGTAGTTCTATAGGCCCATAAGGCTTCAGGAAGCCTTTCTGCCCAATCTCTTCTATGAAGATGAACAGTCTTTGTGATGATGCTTTCCAGGACTTTATTTGTAGATTCTACTTGACCATTCGCTTGCAGATGGTATGGAGTAGATGTTCTATGCTTAATCTTACATTCCTCCATCAGCTTTTCCACCATCCTTGATGTAAATTGGCTTCCCTGATCTGTTACAATTTCTCTTGGGACACCAAAACGAGTGAAAATATCCTTGAAAAGAAATTGAACAACTGAATTTTCAGTAGCAGAAGTTAATGCTATAGCTTCTACCCACTTGGTAACATAATCAGTACAAACCAGTATATATCTATTTTGCTTGGATGGCGGATTAATTGGTCCAACAAAATCTAGAGCCCATTTCTCGAAAGGTTTGATGCATACCTGTGGCTGTAGTGGCATTTCATTTGAAAGAGTTGGTCTCCCAGTTCTCTGACAACTGTCACACCTTTTAACATATTGCTTTGCATCCTTAAAGAGAGAAGGCCAATAATATCCTGATGAAAGGATTTTATAGGCAGTCCTCTTATCAGAAAAATGTCCGCCACAAGGTTCATCATGACATGCCTTAAGGATGTCAGGCATCTCATCCTCTCGTACACATCTTCTGATCATCAAATCTGGCCCTGTTCTGAACAATTCATTAGAAATCCAAGAATAAAGTGAACTATCCTGAATGATTTTCCTTTTCTCATTAGGAAATAAATGTAAAGGTAATTTTCCAGTAACTAAATAATTAGTAATATCAGCATACCAAGGGGTTTTGGTAGTTACTGCAAACAAATACTCATCTGGAAATTTATCCTCTACCGGAGAGTCCTCATTAGTGTTTTGGATTCTGGACAAGAAGTCAGCTACCGTGTTCTGTTTACCTGGTCGATCTAACACAGTTATGTTGAATTCTTGTAAAAGCAAAAGCCATCTTGTAACTCTACCATTAGTGACTGGTTTGTTCATGAGGTATCTAATGGCAGAGTGATCAGTGTGGACAAAGGTTTCATAGCCGGTTATATAGTGTCTAAACTTGTTTATAGCATGAACAACGGCTAGAAACTCCTTTTCAGTAACAGTATAATTTAACTCGGTAGGAGTCAAATTCTTACTTGTGTAATAAATGGCATAAGGGATCAAATCTTTTTGTCCCAAAACAGCTCCTAAAGCTGTATCTGAAGCATCAGTAGAAATGTGGAAAGGGAGTTTCCAATTTGGACCCCTTAAAATGGGTGCTTCAGATATTCTAGTCTTTAAAGCTTCAAAGGCAGATTGACATTCAGGATCCCATTTAAATTCACAATCTTTAGTAAGTAATTTGAAAAGAGGGGATGCTATCCTAGTGAAGTTTTCAATAAATCTTCTGTAATAACCAGTAAACCCAAGAAAACTTCTAACATCTCTTTGGCAATTTGGAACAGGTAACTTAGAGATGACTTCTACTTTAGATCTATCAACTTTGATTCCATCTCCTGAAATATGATGTCCTAAAACAATCCCTTCAGTAAACATCATAAAACACTTTTCATGACTTAAAGAAAGATTTGTTTCCTTACATCTTACCAGTACTTTTTCCAAATTTGCCAAGGCTTCTTCAAATGTATTACCATAGACTGTGAAATCGTCCATGTATACCTCTACACAATCATGAATCAGATCTGAGAAAATTCCTAGTACAGCCCTTTGAAATGTAGCTGGTGCATTGCACAAACCAAAAGGGAGTACTCGATAGGCAAAAGTTCCCCAAGGACAAGTAAAGGTGGTTTTGTCTTGATCTTCAGGTGCTACCTGAATCTGATTGTAACCACTAAAACCATCCAAGAATGAGAAATACTTTTTACCTGCTAAAGTGTCTAATACCTGATCAATAAAAGGTAGAGGAAAATGATCCTTTAAGGTTGCCTTGTTCAATTCTCGATAGTCAATGCAAACTCTCCATTTACCATTCTTTTTGGGCACTATAACCAAGGGAGAAACCCATTGGCTATCTGAAATGGGGTAAATGAAGTTTACCTTGAGCAATTTCTGAAGTTCTTCTTTCACAATTTCCCTAAGGTTTGGATTCATCCGTCTTTGTGGCTGCCTAATAGGTCTGCTGTTTTCTTCAATGTAAATATGATGAATACAAGTCTTAGGGTCGATTCCTTTCATGTCGGTATATTCCCATGCAAAGGCAGTGGAATGTTTTTGCAACAGTTTAGTTAATTCTTCTTGTTGTAGTCTTTCCAAGTTTTTGTTAATGTTTAATGTTTTTCCTGGAAAGATTTCAACTGTAGAACTACCAAACTCTTCCATTGAGAAGAGAGACATCTGTCTAGAGGAGAGATATTCAATATCTGCATCTAACTGGAATTGTGAAGAGTCATATTCTAAAGGTGCCTCAAAATTTTCTAATGTATTTAGAATTTGACTGTCCTCACTGATTTCAGAGATGGTTAGAACAGGTTGAAGAGTATCCTCATCATCAATCCACTCATCTTCTCCTATTTCTGTTATTGCCTTTGCGGGAGGATACAAGTTGAATTTCTTGGTAGAATTACCATCTGATATATACATGTCTCCCGACCTACAACTTATGAAAGCATCAGCTGTGGCCAGCCAAGGTCTTCCTAGAATAAGAGGATGTCCTCCTAGATTTTTCTTGGGAGTTAAAATCATAAAATCAATTGGATACTCCCAAGAGTCTAGTGAGACTGGAATGTCTTCCAATACACCATCAGGTTTAATGATTGATCTGTCTGCAAGTTGCAGCAAAGTAGGTGTAAAGAGAAGGTTAGGAAGTTTTAACTGATCCATGGTCTGTCTACTCATAATGTTGATAGCGGCTCCTAAGTCAATCAAAGTATTTGGGATTTCAACCCCATTAATATGAGTTTTAACAATAGGGCTACCGGGATCTACATATTTTTGCATGGTAATTTTACCCATCATAATGTCTGCAATTTTTCCAACTAGATGTATCCTTTTGGTGTCTCTGGTTCTTTTTATTGTTTTTTTCAAACTCATCTCCTTTATTGTCTTTGCTAGAATGGGAATCTCCTTAATGGCTGTTAACAAGGGAATCTTGATACAGACATTTTTCAATTCATCTAGAAAGCTATAGTCAGCCAACCAAATCTGCTTCTCCACTCCTTTATCAATTTGCAATCTTTCAGGAAAAGCAGGAATAGCTGAAGATGTGGGTTGCTCTACTAAGGGAGTTGATTCTTTTTCTTTTTCTTTAATGCTTGGGTTTTGAAGGGATACTTCAGAACCTTTATTGACTTTGAGAGATTCTTCCTCAGAAATGCTTGGTTGTTGAGCACTTGTAGAAGGCTGGTCTAAGATTCTACCTGATCTGAGTTGGACCTCATTGAGAGGGACAACCATATAGGTAGGGAATGGTTGACCTTCCATAAGTGGTTGACCTTCCATCACATAAGCATTTTGAGGATTCCTATTATTGGGGTTTGGTTGAGGTTGAGAGAGAAGTTGATTTGGCCTCTGCTGAGATTGTAACAAGAGTTGAGAATTTTGATTTTGTGGAGGTGGTTGTTGTTGTTGAGAGAATGGTAATGACAATTGTTGACCTTGATTTGGAAGTTGGGGAGCTTGCTGATTCTGAAAGGATTGAGGATATTGATAGAATTGGGCAAATCTCCCATAAGGATTTTGCATTTGCATGCTTTGCAACCATGCTTGGAAAGGATTCTGTGGTTGTGACCAAGGTTGTTGCCAAGGATTCCAATTTGGTGGGGGCTGGAAATTCATAGAGTTGTTAAACCCTTGATTTTGCTGCCCCTGCCAAGGTCTCCTTGCAACAAAACAAAGAGATTCAAGCGTACTTGGATCTTCTTGAAAGACTGCTTTGAGGCCAGGGATTGAAGGACATTCCTTGGTCTCATGAGTTTCTGAGAAAATTACACAGGTTTCCACAACTTGTGCTTCCAAGGGACATTCCCTTAAAGCATGCTTCTTTCTACACTTCGGGCAAAAAATGGTCATAGCCTCGGCTTCTGCTTTTTGTTTATTCTGAATCTTAAGGGTATCAATTTGTTCACTAAGACTCCCTAAGATGTCAGTTTTAAATTCATCTAGCATATTACCGATTTCAGCCCTACTCACTGATCCTGTTGCAGATTTATTTGCCCTAAGGAGAGAAGGATCTCTAGGCCCTTTTTGATTTTTTGATTTGCCTCTTGAGAGATGGGTACATAGTTCTGCTATATCACTGAGAGGAAGTTGAGAAATATCCCCTTTCCCCATCATGTTTAAGATATCTATCCACTCATCCCTAATGGCTTTTAATAAGAGGGCTTTTAAGGTCTCTTCATCCAAGGTGCTCATTTTTGCTCTTTTTAAATTATATTGAAATCTCTCAAGTAAATCTTCTAAGCTCTCATCTTCTTTTTGCATCATTTTAAAAACCTCATCCTTATGATTAGTAGGCATACAATAGTCCAAATACCTATCCAAAAAGGTTTGTTTCATTTCATCCCAGGTCCTAATGGACTGAGTAAGTAACCCCATGAACCATTTCAAAGCTTGATCTTTTAATGTTGATGGGAACAGTTTGAGTTTCTGAGTATCATCCAGATAGTCATAAGTTCGACACACAACTTCAAATTCAAACAAGAATGTTTCAGGGTCCTCAGTTCTTAATCCATGAAAATTTGGGAGAACGGATGGTGATATGTTTTTCATGGTAGCTCGGGAGTCCTCATCAACAATGGGAAACCCAAATGTGTTATCCCCATCTCTATTTCCTCCAATGGGACCTCTACCTCCTCCATTGTTATTGTTATTTCCTCCTCCTCTACCTCTACCTCCTCCTTCTTCTTCTGCCATGATGATTCTCCTAGGGATTTCAAAATCTTCTGGTTCTTCTACAAAGGGTGAATGAGAAGAGATTTCTCCTTCCTCTTCAGGTGAGTCTATTTCTTCAATTACAATTGGTTTTCTGGTAGGAGAAAGAGAAGAGTCTCTTCCTAGTTCAAACTCAATAGAAGGTATAGGAGAGTCAACTCTTGGCTCTTGAATTTCAGGACTAGGAGTTTCGGTTGGAGATAAGGGAGGTATATCTTGTCTATCTCTTGAAGCAGATGGACTTGTAAAAATTGAACTTCGAGCTCTAGCTAAAAACCTTCCCCTAGAATCTCTAGCTCTATGCATGTCATTTTTATTTTATCTTCAAGTCAAGTCAAATAGTTCTTTTTCTGATCTTCCAGTTCACTCTAGGTGCAAGAAGAGAGCATACTTAAGAAACTATTAGATTAATAACTTTCTCCTTTCTGATCCTCCAGATCACTTCAAAGTGCAAGAGGAGAGCATACTTAGATAGGTTATTAACTTCTTTTCTTGAAGTTGTTGTTTTTTTTTTTTTTTTTTTTTTTTTTTTTTTTTTTCTTCTAAGAATATGGCTACTTAATTTCACTTCCCCGGCAACGGCGCCAAAATGTTTAGTCAATTTAGTGTTATCTAAATTGCTAGTATTTATTGTCAACCCGGGGCTCGTAAGCTGATGAAGTGAAGGTGTACTATATGTACTTAAGTAACCTCTTAGAGTTTTTCTTATCGTTGGGGGTGTTGTTGTGGTTAATTATGTTCCTAGATGGAATGAGAATTTATAAACAAGTGAGTGATGGTGTGTGTGTATAGAGTGAATTCTAAATGAGTGGAAGTGTGTGTTGAGTGATCTCTAACTATTTGCTTGAAAGGAAATGCTTGGAAAGAATAAATGAAATTGAAATGACTTGAAATAAACTTGAAAGCAAATGACCACTACCAATGGCACTAGACACCGTTCAAGTTGCTGCTAATAAAAGAAAAGAGAATCACTTTTAAAACCCAAGAGTAAAGATTATCTCTCTCTAACTCGATGCCTCAAAGCACATGTACTGTGTAAAGCACGGAAAGAAAGTAGCTTAAGTGGAATTAGAAAAGTGAGAAAAATATGCTTGAAAGACTAATGATAATAATTTGCTATTTCTTATTCTCTACTTCAGCCATATGTACTATGGAAAGCATGATTAGAAAGTAGTGAGGAAATAGTCTAGGAAGCACTTTAAAATCAAAACTTCTACTTTAAAGACTAGTGGTAATGATTTAATCTTTCTAACTCAATGCTTCGAAGCACATGTACTGTGTAAAGCACGGAAAGAAAGTAGTGAAAGAACAGTCCAAAAAGCACCCAAACAAGCTGCAAGTTAGTGATATTTTGATCTTAAAAGATAATAGTTTATGATGAAGATCATTCATGTATGTTAACAGCTCTTTGAGAAATAAGATTAAAAACTAACTATAAAGACAAAGGCAACACTTGAATTGTCAACTTCAAATACCATTAGCTGTAAATCAAACACAACACATATAAAAATAAATCCCGGGCTAAAAGAAACCTGCAAAGAAATAACACTGATCAGCTGAAAATAAAGGAAAACAAGTAAATGAAACTATACATGCTTAAGGAAACAAATAAGAAAATAATGAAATGCTGCACATGAAATACTTTACAAAGGCTGAGATGAGCAGGGGCCCTCTGTTCATTCAGCCACAAGAGAACTCAAAGATCTGGAAACTTCAAAACAGTGCTATATTGATTCCTCCATTTGCAAAAAGTTTACAAAACAGAGTGCTGGAATAGCACTAGAAAACAGAGTTCACAAACGCTTCTTAATTCAACACAAGTGCAGCAAATTATAACTAATCAAAAGTTCTTTGAGCGTACGCAGACGCAACAATTTATAGGAAGTTCTAAGTTATCCTACGCGTACAGCTAGTTAACAGAAAAACAATAAAACAGTATGCGTATTAATGGTCCTTGGACACATCACGGCTGCGTGGACGAGTTTAGTGGTTCTTGTCGACATGGATAATAAATCCCCTGTTGGATTGCGTCCCCTGCCATCTGTAGAACATGGACAAATCACCATTTAAGGTGACGTGACCAAGCAGCTTTCAAACACCGTTTAAACCACCTTGAGTTGACCGTGGCTAAACCAGCTTTGACCATGGGTGAAAGTGACGTGGATGGCTGGAACAATGGGACAGGAACCTCGAGCATACTGATACCTGAGTGCCCACGTGGCCCGTCTAGCAAACCGACACGTGGATCATAGTGTTTAACAAAAAGGCTGCAGGATCTTCAGATAGCTGCGGGATCATCAGATAGCTGCGGGATTCCTGCAAGTAAGTCAAAAACTAAACAAATAGTCATCCATTAGCAAAACTTGCTTGATCATGCTTATTGACACTGAATGTAATGATCTGAGAGGTTTTATGGTGAAAATAAGGAAAAAGTCAAGGAAAGATAAGGAAAAGTGGAGGAAAATGGTAGACAAATAGGTGTAGAATAGAGGTTCTACAGAACCCCATTAAAAATATTAATTATTTTAATAAAATACAATTCGGGTGGAATTTCTCCAAACGATTTCTGGGTCTTGGGGATCTCATGTGTTCTAGCCCCTCCAAAAAATTTCGGAGCTAGAGCACATCTGATGCTACCCAAAAATCAACTTACACATTGGCTTGATGATGATGATATGCCAGCTCCTCCACCATCTCCACGAGTCACTATACCTGTCACCATCCAACATTCCTCTTGAATGAAGGTGGGCTACCACTCAACAAGTACTCTGTTCATTTTTCAATCAAGTGTTTTTTATTAATGTTTTGGTCATTTAGTATGGATAAAAGGGTGATCTAAATGATTGACTTATGTTGACCATAAATTTGTTTTCTCACCTTAGCAAGGGGGTTAATTTTTATCCCTGGTGCAATGGGACCTCCCCTAAGGCCTTAGGATTATAGGAGGGGAACTACTTGGAAGACCGGGATTGAAATAGTGTGTTCATTCTCCCTCTACCATACTTAACACCTTCCACATCACATTATAAGCCCTTGATACATCTCCATTATTTGTGTTCAACTACCATTGGTTCATTGGGATGTACATACTTCTTGTCCATACAGATATATCCTTATGGAATTAAGGAGATCATCTCATTGAGATACGGCCTATGATTTCGCAATTTTCAGCCTTTGAGATAGAAGTGGACGACATCAACTCCTTTGCTTGTCATATCTTGTACTCAATTCTTGTACTCAATTCTTGCACTCAGCTAGAGACTTTTGTAGGTCCATAGAGGCACTCAATGTAAGGCTCTTTCACTACTAATTATGGATATTTGTTGGGTAGATTTAAGAATCTTGATGGAGGCCTTGTCCTTGTTCTAGGTTGTAATTTTTGGTTGAAGTTGGGCACCCTTCACATTTGGTTTCATGGGGAATTTTTGTCAAAAGATGGGAATGAAAGAACCTGAACATTGTTTACAAATTTAATGTTCGTTCTACATGATATGATGATCTGTAATGACTATCAGACATGTTTGTGGCAAATTTCTAGTTCAATTTGAGCATAGGAACAAAAAACTCTTCAGTAACATGTAATTCATTCAAACCAGAATAACTCTGGGAGTAGCTTGGATCATTCATATCTAAGGGTAGATTGGGTTCCTGGTAATGCACTTGCCGAGAAAAAGGAAGTTTTGAAGCTTTTTAATATTAATTTTCATTATTTATGAGATTTTACTAAGTTCAAAGATTGCATGTGCTAATTATTTTATTCCATTGTTTGATAGCAATAATGATGGTCATGTCAGGTTGAGAGGCCATAAAGGTGGAGCATGCAAAAGGCTTCCAAGTCCTATTGGTGCACATAGTGGCTAGGAATATTGAGGTGCTATTTCAATTCTCCTATTACAATATTGAAGCGGCAAGTACGAACCTTAGATGCCAGGCAACAATAGTACCTACAGGTATTGGTAATTGTCACTACACATGTATTTGAATGCACTAAGGGCAGTGCATAAATAAAGGTGAGGGGAATCTAATACCCCAGATTAATCTCCGAGTTGCAATGAATATGTACATATGATATTTAGGCTAGTGATCAAGCACAAACAAAATAGGCTAGTGAGCGAGATCCTATTGAGGCTTGTGTGCCTATATGTGTATAAATGTGCTAGGCTGTAGTTATGGGGGTTTGAAAGGTTAGGATTCCACAATAGAAAAAGTGTCTTGATATGTTACAATACCATAATATATCATTAAAATATAAAATGGAGTGGGCACCAATCCTATAAAAAAATATTTCCCCTATTCAGTGGGATATGGATCTATAATGGATAGGTACACCTGCGAGAGGGCCTGAAGGGTACCTGGAAACCCTTGAGGGCAACAAGAACTCATGGAAGCCACAAGGCTCTAAGACATCCCTAGCCAACCTGAGTTGGACACCCTGGAGGAGGTGACACAACCCAAGGGACTGCGAGTGCAAAGTTTGGGGTGCACTACTTGGGTGTGGGACTAATGGGGGATGTGAGCCTACTGGGTGTGGGGCTAATTGGGCTAATGGTTGGAGGTTGTTGGGGTTTGGTACCTTGGCCCTCTTCGTACTTGGTACTAGATATGTACCTAGATTGAGTAGCCATTTCCATAATGGAGTCATGACTAGGGCTGTGGAGGAGTGCCCCCCCCCCCCCCCCCCCCAAATCCTCTCCCTGACTGCTCCCACTCTCTCTCGTACGAATTTTTTAAGTCAGGAGAGGTTGGGGAGTGATTGCTCCCGACATAGAAAAAAAAAAAGACCGCTCCTTGCGGCGAAAATTGCGCAGCCAACTAGAAGGTTTTGGAGGGAGGGGAGAGGGCAAAAGAAATAAACGGCCTCCTCTCCTCCCATAATGCACCATTTGCAAGAGTGCAAGAGGGATTTTGGAATTGGAGCTTGAGTTGAGGAAGAAGATTGAGAGGATTGGTTAGAAGCTTCAGGAGCTTGAGGAGCTTACAAGGGAGATTAGAGCTTCAGATTGAAGGCACCATTGGAGAGCCAAAGTGGTAGGATCTAGACTCTAATATAGTATTTGCATTTTTTATATGTTCATTTTTAAATGAAAGATATCATCTTCTCTCTTTCCCATTGCCATTCCTCCATTTTATTACATGCAAGAAACTATAACACCACCAAAGTTCAAAACTTCAAACATCGTGGCTATATGGCTTGGAATTCTCTTGATGTTGGTTCCTTTTCTTGTTATGATGGTGTTGGGGAGAAAAAGGAGTGATGAAGAGGATGAAGAATTGGGTAGTGGTCGATTTGAAAACACTGGAGAGGAGTACCAAGAAGAAGAGGAAGAGGAGGACAATGAGAGTGGAGATGACGAGGGAAAAAAAAACAAAGTAGACTAAACTCCCTTGTGGAAATATGTTAGTAGGCTTTCAGGAAGGAAAGGGGGTGGAACCACTAAATTTACATGCCCACATTGAAAAATCACTTACACTGGTTGATAAACCTGTGCCAGAAAGCATCTTTGTGGGAAAATGGCATGGGATGGAAATAAACTAGGAATCAAAACTTGTGGAAATGTGTCACAACAGCATAGAGCCAAATACATAAGGGAAGAGCAGGAAGCCCAACACAAATCTAAAATATCAAAGGGTGATTTTGATCATGACACCATGAGCCCACAATCACATAGACTAAGAAATCCATCAACATCCACCCATGGTAGTGGACATGGAGGCACAGGCACAAGCATCCCTTTAAGGTGTAGAATCATATCATATTTCCTCGATCAAGGGTGTAGGGATGATGTGGATGAAAAAAAATTCTGGTTTCTCTATGCATGTGGGATACCATTCAATGTTCTTCGGTCACCTTATTGACATGAAATAGTTTCCGCCATCAATGATGCCCCTAAAGGATAAAAGAGCCCTAGGTATGACAAAGCTAGAACCGTGAGACTTGATCATAAAAAGCCAAAATAACACATGCTTTGGATAAATTGACAAATTCTTGGAACAACTATGGGGTATCCATTATATCTAATGGTTGGAAAAATGTAAAAGGCAAGTCATTGATAAGTGTTCTTGGTGTGTCTGCTAGTGGTGCAGTCTTCCTTTCAGCATATGGTTACTTAGAAAAGTTCAAGAACGCCATCAAAATTGCAAAGCCATTACTTCAAACAACTGAAATTATTGGGCCATACAATGTCATCCAAGTCATCACTGATAATGTTTCTAATTATAAGGTAATGGGAGCAATCATTGAGGATAAATACCCCAATGTATTTTGTTCTGGGTGTTTGGTTCACACAATAAAACTTTTAATGTGTAATGTGCCTAAATAGGAAATTAAGTGATAAACAAAGCAAGCAGACAATCCAGCAATCAGAAATGTGAAATTAACATCATACACCCATGAAAACGCTTGAAATAGAGAACTGTTGAGCCATTTTATTAAATCATCAAGGGCAAATACATCAGTGAATGGAATGGTGCACCTGGGCTTGTCTCCAAGGACAAGCATGTCAAAATCCAGGTGAGAAAATGTTGATCTAAGGGTTGCCCAACCGTTGCTCTAGACCTAATCTGCGCTACCCAGAAACTGCATTGTCTACTGGAACAAAAAGGCTGGAATCATTGCTTCCCGTGCTCAGAAAATTATAAAACTTCAGCTCTCGGATCCTTAGCAAAAACCCACCAAAACCCAAGAAGGGTTTGGCCTAGTTTAGACTTTTGAAATTCAACCCCTAAGGAGCCCGTCCTCTGCTAAAACTAGGAAACTCAACCTATCTGAATGAAGTTGGGAAAGCTCTCCAAAACTGTCCCAAATCACTAGAATGAGAAACCCTATGAATTTCCTTCCTTCCCAAGCGTGATTCTAGTGCTATGGCTCTTTCCCTCAAGACCCACGTGATGCCCAGTCTGGCCCTCTACACTGTCCTCCAAGGCCAGGTTTCGAACTGCCTATTTGTTGCATCCACCTACTCCAAAACTCCTCTCAAGTGATGACCTCCTAATGCACTTCAACTCTCCAGGTTCCTCTGGCTAGTGTTGTCCCAATGAAGCTTTGTCCACAACTATGTGTCCCCTTCTCTGACTGGCCCAGAAATAAGCATTGTTGGTTTGTCGCTAAATGTGTTGGCTATGAATCCTCCCTGGTGCTCCTCAATGTCGTATGGAATTGCCTTCCTAAGGTGGCACTCGTAGTACCCTGAAGGTAAGGTTGAATCTCCCGCTTGAGAGATTCTTGGCAAAGCATCCAGTTGACTCGTCTAAGCAGCTCGAGCAAACAGTCAAGTGATTTTCGATTTGCAAGAGTGAATGATCCCTCAAGTGAGGAGCTCTTCCTCCTTATGACTTCGTGGGCCTCCCTTTCCTCATGTGGGCCCCCTCCAACAACCATACGATTTCTCTCTAAGGAAATTCGAATTGCCCAATGCGTTTTCCCACAAGGGTGGCCCCCACCTTCCACTAGCAAATTAATCTGACCTCATTTCTCCTAAGTTGCTAAGTCGAAATTGCTTGGATCGTTTTCCTTACCAAAATTTGTACAAAATTGTGGAGAGACAAAACCTGTTACAGTCCTCCCCTCCCAAATGTTTCTTGCCCTCAAGCAACTTTAGAGCTGGGTGCTACAGAATGTGCTCACCCTCCCAGGTGGCATCCTCATCCGGCAAGTTCTTCCGATGCACCAAGAACTCCCTGATGGTCCTGCTCCTCAGATTCCTCTCCCACCTCAGCAAAATGGCCTCAAGCTCCAAAACCAAATGGCCCTCAACTCTATTGTTGTTGTCACCTGTTGTCCCAGAACCTTTTTAAGGCACGAGACATGGAATATGTTGTGAATCCTTCTCCCTAGAGGCATCTCCAGCTCGTACGCCACCTCCCAACTCACCTGATGACCCTATATGGCCCATAAAAATGTGGTTGTAACTTCTTGGCCCCCTTCTGCTTTAATGTGTACTGCCTATACGGCTGTAACCAGAGTTACACCAAATCCCCCTCCTCTAAATGTCTCTCGGTTCGGTGTCAATCTGTGTAAACATTCTCTTGGTCCTTTGTTGTCACTAAGTTATCCTTGAGAGCCTTGAGGATGTCTTGGATCTCTTGGATCCAATCTTTGGCTTTTGGGGCCTGGCTATCTCCAAAAAGAACGTCAGCAAAAGATAATGCATCATAACCATACAAGGCATGAAAAGGAGTCATACCGATGGACATGTGATGGGTGGTGTTGAAGCAATACTCGCCCAAATGTAGCCATCGAATCCAAGCCAGAGACCCGACAACTTAGTAAAATTGCCAAGTGTTGGACTGATGTGACCACTTAGTAGGTTGTATAGCAAGCCGAGCTCTTTCACTTCAACTAGACGACCAAACTCTATTGGTATGGTACCTGTCAAGTAGTTGTAGCCAAGGGAGAGGGAGGATAGCTTAGTACAATTGTTGAGTATCGCAAGGATGTTGCCGCCCAATGAATTCTCAGACAATTGTAAGAATTCCAACTCGACTAGACTACCAAACTCCGTTGATATGGTGCCTGTGAAGTAGTTAGCTGCAAGGGAGAGGGTCGATAGCTTGGTACAATTACCGAGAGTTGGAGGGATCCTTCCACCTAATGAGTTGTAACGCAGGTTGAGCTGTTCCAACTTTACTAGACGGTCAATCTCTGTTGATATGGTACCTATGAACTTGTTATTTTTGAGGGCTATCTTTTGAAGGCTTGTGCAATTAAACAGAGATTCGAGAAGGAATCCCTTGAGCATACCTTTAAACAAATAGCACCAAGATCTGTTGAGGTCAAGTATCCGCAGCGATTTAAGCTGCCCAATTTCTGGTAGAATTTCTCCTTTCAAAGAATTATCGGAAATATTTAAAGTATGCAACAAGGAGAGGTTGTCAATAGATGGTGAAATGATACCTGTGAGATTTAATCCAGGAAGGATTATGGCAATGACCCTTGGAGTGTGACTGTATTGTGTGCAGGTAATACCATACCAGGAGCATGCTTCCTCGGACTTATCAGTGGTCCAATTGGAGAGCCTTCCAGATGGATCTTTGATACGCTTTCTAAAGGACAAGAGCGTGTACATCCATCCACAGTTAGAGTTGATGACCTTCCTTCAACAGATTGCGTCCATTCAACACAGAAACTTCAGAATCCAAAGTTGATCCATTAGCCATGCGATGATACATATGGCCATCATAAAAACCATATTCAGCATGAGTATGGTTATGACTAATACTTGTTGTTGCAGTTTCATAGGATACCATGGAAACGAAGTACAGGAGCATCAAAAGAAGAATAATCTTATGCTCCATTTCTATTTTTCAGTGATACGTGAACGTCCTTCAAAGCTTTCAGCTTTGTTCTCAGCTACCTTCAACTCATATGTTTATATATAACTTGAGCCGCTATTATATAAAATTTTATGTTTGGTGAAAACATAGAAAAGACATTAAGCGAGAAAGAGAAATGGGCGTTTTGACTGGGGCAAGCATAGAAAATACATTAAGCCATGCTGATGTATTTTCTATGCTTGCCCCGGTCAATACAGTTTCATGTATTTTATATGCTTGCCCCAGTCAAAACGCCCATTTCTCTTTCTCGATTAATGTCTTTTCTATGTTTTCACCAAACAGACAAGTTTATATAATAGCAGCTCAAGTTATATATAAACATATGAGCTGAAGATAGCTGAGAACAGAGCTGGAAGCTTTGAAGGACATTCACGTATCACTGAGAAATAGAAATGGAACATAAGATTGTTCTTCTTTTGATGCTCCTGTACTTCGTCTCCATGGTATCCTGTGTAACTGCAACAACAAGTATCAGTCATAACCATACTCATGCTGAAGATGGTTTTTATGATGGCCATATGTATCATCGCATGGCTAATGGATCAACTTCGGATTCTGAAGTTTCTGTGTTGAATGGATGCAATCTATTGAAGGAAGGTCATCAATTCCAACTGTGGATAGATGTACATGCTCTCTTGTCCTTTAAAAAGCGTATCAAAGATCCATCTGGAAGGCTCTCCAATTGGACAACTGACAACTCCGAGGAAGCATGCTCCTGATATGATATTACCTGCACACAACACACCCACACTCCAAGGGTCTTTGCCATAATCCTTCCTGCATTAAATCTCACAGGTACCATTTCACCATCTATTGAAAACCTCTCCTTGTTGCATACTTTAAATATTTCGATAATTCTTTGAAAGGAGAAATTCGACAAGAAATTGGGCAGTTTAAATCGCTACGGATACTTGACCTCAGCAGATCTTGGCGGTATTTGTTTAAATGTATGCTCATGGGATCTCTTCCCGAATCTCTGTTTAATTGCACAAGCCTTCAAAAAATAGCCCTCAAAAATAACAATTTCACAGGTACCATATCAACAGAGATTGGCCCTCTAGTAAAGTTGGAACAACTCGACCTGCGTTACAACTCACTAGGTGGAAGCATCCCTCCAACTCTAGGCAATTGTACCAAGCTATCGACTTTCTCCCTTGCAGCTAACTACTTCACAGGCACCATACCAATGGAGTTTGGTAGTCTAATCAAGTTGGAATTCCTACAATTGTCTGAGAATTCATTGGGCGGCCGCATCCCTGTGATACTCGGCAATTGTACTAAGCTATCCTCCCTCTCCCTTGGCTACAACTACTTCACAGGTACCATACCAAGAGAGTTTGGTCATCTAGTTGAATTGAAAGAGCTCGGCTTGCTATACAACCTACTAGGTGGTCGCATCAATCCAACACTTGGCAATTGTACTAAGCTGTCGGGTCTCTGGCTTGGTAGTAACAACTTCACAGGTAGCATACCAACAGAGTTTGGTCGTCTAGCTGAATTGGGAATTCTGCAATTGAAAGCCAACTCCCTAGGTGGTCAGATCCCTCCCATTCTAAGAAATTGTGCCAAGCTATATATAATCGAATTGAGCTACAACCAATTGTCAGGGAGTATTCTTGGGAGTGTCTTTGACAATCTTACAACTTTGGAATTGATGTATCTGTCACATAACAATTTGGAGGGACCAATGTCGGCCTTCCGTAAATTTAGAGTATTAAAAGAGATCGATGTGTCAGAGAACTCGCTTAGTGGACATCTCGACATACAGCTTCCGGTTTCTCTGCCAGAGACCGGACAACTTAATACAATTGAAAAGTGTTGGATTGATGCGACCACCTAGTAGGTTGTATAGCAAGCCAAGCTCTTTCAATTCAACCAGACGACCAAACTCTGTTGGTATGGTACCTGTGAAGTAGTTGTAGCCAAGGGAGAGGGAGGATAGCTTAGCAAAATTTCCGAGTATCGTAGGGATGTGGCCGCTCAATGAATTCTCAGACAATTGTAAGAATCCCAACTCGACTAGACTACCAAAATTTGGTTGTATGGTGACTGTGAAGCAGTTAGCTGCAAGTGAGAGGGTCAATAGCTTGGTCTAGTTTCCGAGAGTTGGAGGGATGCTTGAGTTGTAACTCTGGTCGAGCTGTTCCAACTTTACTAGACGGCCAATCTGTGTTGATATGCTACGTGTGAAATTTTTATTTTTGAGGGCTATATTTTGAAGGCTTGTGCAATTACACGAAGATTAGGGAAGAGATCCTGTGAGCATACCTTTAAACAAATAGCCCCAACATATGCTGAGATCAAGTATGCGCAGCGATTTAAGTTGCCTAATCTCTAGTGGAATTCTCCTTTCAAAGAATTATAGGAAATATTTAAAGTATGCAACAAGGAGAGGTTGCCAATAGATGGCGAAATGGTACCTGTGAGATTTAATCCAGGAATGATTGTGACAATGACCCTTAGAGTGTGAGTGTATTGTGTGCAGGTAATACCATATCAGGAGCATGTTTCCTCAGAGTTGTTAGTGGTCCAATTGGAGAGCCTTCCAAATAGATCTTTGATACGCTTTTTAAAGGATAAGAGAGCCTGTACATCTATCCACAATTGGAATTGATGACCTTCATTCAACAGATTGCGTCCATTCAACACAGAAACTTCAGAATCCGAAGTTGATCCATTACCCATGCGATGATACATATGGCCATCATAAAAACCATCTTCAGCATGAGTATGGTTATGACTGATACTTGTTGCAGTGACACAGGGTACCATGGAGACGAAGTACAAGAGCATCAAAAGAAGAACAATCTCATGCTTCATTCATATTTCTCAGTGATACGTGAACGTCCTTCAAAGCATTCAACTCTGTTCTCGGCTACCTTCAACTCATATGTTTATAGATAACTTGAGTCGTTGTTATATAAACTTGTTTGCCTGGTGAAAACATACAAAATGCATTAAGCAAGAAAGAGAAATGGGCGTGTTGACTGGAGAAAGCATATAAAATACATGAAACCGTGCTGACTGAGGCAAGCATAGAAAATACATTAAGTCGTGTTGATGTATTTTCTATGCTTTCTGCGGTCAACACAATTTCATGTATTTTCTATGCTTGCCCTAGTCAAAACGCCCATTTCTCTTTCTCGCTTAATTTTTTTTTTATGTTTTCACGAAACAGACAAGTTTATATAATAGCGGCTCAAATTATATTTAAACATATGACGTGAAGATAGCTGAAAACATAGCTGAAAGCTTTGAAAGACGTTCACGTATCATTGAGAAACCGAAATGGAGCATAAGATTGTTCTTCTTTTGATGCTCCTGTACTTCGTCTCCATGGTATCCTGTGTAACTGCAACAACAAGTATTAGTCATAACAATACTCATGTTGAATATGGTTTTTATGATGGCCATATGTATCATCGCATGGCTAATAGATCAACTTCGGATTCTGAAGTTTCTGTGTTGAATGGATGCAATCTGTTGAAGGAAGGTCATCAATTCAAACTGTGAATGGATGTACACGCTCTCTTGTCCTTTGAAAAACGTATCAAAAATCCATCTGAAGGCTCTCCAATTAGACAACTGACAACTCCGAGGAAGCATGCTCCTGGTATGGTATTACCTACACATAACACACTCACAATCCAAAGGTAGTTGCCATAATCCTTCCTGCATTAAATCTCACAGGTATCATTTCACCATCTATTGGCAACCTCTCCTTGTTGCATACTTAAAATATTTCCGATAATTCTTTGAAAGGAGAAATTCCACAAGAAATTGGGCAGCTTAAATCGCTGCGGATACTTGACCTCAGCAGATCTTGGGGCTATTTGTTTAAAGGTATGCTCACGGGATCTCTTCCCGAATCTCTGTTTAATTGCACAAGCCTTCGAAAAATAGCGCTCAAAAATAACAATTTCGCAGGTACCATATCAACAGAGATTGACCCTCTAGTAAAGTTGGAATAGCTCGACCTGCGTTACAACTCTCTAGGTGGAACCATCCTTCCAACTCTCGGCAATTGTACCAAGCTATCGACTCTCTCCCTTGCAGCTAACTACTCCATAAGCACCATCCCAACGAAGTTTTGTAGTTTAGTCGAGTTGGAATTCTTACAATTGTCTGAGAATTCATTGGGCGGCCGCATTCCTGCGATACTCGACAATTGTACTAAGTTATCCTCCCTCTCCCTTGGCTACAACTACTTCATAGGTACCATACCAACATAATTTGGTCGTCTAGTTCAATTGAAGGAGCTCGGACTACTATACAACCTACTAGGTGATCGCATCAATCCAACACTTGGCAATTGTACTAAGCTGTCGGGTCTCTGGCTTGGTAGTAACAACTTCACAGGTAGCATACCAAAAGAGTTTGGTCGTCTAGCTGAATTTGGAATTCTACAATTGAAAACCAACTCCCTGGATGGTCAGATCCCTCCCATTTTAAGAAATCGTGCCAACCTATATATAATCGAATTAAACTACAACCAATTGTCAGGGAGTATTCTTGGGAGTGTCTTTGACAATCTTACAGCTTTGGAATTGATGTATCTGTCGCACAACAATTTGGAGGCACCAATGTCGGCCTTCCCTAAATCTTGGGTATTAAAAGAGATCGATGTGTCAGAGAACTCGCTTAGTGGACATCTTGACATACAACTTCCAGTTTCTCTGCCAGAGACCCGACAGAGTAGCACAATTGCCAAGTGTTGGATTGATGCGATCACCTAGTAGGTTGTATAGCAAGCCGATCTCTTTCAATTCAACTAGACGACCAAACTCTATTGGTATGTTACCTGTGAAGTAGTTGTAGCAAAGGGAGAGGGAGGATAGCTTCGTACAATTACCGAGTATTGCAGGGATGCGACCGCCCAATGAATTCTCAGACAATTGTAAGAATTCCACTAATTACTTTTATGTGTAATTTAATTGTTTTTAGTTGTCTCTTAAGAATTATTTTTATGTGTAATTTAATTAATTGCACTAATATTTGGAAGGTGTGACAACTTAATTCTTGGACCTGTCCCTCAGTTTAGTGTGGAAGTGAATAATTTTCTTTGTTGCTACAATTGCACTTCCTTTAATGAGTGCATATTGAATGAGTGATGGTTTTCAGGAGTGTTGTGAGAGCGTTTGAATGAAATTGTAGCTTATTATGTAGTATTTCTTCACTTTGAATCTGTGTAGAGTGTGTAACAACTTTGTTGATTTTTGAGAGTGTGCATGTAACAAATTTGGGTTTAGATTATTTTATACTAGTCATCTTCTCCCTTAGCCTAGATTGTGTATGATAGTATTGCAAAATTTAAATCCTACCTAGATCGATAATTAAATGTAAGAGTGGGTTGAGCAACATTAAAATGCAAACAATATAAAAATAATGAAGTTAAAAAAGTTTCTTGTTCAAATTATTTTGGATATACATGCATTAATATTTTGTTAACTCCTATGTCCTCACTAACATATGTTGATAAAAATGAATGGAAGAAGCATTGAAGTAATACTAATTTTTTGGTCAATAATTCATACCATTTCTTGAACGATTTAATGATATTGAAATAGTTAATTTGTATTAACACAAATAGTACTAAAGCATTTCAATGTTTAGGCCCTAAGAGTCTTCATTTTTAAACATGGATCACAAATAATTTTGAAAATTTAGATGTCTTCATCATTAACATAGTTGTTTATAACAATGTCATCTAGTGTATCATTGTTAATGTTCATATGATCTTTCAAGTAGTTAGTATTATCATCATCCTCATATTGACCTACATCATCTTCATCATCATTGAAATATGATTGTAGGTCATCCATATTGTTACTAGATGCATTTCAATCATCATTTTCTATACCATCCATATTATTGTCTTCCATAACATCATCTAACTCTATATTGTTTTCTTCTTATTCCTGAACGTAACCATCTTTAGAATCATTATGGTTGTCAATTTCTTCAATGATCTTTCATCCCTCTCTCTCATTTTATTGGCCCATCATTATTTTTCTCAGTATACACTAGTGCACCATGAAATACATGCCTTAATATTGGATCATAATGTATGAAAAATATCCATTTTGGGTCAAGAATATCTTCATAGAAAATACTCAAACATGAAAGGGTACATAAATATGTTAGGTGTATGTTATAATAATATTATTGATTAATAAACACGTGTATGTATTTGAAATAAACAATGTATTAATAGATTATTGATAATTACCATTTCTTCTTTGAGTTAAAGAAACACCTGCTCATGAATTGGTAGAATGTAAAGCTCCTTATACTCTAGTAGGAACCTTGAGGAATCTATAGAAAACAATCCACTATGGCCATCATGCATTGGTTCCCTCTAAAATGCTTCATATCATATACACTCAAAATACAACAATTAGTAGAGTGTTGATTCAAATTAATATTTTCTTGTATTTTCCCAACATATTGTAAATTCCATCCAATAGTATTCTTATCTTTGGAGCTTGATTGAATGGATTGTTTCAAGTCAACCATGATTCCATAATTGAAGGATCATCTCTTCACATCTACACATTCTACACAATAATGTCGATCATATGCCCACATTTCTAGATATTTCCTTGCCTATGAAAGATCATTTATTTCAATTAAAAAAGATATAATGGCGAATATTAAAATAGTTGATACTGTCAAAAATGTATGGAAACAACATTCTGTAGAATTCCAATTGTACCTTTCTTTCACATCCTCTAGACATTTTGATTTCATCTTATGTTATGTTTGAATATATACCTACATGTTCTATTTTATTTTAAATTTGTTCAATAACCCATTCCAGTGTGCAATATTGGCCCCATTCCCCTTGCAGATCAATAGGAAATGTGGTATTCCTTTGATTTAATCTCCTAAGTTGCCTCCTTACTTCTAACACTTCTTCTCTATTTTTTTCATAGAAATAAATCAATTTTTTCATAAAGTCCGTGTGGTACCAAAAAAACTTGTTGATTATAGCACTTTCGTCTACACATATTACATTTCAATATGTTTATTTCAAACTCGAAAGGCCATGTTATTAATTTGACAGATAATTACAAATTAAATTAAAGGTTGCAATAAAAATAACCACAGTTATCATGAGTCTACTTACTAATTCATATTTGAACACTATTAAATTTTGTTTTTTGTCTATCAATAATATTTAATGCTCACTCTTCATCCCAAAAGTGTGGCACATCTTCAAAATCCTTACCAAGTAATTCACTTAGAAATAAAAATGATTCATTGAATACGTACCCTTAAACCATACAACCCTCTAGATGTACCCTTTTTTTGACATATCGTTTTATAGATTTTATATACCTCTCAAAGAAAAACATCCACCTCATCGATATGACACTATTTAATTCAATGTCATCAAATAGGGGTATAATTAAGTGGAATTTTAGGGCGATGAAACTTGTAGGGAGCTCCTTCTCAAATACACATACAATTTCAACAATTACCTTTTTCCATCTTGGCACTTCACATTGGTGGATCTTCTTGGATCTCACCACCTAGTTTAAGAATAGTAAATTAGTATGAACCTTTAGGGAAAAATTAGAATCCAATACAATATCTCTATGTCTCTAACACATGAGCATTCCATACCACATATGTTGTAAATATTAGCAATCGACTTATGGCATTCCTCTAGTCAATAGTTAGACATCAATCCCCCCAATTTATCAAAGGTTATTAATTAATCTTTTCACACAATAGACTGTAAAAACATATTTAGTACCTAATAAATTTTATCAATAAATGACAATGATGATATATAATACCCTCATAAAATTAAGAAAATCTTGTGTTTTAAATTTTGTGATATGTCCATCAACTCTAAAAGATTTATCTGATGATGAAAGATAGCTAGTAGGAGTCCTTATTGAGCATATGCCATTTTTTAGTTGGTCTAGCTCTTCCTTTCTCAAAATCCATGGAGCTTCTGCATATTTATCATTTTCCTTGTTTGTCCATAAATGTTTTCTATCAAATTTGGTATGCGAAAGAGCAATATCTCTCCTCAAAGACAAGGTGTCATTTTCTTTTCATGTTATATGTCGAAAATTTGAATCTGGTAATTTTTTGAAGATTCACATAGGAACAAATAGGTGATATATTAATAGATCCTTCTAGTATTTTAGCTCCTAAAATATGGATTTCCTTTGAATCCTTTCCAACATTTTAATTGCAACTTGTTATGGTTCTTCAAATAAATCACCCCCATTAAAACAATCTTGCCAAGCTTTCAATTCAACATCTTCATAATATGTTAAGCCAATTAGCTAGACACATAATAATGAGAGGGCCTTTATTTTCAAATTTTTCATCAAATTGATTCTGATGGAAGTTTCTAAACCCATAATCTTGTGGTAGAAAAAATGTTGTTTGCATCCATAAATTTATGTATATCTTTAGAATATCACTCTTAAAATTGTTCTACATATCTTGGACATGCAAATATCAATTTTTTTTTGAAGCCCTGCAATTCAATAAGTAAGTTTAATAACGTTAAAGCAATAGTATAAAATTGAGTATGAAAGTTGGGATGAAAACAAATTATGAGTGTAAATACATACTTTTTTTTATCTTACCGGAACTAAAACCAAGTCTTGGGAAATCATGAATAGTCCAACATAGCACACCATACAACATGAAGAACCTATTTCATGGAGGGTGTGATATGTCATGCATTTTGATGCTTTTCCATAACCGTTGCATCTCATCAATAATAGGCACAAGATAAACATCCATGTTTTTAGCTTGATGCTTTCCTCGAACAATGAGATTCAACATAAGGTGCTACATTCTAACATTCATCCATGGGGGAATATTTTGTAGTATCAATACAACTATAAAAACAATATAATTTGAACTAATGTAAGAGAATGGGAACACTCCATCAATTGAAAGACAAAACCTGATACTACGTGGGTTCATCTTTGAACTTTATTTTCCATTTTTATTCTATGTGTTTAAATGAGTTGGAGTCGGTCAAAATTCACATGAATCCATCTTTAATCTAATTATTTGCATGTCATAACATCAATTGTGAAAGTGATTTTCCAAGAAATATTTGTTCAAGTCTAAGTATAATTCCATGTGATGTAAAACCTTCTTTGTAACTATAATACCTTGCACATCTGTACGATACCTCTTCTCTTTATATACATGCCATTATGCCTTGTCCTTGTATTAATCTCTACATAAAATTAAATCATTTTCACATCAATTAATTTGTGTATATTTAATCCCCAGCTCAACCAACAACTAATGTGACTCTTTGCAAGTTGACGGAAACACATTCTCTTCAGGGAATATTTTAGTTTTTAGTTCGTTATAAGATTGTCAAAGATTAGATCAATTGAATGTTTTAATTATCATGAACATGTTTGATATCTCAAGCTATATTGTGAATATCGATATAAAATATATGGTTTTAAAATCTTCTTAAAGAAATACAAACGAAGTTCATGGATGTTTACGAATTGTTTACACCAATTAGAAATGAATTACAACAAATAGATTTCAACTCACTCCAGTAGGGTGGTGAATCCTTTATTTGAACAACCATATTGTCACTTGACTTATAATAATATTAATGTGCATGCTAGTTTTTAGGTTCTACTTTCACCCAATTTGAACACGGGTTTCCTTGTTGCTTGCTTGATGGGGTATTTCAGGATGTTATCATCAACATTAGGTTGGTAGTAATTACCTTTGTTGTCATCATTATCGTTAACCATATGATTATTATTTCCATCATTTTTAACCTCTAATAATTTCATTTATTCCTCCATGAGTTGTGTTTTCACTATCATGATCATCATCATTAAGGCTAGGTGGCATGTCATTGGTGAATGATAATCTCATCATGCATTCAAATTTCTCAGGTGGTAGAGCTCTCTTTAAATACACTCTTTTCTCCTTTGTATGGTTTAAAGGATGGTTTGGATCATCTTGTCCAAATATTAATAGTAGAGTTGGATATTGGCTATTCATAGTCATTATTTTATCATCATCTTCTACTTATCAACAAATTCAACAATTATTTATGTTTGGAAAGAATTGGATAAATGATAAATGTGTCAATTTCAACGAAATATAATCAAATATCACTTAACAAGTACCATCCCATGTACTATAGTCTTGACTGACCATATTTTTTTAGAGAATTTATTTGTTTTGTCTGGAGGATCCATTGTCATATTAGCTTCCACCCACTGTGTTCTTCATGATTTAACAGTTTTAGGTCCACTCCCATGTACGTATGTTTTTTTTCTTTTGCTAGTTGAATGCCAAGGTTATGAACTTGCACCAATCTCCATATGAAATATGAAAAACATGAATTAATTTATTTCAAGATTTGATAATACACTATAAATTCTAATAATAATGTGAAAAATGATGGACATATCACAAAATTCTTCCTATCTTAAATCAAAATTTGATTGCCAGATGTCCCGCGACATCCATTGTGTCCCTATTTCATATTACACGATTTGTTTCCATGGAATCGTCCTTCCCCTATAATACATAACATATTCATTGTTGTTTAGTACACTAATTATATTATTTCATTAAATATTCTATCCAACACAAAAGCTCACTTTACTCATATATTTGACATATTGATATCGCGTTTTGGATTTGAAAAAAAGCATAACATAGTTTATATAACATTATTTCGTCTATGTTGCCACATTTTTGAATTCACAAACACCATCCACCTTTGGTTAAGTTTGATTTATATTCTTATCTTTATTGCATATGCATATTCCATATCTAATTCTGTGGCCACCCACATTTCTCTTGTTTATTTAGTACGTCTACATCATCAACGTCCTTTGTCCATGGCCTCCTCTAGATCTCGTAATACACAAAAATGAAATTCGTCACATATTATCAATTTTCTTTTTTTTCTCTCCATCCAATTGGCTAAACACATAATAAATTTAAGCTTAACTAGTTTTCAATGCACCTTTCTAACTAAAATGCCCCTATTTTGAATATATACCCTTTTTGTTAATTTCTACTCCCAATGTTGTGACATGACACAACTCTTATAAGTATTAGATGAGGATTATGATACATAATGGAATACTTTTTCTTTTTTGCATATTTTCATTTAACATAATTTTAAACGACTCAATATCTGTATTTTTGTATATTTAAAAAAAATGATTTGAACCTATATGTTAGAGAATATATTATTTTGAATTTTTAATTTTTAATACCTCTAAATGAACTCAATATATAATATAATAATTAGTATAAGTTAAATTATTGATGAGATATATCTCCAGTGCTACTATCCATGCTATAAAGGGGTAAAGAGTGAGTTGTGGGATTGAAAATGATTGTGTCACATGTATACATAATCAGTAAGCAACACAAACTTTAAAGGTTAAAATATGTGTATGTGACTATAACTAGTGGATTGTTACTTTACGAGACATTGGATATTAAAATAAAAAGTTTGAAATCGCACAAAATTTGGCTTTTGGGAGTCACAAAATCAATTTGTGCATCTCATTCACTCCATATTAGAGAAAAAAATCAAACACCTATCCATCCATTTTACATTACTTCTATTCAAAATAGTTAGAGGGAAGGGAGAAAAATGTAGGGAGGAAAGAGAAGGAATTTTCTATAGCTTGGAGGAAAAAACAAATCACCATATGATGCAAAAAAATGTCAAGTAGTAGAGGGAAATGAGAAGAGGGATCTAATTCTTTCCATAATGAGGTATTTTATTCTAAATTTATAGATTTCTATATGTTTGCATTGCTTGTTTAAATTTTATTTTTTAGTTTTTAATTTCAAAATTATAAAGGAAGAAATTAGGGTTTATTTTTCTATTTATAAATTTAAAATAAAAATTTGATTGCACATATGTATGGACTTCATAGTGAAAATATGAAAGACACAATGGCTTCTATAACAGAGGTAGAAGAAGTGAAAAATATACAATATACAGACTTGTGCATGCTTTCCAAATTCATAGAAGAATGATCTAGTAAAGGAACTGAAACAATCCAACCAAAGAAACCTTGTCAAATGGGATTGATTGATTCCCTGTTAACTCTTGGATTGAGAAAAAGATGTTGGAAAAAATCAATCACAATGACTTCTATGAACGTGGCAGAGGGAATAGAGAGATCCAATGTCCTAGCCACTCTTGGGACATGGGTTTCTTCCACCACCAGTAAATGTTATGCATCTTAAATTAGTGCATACAAAACTGAGGTAGAATATGAAGTTTTTTCTAGGAATATCAAAATGAAAAATAGCGGGAAATTATTCAATCATAGGTTGAAGGAATCATGCCTTCGATGCTTCTCAGAGCATCTACATCTTCCATTACAAAATATACCCATGCACATTGAAAAGGTATTCATCCATGACATGATCACTAAATTTGGTACAGGTTAGTCAGTAAGTACATAAAAGAACAAATGACTCAAAATTGCAAGAGATTCCATTGCAACCAAATGAAAAAGATAAAACAAATTCCTCTAGTATGAGCACAAAAAGAATGTGAGATGATGTATGTGTCAAGGTATCGATAGAGATCGTGAAATAATACGATAGAGCATATACATGGAGCAAGTTGAAAGAGGAGAGAAAACATGTATATAAATTTGGTCATAAGATTATTTGAAATTCATTAAATGTTTTTTTATATTTTACTTGTATACAATTAAATTGAATTAGTTTATGTTTCAGCACAAGGCCTCAAAGGTCAAGCTTTCCAGATATCAAGCCACACTTCATAGTGGCCAAACAGGCTTAGATTCCTTAATATGAAAATTTGTATGTATACTTAGTATTTGAAATTATATATATTTTTTAAATTTTGTACAAAAAAGTAAATGATTGGATATTATTTACACTAACTAGTCCATATTGGCCATTATCCATTACAATCGGAATTATATATGATACAAGAGAAAGGGTGGCCTAATTTTGTTATATGGATGGAGAATATGGTATGATTGTTTGACCTTCAATAACTTAGTTGGATATTGTTATGTTAATATTTGAATTTTGATTTCTAGTGTTGATTTGTTTATATATTTGTGCAATGAGTTAATTTGTGCTCCTATGAGTCATAACACCCTTATAAATCACCAACCTTACATTATGATCAATTCCTTAGAAATAAATATGTAATCGTGGCTTTATCAAGTCCTTTGCCAAAAACATTAGGTCAACGGAGAGATGAAAAACCATGTAATACATAACTTATATACAAAAAAATAGATTACATGGTATTGACTATGGGTACCTGGGTTGAGCACACATTACATGGGATTGCTTATGGGCCTAAGATAAATGTGTTGAGGAGCATGTGATGATTTTCTTGGAGAGCAAGAATCCTTGTTATTAAGAGAAATTAACACTTGTAACCAATGCTTAGAGAGCACACCACCCTAGGATTGGTCTCTTAATGCGTATACCTTGGAGAGAGAGAAATTCACTTAGAGACCTTATTGAGTGCATTAAATTAAATTTCTTGTGTAATTATTGCACTTTGCCAATGTTGTCGCCTGTCACCTACTCTATTTTGAGGTAAGAGAATGTATTTGTCTACATTGTACTCATTATTCCATTTATATAATTGTCATGGGAAGGTCTTAGTGCCCGTGTGATGCAATAAGGGAAGATCTAAACTTTGTGACCTAAACCATAGAGAAGAAATGAAGTTGAATCCTAGCACTAGGGTTGATCTTGATTCTTATAACTTGTCATAGAAATTATTTTCCATATGGTAGGATGAAGGGTGTAGTGAGGTCTAAAACATTTGTTTTGTCTCTCTCTCTCTCTCTCTCGCATTATATCTACAAGAGAGAGCATGAAATGAATGAAAATAAGATGCAGAGAATGTTGAGTGCTTCTTTAATGTTTCTTAGATAAAAGTCATAGGTATCTCAATAATTTTCACAACATTGACAAATTTGTTAATCATTAGAGAAATTTTGATGTCTAAAATGGGCATCCTAATGAATATTATAAAATAATAAAATAATATTAGATTACATCATAATTTTTTTTTTTCTTCATAAATACTAATTCTATTAAAGAAAATAAAAAGATATATACAATGAGGTCAAAACCTCAGAGGTGGCCGCGGCCATTCCTCAACCATAAACTCAGAGACATCACAGTTCAGGATTCTTGCCGAATTTACAGTACAGACTACAAAATTTTGTATTTGGGCCCTCACACACTGAAAGAGATTACCAGGACTGATTCCGTCATGCCCTTCATTGACCAAAAAAAAAGAAAAGCAACTATCATAGCCATTTTTATAACAAAAAGTAGAGACTATATTGGCATTTGCCACAACCTTTAACTAGAGTATGAACCAAACAGAGACACCTAACCTCAAAATTAACGACATAAAACCAAAATTGCATAGGCCACCCAGAATTGAGGAGACAGTTTTAATCTGCATGCTTTGGTGAATCCGGCGTGTCCCTATCCACCTGTATGGAAGAAGCTACCCAGGTAACGAAACCGCTTTCATCAAATGCCGATGCGCCACCATCAGGAGTGGTCACTAAATTTGAAATCCCACCTGCACTCTGAGATGGGCCGTAGGCCAGAATATCGCTCTGAGTCAGATCCACGGGCTGCTGAGGCGTTTCCGAGACATGGGCATCCTCTTGCATGTTGTCCGCCTGGAACACCATCTCTGTCATGTCCCCTTGAAGCACACTATCTCCCTGAGAGTGGGAGGGGGTAGTTGGAGCCGAGCTGACTTGATTGCTCTCTTCCTCTGTGAGAATAATGGTGATACTTGCGGTCAAAATAGACCTGTTGAGCCGGATTTGAAAAGTGAACCTGGAGGTCTGGAATGAATTATTCGGGATAGGCCTAGCTTGTTCCAGAGGCGGAGAAGAAGGGGCTACTGAGGCTGTTGGGCTAATTTATTGACTAAATTAACACAAGTATTTAATTATCAATCCGGGTTTGTAAAACTTGGAGGCAAATCCACTGTATATGGACATCAGATATAATCAAGTTTAGAAGATAAAATTTGAAGATTTAAAGAAGTACATATTACAAATATAAACCTATTTTAACCATTTCTAATTCACTTATGTAACATATGAGGGAAGAGGCTCCTAACTTAGGAAAACCAGGTTGTTCTTCCCTACAATACTACAATCATGAATATAAATGTAAGAGCACTAGTTAACAATGGTTTATGATGCAGAAGATGTAGAAGAAGATGCTCCTAACTAAGGAGGTCCATATTGTCCTTCACAATCCTAATATATCACAATCACCATTGCTTCAAACCAGAAATGCATAAATAACTTCAAATAAGAAAAGGAGAATGAAATTAAGTTTTAGTTCAAGATCAAATAGAAGGAGAATTTAACTTAAATTCTTGTGTGTCCCTTCATATGTAGATTAGAATTAAACCAATATTCATTCAGCAATCATCACACATCTAAATACATTTGAAACAAAAACTAGTCTATGAAAACTATGAAAATTAAACCAAGAAGTGTACTTAGCTTGGTGTGGGGGCCCTCCACCCTTGCCTTTCACACTTGAAGAAATATCAGCTAAAACAACTTCAGTAGATCAACCAAACATGAACAACAAATTTGGATGAAACAAGTTCTTCAAATTAGCTCCCAACTCAAATTATACAACGTTACATACAAATTCCATTACAAAAGCCATCAAAGTCTTGGCTTTAAATAGAGGTTTAATGAAACAAACTGATCTATATTATCTATAACACTCATATCTACTAATATCCACCTATCTAAGTCGAACTCATCCAATCCATCCCAAGAAATATGGTCAATCCCATAAAATCTCAAAACTGCCCTATTTCCTAGGGATTTTCTGGTGACTAGTCATGTTTGACTAGCCTTGACCGGGCCTAATAAAGCTTGTTCTGGCCGAACCAAGTGGAGTTAGCTTAGTCCTAGTTCCCAATCTATCCATACATGCATCAAACTCGAGCCCAAGTGTCCTGCAAATAGGTCATCCATATAGCTATTACGGGGATTTCTGATTCAGTCCAAAATTGCACTTGAAACTCAATTTTCATAAAAACTTTTAGAAATTGCAAAATTAAAATTAAACACCTGAATATGCATAAAATACATCAAAATGAGATGGATGTGATGGAAAATGGATGGAAAATATAAGGATTAAGTAGGTTTCCCTAAGAAAAAATAGACCCAAAACTGAGGCCCAACATCTCCCCCTTGCTGATCTTCAAGCATGTCCTCATGCTTGCCTTTGTCTCATTGATCTTCTGCCTCTATATGCTGACCTCCCTTGTTGTTCTACCAATGGCTTTGTCCCTTGAAGATGAAGCTTTCTCTTATGATTTCATGTACTTCTACTCTTTCCTTGTGGATGACTTTCTTTACCAATATATCATTCTGGATGAGCAGCTTCAGACGACAAATAAAACTTTAATTTGGCAATACATTTCGACACAGGATTCATGTCCCTCTCAAATCAACAATTTTACTCAAAGCATCCAATATCCAGTTTCCCTTACATATCATTAAAAGAAGCAATTTTTTTATGTCTAGGCATTCACTCTCAATTTAGCCACTGATTTACCCATGCAATCTTCAAAATATGGGTTGGAAGAACCATAAAAATATCCTGAAATAGATATGAACTTGAGAAAATTTCCCCCATGGAATGTAATTAGGCTCGTTCTGAAGAAAACCCATGTTTCCATTTTTCAAATTTCATTTTATTTTACTTAGAAAAAGGCAACGAAAAATAATGGCTTATCAAAATTGAAATGCATTCCTGAAATTGAATGCTCATTCAATTTGAAATCAATTTTTTTCTTTTCAATTTTTTCTCCAATATTCTGCTTACCTCTTTTCTGATGCTCTTTTTAAAACAATTGAATTGCAAGCCAAAGTAACAGCAGAACACCCTAATTCACAAACTCTTGCAACACGGGATCAAAAACACTTACACAGTGAATGATCACTGCATACGAAAATACAAGCATGCATAAATTTTCCAGCCAATCAATGTTCCTTTAAAAAAAACTAGCCTTAGAAGATCGTTCAACCCAAACAGTGAACATAACGGACATGATCTGGCAGACGCTGTCCACTCTCACACGATGCAGATCAAAGGATCAAACTATGTTGCTGAAGGAACCGTTGTGGACGCTAGTCCCTTTTGAATTATTCAGAGGAGGAAACTCTGGTAAAGTTCGCCTCACAATCTTCATAACAACAAAAAGGGTTGAAAGTCCCCAACCCATGTTGTTTGTTCCATCCTTGTACACTTTAAACTTGCAGAGAGGCTGTAATCAAAACTAAGGGTTGCGCCAGTAGAATTCAATGCCTGGATCTGCTACTCTAATTAACCCATCCAACTATTGTCATAGCAATTGTAAATAATTCAATAATTTTCAATCAATATCTACAAAAGACTGTCACTGAATAAACCCGCAGGCAATCTGATGTAATTAATCTGCAAACTCACTGTGTAATTAATCTGACTGTGATGAACTGTAGTGATTTCATGGAGTATACCTGACTGTTGTTGAAGAAGTGGCGTGATCCCTCTGTATCGTGGCCCAATTACTGCATTGTCCATTGTTAAACTGCATTTAAACACCCTACGACTTACTGATGGAAGAGTCTCAATGAATGACGACCGTGACACATCTTTGGCGGTGGTAGCAGCATTAACTGATATTTTCATTAAAAACAATATCCCGATATTTCCTAAAAAAATATTAATGAAAACGAAATAATCATGAGGAAATTGTGAGATCACCTGATATTTGATTAACGACAACAAAACTTGCAGAAATTTTTGGGAAATGGTTGTGGCAGCGTGTATCTTAAAATCTACAGGTGGCCAGCGTGTATCTATTGTGATAAATCCTTAACTGAAGTGGCATTTTCCATAGTATGACACCTCTTAAATAAAATCCGGAGTTTAAATATTCTCGTAATCCCCTAACTGTTGTTAACTTGATGGAATTGACTCTTTCTTGCCACTTGTGAAACACTTGGAATTTTTCAGAGAGAACAGTCAGCTTGGCATAGAAAATATCGGTCTCTAACTTCATCAATTTATTTCCCTTTATTTCTTCACAAAGTCTTTTAATTTCTTTGCCCAATTCCACATTATTCTCCATAGCACAGTGATTCCTCCACACAGGGTTTCTTTCTGCATTTGTTAGGCAGTCTTCTTCATTGTTATTTCTGAGCCTTCAAATAGCTGTGATGGCAAAGATGATTTACGGTTTTGGGGTTTCTGGCTTCAAAGATGGCAGAGCTCTCTCTGTTAAATGCACGGGTTTTTTTCTTTGCTATTTCAAAACGTTTTTACCATGTCACTGTTCTATTGACTGTAGCTGTAGCTTTGTTAAAACGTTTTACTTCCCACAGGGTTTTCTTCAAAACGTTTTTACCATTATACTATTTGATTGTTGTCTGGTTGCTGTCAGTTCTGTGTAACTACAGCTCACGGGTTTCAAAAGTGCTGCTTTTCGATCAAATGAGGTCTCTTCCAAGATAATCTTCACTAGGATCTGATTTACAATGCACAGGGCTGTACCTTTTTTTCCAATGCCTTTAGGCCTCAAAACATGTTTGAGCAGCAAAATTTATATTGCAGGCAGAAACAATCGAACACGCACAGACACGTTCAGAAATTGAACAAAATTTCACCATTTTATATTGTGAAATCATATTATTGCAAGCCCATACTATGAAATCATATTATATCCTTTGCCTTCCATTAGGGTGTCATATGATGGCATATATCACTGCAAACCCACCTACCTCTCCGTGCCATCATATAAACTGTTAAATGGTGGATCATAGCACGTATATGAAAATGGTATTAACGCGCAATTGTTTTATAAAAATTTTGAAACTCTTTCCTCATAAACTTTTACTTTGTTTCATATAGTTTCATATGCCTCCATATTGCATGCACGTTCCATATTGCATATGTATTCAAAGTATTTCCATATTGTGCATCTGGATTCCCTTAATTTTAAAATGACCATTTTTAGGTCATGTTTAAAATTGTTTCCATAGGACTAATGCTTGCTTTGTTTGTGTAGGTTCAACTTTTTTTTAAATCCTCACTTTGATCCATTTTGCTTTATGGAAAAAATACTTAGGGTTAGGGTTATGAAATTATGAAATGAATATGGAATATAGAAAATAAATATAGGTAAATGTACAATAATATTTTAGGGTTATGAGATGGAATGAATATGAAATGAATATAGGATTAGGTCTAAGATAATGGGTATAGGATGAGGAAAATGTATAAAATATGCATTCAGGCATTAACTCAATTTTAACAAAGTCTAAAAATTTCTATAAAAATGTAAATTTGCAAGAACAAAATTGTGCACTTACGATACTTGTACTTCCCTGTAGTATTGGATGAATGATGTTGTTCTTTAACAATATTGGATGAAGTTGTCTTGTTCGAATATCGTAGATAGATTGAGCTTATTTATGCCTTCTGTTCTAGCATCCTTCATTGATTCTGGTCCATTGCTTGTTGATGTCGTTCAGGTCCCTCTGCAATTGATTCATCATAACTCAGGTCCCCTCTGTCATGTACATTTTGATGCAATATATACATGTTTTTGCTAACATTTCAGGTCCCTCTGCAATTGATTTCAAAAATATTTCAGGTCCCTACTGCCAACAATACAAGTTCCGTCGTCAATGCAGCTGCATAACTAAGTTTATTTTTGTGAACCTTCCCCCTTGCTGATGGGAAGACTTGTGCTCAAGTGTTCTTTATTCTGGAGGATGATTCCTGCAAACTCAAACTGAAGAAATGGTAAAATAAAATATTTTCATATTGGCCAAGCTGGTTGGTTTTCCAATATGAATTCGAGTTTGTATTGTGCCACTTTCGTGGATTTTCACAACCAAACTCCTTTATTATTTTTGATCTTTTTCTATTTTTTATTTTTCTCTTTTCTGAATGGAGTTGGGGTGTAATGAGTAGGGATGTATGAAAAGCTTATGGAAATAGGTTATATTGAAGTCATGATGTAGTAGTAAGTCTAGACTTCAACATGCTTGGTCATGGAGCTTAACATACAGTATGGATGATGAACAATATGAATTCAAATCATGAACAAATGATGATGATCAAATCATGAACGATATGAATTCAATATGAAAGACTTCTTTGAAGATTGATGTGACTTGACATAGTACTGAACTTGACTGCTTCTTCTAATGATTGTCTTCATGTCTTTTTGCCTTGATCTCGATCATGTTGTAGGGTTTGGTGGTGTTGTTGGTCAACATTGAAGAGAAAGATTCAAGAGTTTGAGTTTCATTGAATGAACTCAACATCAGGTGTATCTTCACTTTTCTTTGACTTGAACATTTGTATTCATATTCTGAAATATGAATTTGATTTGGAAAATTATGTCATCTATGGAGTTCACTCCTTCATTCTTCCTATGACCTACAAAAACATAGCACTTGCCTGCAATACAACATTAAATGATGGAGGAAGAGAGGTGTACAATCTCTCTTCTTCCAATATATATGTAAATCATTACAAACATTGCTTAGAAAACAAGTCCAAATATGATATGCAAACAAAATTCATTTATTTACCCTTTTGAGGAATGGTGGCCAGCCTAGACCTCCTAGCGGTATTTTGTTTACAAAATATTCGTTTGATATCCTATTAGAGTGATTCCAAAGCCAAGTTAAAGTTAATTCATATGGCTACCTCCAGTATAAACAGGTTTTCAAAATGATGTAAAATGATATGGTAAAAATTATAAGGAGTGCCATATTTGAGAGAGCTGTTTGTTAATTTTTAACTAGACCAACAGTCACTATTTGAAGCGTAACGTTTTCGATAAATATGAGATGAATGTGATTCCACTTGGATATTAAAGTAGATATATTTTTGTATTTCCAATAGAAACAGGTTTTAAAAATTCTTTGGCTTGATATCACGAAATTGGTGATGAACAGACCTAGGAGGCAGAGTTTTGCTATATTGTTTTGAAGACATGCAGTGGTTAAATGTGGCATAAATTTTTCATTGCACCTCCAAATGGGATGATTCAAATTGTGTATTAAACTAGACTTGAATATATATCTCCCATATAAACAGGTTTTGAAAAGAAGATGATTTGATATGTCAAATATGCCAATGAACAGTCAAAACCTAGAATTGTCACCATGCAGATTTTTCGACAAACAGTTAGTATTTCAAGAATAACTTTTTCATATGATACCTGATTGAAGTGATTCAAATTTATTTGGAAACTAGATTCAAAGGGCTATCTTCCCTATGAATTTTAGTTAAAAATTTTTCCATTAGACACTTCAAATATAGGCTGTACTAACTCTGTTTTCAACATGTCACTTGAGACCTAGTTTTGATTTTGATCACATTTTTATTTGTGATATAAATTGAAAACTTCAGAATGGATTCCAAAACTAGATTTCAAGAGATATGTAAACAAACCATGATTTCAAAGTGATCCTATATGGTTACCCAAAATAGGATTGGTCTTACTGCATTTTGCCATGTAGTCCTTTCAAATGAATATTGAACAATGATTTGAAGAAATTGTTTGAAACAAATTTATTATGGAAGTCTTATTGTGAGTTTATTCTACTTGTTTATTTATTCTATTCTATCCTATTCTATTTTATAAAATAATTCATTCTCTCAAGTATAAGAGAATTTCTAGTGCATCCATTTTCGTAAGAAGATCATAAGTAACCTCATATCCAAATTTGAAAAATATACTTTAAGGTATGTTTGGACATGAAAATTTATTTGATCAAGATTTGATGAGAAAGAATGTTGAATAATGGAGTAGTGTTGTGAGCTAATGACTAGTTGAAACCAAGTTCTAAGATGATCTTTGTCTGCTTGGTTCTCATTAATTGTCATAGCACAAAATTCTTCTTGTGGTACTTGTTCAAAATCTTGTATGCCCAAGGGATCGTGTGATATACTTGCTAGAAATTCTTCAATTTCTGGCTCTAATGTTTGATCTTCATTGCCTGTGATCCATGACTCATTCACCTCCTCACAAAGATAGCTAGAAGAAAGTTCTAGGTTCTCTTCCCGTGGATCATCTTCATGGATGTTTTGTTGCTCTTCTATCCTTTGACATAAAGATTCAACCCTAGTGAGCATTCTAAATTGAGAACAAGGACTTGAAAATAGTTTTGTGGTAGCATAACCTCCTTCTCTAAATTATTTCTTTAACATCATTCTTTAGATCTTGTCTTGCAAATGGATTTTGCAGTTATTTTTTATTTTATGTTTTTGTTGGGGGGTTTGTTTTGGGAAATCTACTTCTAGGATCTCTATTTCTAAGCATAAAGAAACATAACTAAGAGAAATGCATACTAACTAGATTTTTAGTGTTTTTGTGTATCTTCTATTTGACTATGCTGATAATTACCTCCCCGGCAACGGCGCCAAAATGTTGGGCTAATTTATTGACTAAATTAACACAAGTATTTAATTATCAATCCGGGTTTGTAAAACTTGGAGGCAAATCCACTGTATATGGACATCAGATATAATCAAGTTTAGAAGATAAAATTTGAATATTTAAAGAAGTACATATTACAAATATAAACCTATTTTAACCATTTCTAATTCACTTATGTAATATATGAGGGAAGAGGCTCCTAACTTAGAAAAACCAGGTTGTTCTTCCCTACAATACTACAATCATGAAGATAAATCTAAGAGCACTAATTAACAATGGTTTATGATGCAGAAGATGTAGAAGAAGATGCTCCTAACTAAGGAGGTCCATATTGTACTTCACAATCCTAATATATCACAATCATCATTGCTTCAAACCAGAAATGCATAAATAACTTCAAATAAGAAAAGGAGAATGAAATTCAATTTTAGTTCAAGATCAAATAGAAGGAGAATTTAACTTAAATTCTTGTGTGTCCCTTCATATGTAGATTAGAATTAAACCAATATTCATTCAGCAATCATCACACATCTAAATACATTTGAAACAAAAAACTAGTCTATGAAAACTATGAAAATTAAACCAAGAAGTGTACTTAGCTTGGTGTGGGGGCCCTCCACCCTTGCCTTTCACACTTGAAGAAATATCAGCTAAAACAACTTCAGTAGATCAACCAAGCATGAACAACAAATTGGGATGAAACAAGTTCTTCAAATTAGCTCCCAACTCAAATTATACAACATTACATACAAATTCCATTACAAAAGCCATCAAAGTCTTGGCTTTAAATAGTGGTTTAATGAAACAAACTGATCTATATTATCTCTAACACTCATATCTACTCATATCCACCTATCTAAGTCAAACTCATCCAATCCATCCCAAGAAATATGGTCAATCCCATAAAATCTCAAAACTGCCCTATTTCCTAGGGATTTTCTGGTGACTAGTCATGTTTGACCAGCCTTGACCGGGCCTAATAAAGCTTGTTCTGGCCGAACCAAGTGGAGTTAGCTTCGTCCTAGTTCCCAAGCTGTCCATCCATGCATCAAACTCGAGCCCAAGTGTCCTGCAAATAGGTCATCCATATAGCTATTACGGGAATTTTTGATTCAGTCCAAAATTGCACTTGAAACTCAATTTTCATAAAAACTTTTAGAAATTGCAAAATTAAAATTAAACACCTGAATATGCATAAAATACATCAAAATGAGATGGATGTGATGGAAAATGGATGGAAAATATAAGGATTAAGTAGGTTTCCCTAAGCAAAAATAGACCCAAAACTGAGGCCCAACAGAGGCGATAGGGACAAAATTCTGTGGAACAGGGCGAGAAGGGCGGCCTCTGTTCCCGGTATGGCTGCCTCTACGAGGGATACCTCGGCGTCGAGGCATACTCAGAAATACAAATTGACAGAGAGAGGGATTGAGGCAGAGCAAGCCAATAACCAGAGGAACAGAGAGAGTTTCAGAGAACTTACAAACCGAGGCTGGAAGCCAAATTCAGAATTCCAAACAATGGTACTAAAATTGTTCTGCTTCACCATAAAAAGAACCAGTGACTGAGGCAGGTGTATTGGTCAGATCCATACCTATAAACTGATCTGTCTGCCGATCAACCATGCTCTTATTAATGCCTGACTGCAAGACCAACATTCGAGACTGCCCAGTATTGAATTTGTTGGATACCTATACCAATAGGTTTCATATTTCATGATTGGCAAGAGAAGGTCCAAATATGCTCTGCTTTGAGTTCACAAAGATCCCATATTTCCTAGAGAGCAAGAAGGTGTGTAAAGTGTTTCAATGTTGATGACCTTATTTCAATTTTGATGGGTGATCCAACAGTTTAACCTGGATCATGCCATGTGTTCAATTTTATGCTATAGACTAGAGAAAGAAGTCTGTCCAAACAGCTGAATCTTGGCAGACAACTAGTTTAGGTAGAGAAGAAAAGGTTCCCAACAGCTTAATCTGGGACCTTGGAAGAGACAAGGGTAGAAGTAGATAGAAAAAGCAAAAGAAAAAGCCAAAGAAAAGAAAAGGCAAGTAAGGGTTTGCAAGTCCAAATGCACCCTCCAAGAAGGAACAAAAAATGCTAGGTAAGTAGCTGGGTAGGTAGTTGGGGTTGCAGAAAGGTTATCCCTATCATTGCAAGAATGGTGATGGTGGGCAGCAAGGCAAAAGATTACAGCAGGAAGCATGACTAATTTCCCTCACTCCCCTCCAATTTCATTTCTAACATTCCCCATCAGCTTAGATTCATGGAAAAGACTAAGGTTTCATAGTGGTTCTTAATCTTTAAGAAGCCACATTTCTTGTCTAAAGATCTTTTCATTTTGATCTACTCTTAAAACCAAGTTTGTTTCATATAAACTTGATGGTTTCTCCCTCCACTTACCCCCTCCTCCATACTAACACTAACCCTACTATATAAATCCCTTATATCACCTTTATCCCTAATATTACTAACACTAAGGTGTATAAACCCCAAAATCTTATAAATACCCACCCCCCTTGGCATTATAGCCAATAAAGTCTTGAGTCAGGGATCAAATGACACCATGTCATGTTGATGAACCTATGCCAGCTACCCCTTCCCCTTCATAAGCCAATTTCCCTATTTTTACCCCTTTTGCACATAAAAAACCCATAAAAAGCTCTAAATTCCACCTTTACCTGCTTCAAAGGGCAAAAAGCATCAAAAACCCACTTTCCGCCATATAACCAAGGTTAAGCGCATATAATTGTTTTTTCAAAATACATTAGAAATGCGTTCAAAACATGTTTTATTGCCCCCCGCCCGCTTCCGTATATGCCGCCGATGTCACCTCCCCGACGACCGTTAGATCAGGCCCTCCAGATCTGACAGCCCTGATCGCGTCGGAGTCCTTCCGACGTCCGACAGTTACCCGTACTATCTCCCTGTCACGTCAGGCGTCCGACCATCGTCCGATCAACCTCCGCAGATCCAACGGTCACCCTGACGTCGGAGCCTATCCGCTGCATGAAGATTATCTCCCGACGTCCGTATTTTGAGGACGTCACTCCGCTGCCACGCGCCCTCACCACGATGCGTCGGAGGTACAACTGACGGATACCGCCCCCGTACAGGGAGCGGTGCGATACGAAACCACTGTTGGTTTCCGGTTTCCCCCATCCCGCCTGCTCACATCATCGCCGCGTCAGCAACCCGTCATCGCTCCGTCACCCAGGTACGCTGTCTCGTCAGTCTCTTGCCCTGCCATTGGTCCACCTGTCCTGCCATGTCACTGCCCCTGTGGACCAACCAGACCTCGCCACGTCACCTGATGACGTCAGCATGACGTCATCCGACCTTGACCCCACCAATGACGTCATGCTGACGTCAACATGGATTCGCGCCAAAAGCACCAAAAGGTCTATTTTAGCCAAAAATTCGGGTTTTTTGCCATTTTTGTGCGTTCGTCGTTGTTTTACTCTGCATGCAAACTACATCTAAACCTGCACCAGCCGCGGAAAAAAGCTTCTTGACCACCAGAACGTCCATTTCTTCAGTGCCAAAAAGCTTTGACCGATCCAAATCTACAGGTATTCCTCATCCGAGCTCTAAAACTCCATTTTCTCTGCATTTCGCATAGCAATGAGTAGCAGACCTTAGGAGCAGAAATTCACCGTTAAAAAACCACTGAATTGCCATTTAAACTCGACCAGAGCCGTCACTAAGCTTCTGCCAAGACAATTGTAGGCAATTCGAAAGAAAATTGTCACTGGTTCGCGCAATCGTGAACCCGCCACCTGCAGGAGACAAATACACCGCAAAAGAGTATTATCTGAACATTTCCGCCACCCACATAATCACACAGAGGCAGTATTTCAACTACTGCAGCCTTACTTCCACCTTTCACTTACAAAACCATCATCCTCTGCAAAGAAACCTTGTTGCTGTTACTCTGCATAAAAACACAGTCCCTAAACAGGCAGAAAATCCTAAAGAAGAGTCATGGACCCCCCTGTAGCTCCTATAGCCCTCAATGTGGCTCCCCTGAATGTCCCTAATAGAACATTGGACACCAGAGCATTAGCAGACTTGGACTACAAGATAACAGAGGAAATGTTGAGCAGAAGCAGGTTCCATTTACAAATACTAAATGAGATAAAGATCAAACATGAGAGGGGGAAAGACATCCTGGGAATTTGGGATTCATTCCTCCCAATATTCAAGCTTCCTCAGGTTAATCAATTCCCTGAGCTTGTGCACATAGTTGCTGAACACTATGATGCATCCCAGAGGGCAGTGCTAGACCCTGCAGGCTCAATTCTATTCCTCATTACCCCTGAAGCCATCAGGGAGATGTTGCAGTTCCAGACAGATCAAAAGTTGGTCCCTCTGTCACTAGCTGATTTAATAGTACAGGGAGCCAGAACCACAAAGGCCCAAATTACAAAGATCAACCAGCTGTTCATCAAGGCTGACACTCTACAAATTCCTCCTATCAACTGTGTTTACCTCAACCAATTGGGCCTAGACCTGGTTGACATGATCAGTCCCATCCTGGGATATGATTCAATAGAACATGTGGATGAAACAGTTATACAAATGATGCTTATGTTTTCCCCAGGAAAGAAGCCAACCCACTATGATTATGCCACATACATATCAGATAAGATGCATGAGCAGTTGATGAATTTGTCAAGAGAAAGGGTATTTAGATACACCTCTTACCTATATCATCTGCTCCTATACTTCCAGCATGATAAGTTCTCCTTCCCAAAGAAGAGAGTAGATGCACAGGGCAATCTGAGATCAGTAGTGTATTGGACATCCGTTTTTCATGTAGTAAGCCATTCTCCATACACCTACTGCGAATTTATTGATCTTTTCATCCATCCAGCCTTGACTCTACTGTTGGGTTCGGCTCCTCCCAGATTGACAGATGAGATGAAAAGACTCCTTCAGCTATCAAAAGTATACAGCATTGGGGATTGGTATTTCTACCAACACCACACCGTCATTAGAATATATGGGTGTGAGTTGCCCCCTTTTAGACTACCCAGATTTGTGCCTATGAGGCTATTTGCCTTAGAATACTTCAGGCAGTTTGGCTTTGTGGATATGTTCCACTTCTCAGGCAGAGGTAAAAAGGCACAGCTAAAGGTCAAAAGTCAACTTGGCCATTTCCTCTACAATGAAAGGGATGAAGGGTGGAAGGAAGCAGACACAATACTGGGGGGATTTGGTCTCAAATACAGTTTCATATGGAAACCCTATGACCCCAACAACTTCATCACAATGAGGAGACTCAAATACAAACTGTCTGCTTATGGTCATTATAGCCTCCCTGACTTAGAAAAATATGCCAACCAAAGCAAGTGGAAAAGAGGAACTTTAGAAGAAAATGTGACTCAAGAAGAGCTTAATCAAAGAGCTCTAAACAACCAAAAGAAGATGGCTGACCTTGAGTTTTATTCACAGGTCCCCTCACTGCCAAGCACACAAATTGGAGCAGCAGCCTCCTCTTCAACCACCCCACAGCAAACTACAAGAGTTGCTGGAAAAGTATCAGAAAAGGGAAAGGAAAAGGAAGTGGAGGCAGAGAAAGAGATGGAGCAGGAGCAACAGCAGGAACAGCAACAAAAACAACAGCAGCAAGCAGAAGGCCTGTAGCAAGGGCAGCAAGAAGAATCAGGGCAGCAAGAGCAACAACAGCAAGAAGAACAAGGGCAAGAGCAGCTTGCCCAGCAAAAGAAAACAGTGGAGACTACTCAAACCACTGAAAGAACAGTGCCTACAAGACAAGACACTACATTTGATGCCTCGGTCCTGCAAACCCCTCAAAAGGAGGATACATTTGTCTTCAGAAAAAGGGACAGAGAGACTCCCTTGACATCCTCTATAGACCAAGGAGAGAAAAGGCAAAGACTCAATGACTTTCCAGAGGATGATATAGCGATAAGAGAAGCATTAGGCATGGGCCCACCCAGCAGAGAAACTTCAGCAAGTTCCTTCCAGCAGGAACAAGACAGGACCATGGGAGGGGAGGTCAGCTCCTCTAGCCAGCAGAAAGAAGGACAAGTAAGTATCAAGCAGCAGTTTATAGACATTAAGAGGAGGAGTGACCCTATTAAGGCGCAATTGTACAATCACCTGCTGAACATGGCTCCTTCCAATCAGCAGAGGCTTATGTCTGCTATTGATGTAAGTGAAGGCAAATTGACAATGAGTCACTTTATGCCCACGGCACTCCGGCCACAATCCACTGCTGACTATCGTAGGACCAACCTAGAGGTCCTTGCCAAAGACATACACCCTATGGACAAAATCGAGCTGCATAAGCAAACTGGAGAAATGGTGTATGCTGCATTGGCCGATAAGACTTTGGACAATTATAAATTAACAAGCAGTCTGAATGCCACAGCTTCCCAGCTGGAACTAGAGAGGGCCTCTTCTCAGGCCAAAGATAATAGGATAAGATCCCTGGAGGAAATTATTATAGAAATTGGGCACAATCCCAATGACATCAAAGGGATACAAGAGATCCTGAAAATTAGAGATGCTGACATGGCTGCACTAAGAAAGAAGATCAAAATTCCAGCCACTATCCATCCACAGACTGATGAGGTAGCAAAGCAAAGGTATGAGCAGGATTCTACTGCCCTGCTAGTTTCTATTTACAAAGAGCTTGTGAAGGCACAAGAAAAATTGGGGCAATATGAAGCTGCACAAGCACCGCCACAAGCATCATCAAAACAAGCACAAGAAGGGCAGACATCTCAGCCCCCTCCGCAGGTCATAAATCTTGAGGAGACTGTTCCTACTACCGTACCTCCACCCCAACAGGATGAACAACCAGCCACATCTACTTCAGCAGCACCCATCAACACAGATCAGAGCCTAGACATGCAAAAGCTAAAGAATGAAATACAAGTGCTGGAAGCCCAGATGACACAGCTGAATGAAACTAAGGAACAGCTGGCCAAGATAAATGAAAGGCATGATAAAACAAAAAGAGAAGTGGGAGAGAAGGCCAGGGAAATCAAAGCCCTTAAAGACAAAATCAAGGAGCTTGAGAATGAGCTCAAGCTAGATAAAATCATAGCTGAGATCAGAGCAATGATATGGTCCAATATTGGTAAATCCATCAACAACCAATGCACATACATTGAGACAATCCATGAGCAACTAGAGCTCATTCCAAAGGCACAGAGAGAAATCAGAACATCAAGGGCCTTATTGGGAAATATGCCTGAAATTGCTACAAGAATGATCAACGTGCTCAATCACAAAACAAGTTCTCAGTTGGCCATCATGGGAATTGCAAATAGAACTGAGACTATTCAAATGATCAAGAGGGTTCTCACTCTTAGAAATCTGGTGCAGACATTGGACAGAAGGACCCAGGATATGCAAACAGAGGTAAACAGGTTCATGGAGAGATTCCAGGTATTGCAGAATAAAGGACTCCCTAGCTTGCTGAACAGCGGAGGGAAACTATTCACCCATGAACAGTATGCCAAAAGAGTGAACGTTTTTGCCTCATCACAGGTCAATGAGAAGGCCAGCACTTCAGAAGACACAGGGCCTATTACAGGACAGATTTTTTATAGTAAGATAGAAAATCTACTTTTTGTGATGAATGAAATTAATCACTTGTTTGATGTAGCCCCGAATTTTTTCAAGTATACAGAAGCTAAAGAGACAATGGAGGCCATCCTCAGGCATCAGCTCCCTACACAGGAATGGTGGACAGATGCCATCCAGAGAATTTTGTAAACATTAAGCCATGCATCAATTCCCGTTTCTTCTACAAATTTTGATGAAAAGAACAGTCAGCAAAGTCAGCAGGCATCATAAATTCAAAGCTGAGCCAACTCAGCAGATGAAGCGGCCAACAAAGCAGGAAAAGACAAACACAGCTGGCAAAGCCGAGAACTCATTGCGCAGGCAAAAGTAAATCCGTACCTACAGGATTAATACAGAGTAATGTAACCGACTCAGTGACTCCTTAAAAGTCAAACAATCCTCTGACAGATATAAAGGGCATTTACGCTGCATTTAACATTGTAATAACTTCTTGCCTGCTTTCTGAACAACTACTGAAGATATTTTCTCTCTCTCAGATGACTCAATACCTGAGATATTTTGTACATATTACTATATAAACCCCTTCGCATGATATAGCAAGGGTTGTTGGAAATTTCTCCTAAAGAGTCTCTTATGCTGTAATTGTTTTCTGAAAGTCAATAAAGGAAAGCAATGGATTTTCGTGGATGCTTGATGTGTTGAAGATGTTCTGTGCCTGTTCATGACTGCTGGATCCCTGCGTATCTTATCATGCAATAAGTCTCTGTAACCTTCTCCATGTTAATTTTGTTTTGTTATACATCCATATACGCTATCTGATTTCCCATATTAAGCAACAGAGAAAAAGAATAACTCCCAGGATTTGCTCACTGAGCACCCTGAGTTCAGTCTATGTTGTTTACTAAGTGTTTTCTTTAGATGTGATCTATATAAAGTGTGATTCTTAGTTGCTGCACTTTAAGAAAACATCTTTCATATTGGCCACTGTCATAGGAATTCATACTTTGCTCCTGTGCTCTGCGTTCATCTTCATTTCACCAACATAACAGAAAATTCTTAACAGATTTCTGCTGGTTGACACATATCATCACTCAAATTTCAACTTGTCTGTTAAAGTACACAATAGGCCTTGCAGTTATAACAATACTCAACATACGAGATTATCTCACAGCATCTAGACTCCATTGCCCAATGGAAGCTCACAATCAAATTATTACATCATAAGACCTGAAAGAAATCCTTCAACCAAACATAAACAAAACCCAAGCATCATAGCTAGCCTAAAACACAATTATAACAAAGATAAGTCATAAAGAGAGAGCCCTCTCTGGTTGCAGTTAGGCTAGGAACTGTAACCCAAAGATTGGTTAGTGGTTACCCCGGCCGTATTCCCTTGGGAGTCATAGGGAACAACTTGGGTGTTAACATAATTGGCGACTCCACTGGGGACTCTTAAAATTTTTCAATTTCTATCTATCTTCCAGAGCTACCATCAAGCCTGAAACCAGCCAAGAGGCCTTAGGACTGTTTCTGTAATACAGGGACAGCTTTAGGGAAGAGCTAGTTAGGGAATCTTCATCCTAGCTTTGAAACATATATAAGCATTCCAAAATTTTCATCCAGTTCTTGCATATATAAACTTCTTGTACAAATTCAAAAGAATATTTAGAAGCTGGCTCCCAAAAGAAACCCAAGGCACACTAGGGCAAACCCTGACCCTAATCAACCCATCATTGTTGATAATCTGAATATTATTCCAAAGAACATAAGGAGACAGCAAAAGCAGGAGAAGCCTGCTGATTCAGATATAAGTTCAGATCAACCTATCCTCATTCCCACTCCTTGCAAAGTTCTTTTCCGGTCCACCCCTAGTTCTCCTAGTTCACCATCAACACCCCAAAGCCCTCCTCTCACATCTTCACCCACTGCACATACTCTTTCAACCAGTTCCCTGTTTGTTACCCATCCTATTAACCCTGTTACACCAGTAATCCCTGTTGTCCCATTTGTTCCTATTAACCCTCTAAACCTCATAAACATGGCTAACAGGTATGCACCTCTGCAGATACCAGCTAATGCTGCAGCTCTACCCCAAGACTACCAAACCAAAATCTCATTTTTTGACTCCAATGGCCCTTTGACAGCTGTCCAGCATGCTAAGAAGATGCAAGACCACTTTGAGACCTATGAAATAGATGATGACAGTGTCAGGATGAGAATTTTTGTTCAAAGCTTAACTGGGGATGTTAGAACCTGGTTTAGATCCCTGAATGCAAACTCCATTACCACTCCTGAGGAGCTTTACCAAGCTTTTACCAATAGATGGGAGAAAAAGAAAGATCCACTCCACATACTTGGTGAATATGACACCATTAAGAGAGGTCCCCAAGAAACAATTTTGGAATATTGTGCTAGGTTTAACAATGCATATAATGCCATCCCACAGAACTTAAGGCCCCCTCCTGATTTAGCCCTATATAAATTCCCTGACGGTTTTGACCCTGATATGGCCTATCAACTGAAAGAAAGAGATCCTCCAACCCTTGCAGAAGCTCAAAGGGTTGCTGTCACAGTAGAGGCTAACCTAATCGCCAAAAGAAATAGGGCAAAGTTGGAGAAAAGGACTACCTTCAAAGAAGAACCCTCGGGTTTTGATCAGAAGTTAGATGCAATACTGAACAACATGAAGAGACTGGGTGAAAGAGTGGAATCAGTTGAAAGAAAATCATCATGGGAAGCATCACAAAGCAACCCTCCTAGAAATCCGAATTTTAGGAGAACTCAGAACCCTAACATAGGAAAGACAAGTGCTGACCAAGACATTAGACCCCCTTTTCAAGAAAACTATGCAGAAACTTCCACATCCAATCAGCTCAATGAAGATCCTGAAATTAACTTAATGGGTCTGGATGGTAAAAGCCATGTTTTCTTAACACAAGAAGACCATGAGGAGGATGAAATCAAAACATTCCAAACTAAATCAGGAGAATCCTTTGACTTCAAACAAGGATATGATACTGCTGTCTATGAAGTCCATAAACAGTACAAACTAAGGAGTCGGACTGTAAATGTAAATCAGCCTGAAAAGATAAAGGATAAACAGAGGTCTAAAGAAACCATGATCACAGAACCTAATGACAAAATAAACTTGCCTGCAGAAGAAATTGTGGTTGAAGAGGTTACTGAACTACTGTCACCACTACAATAGCCCATGGCAACTTCGTCTTCTCACCCTGATTCAAATTTTACCCCTCAAGACATGAGTAAAAGGGGCAGGTCTCAAAGTCAAGATGATATCCAACAAGAAGATTTAATGAACAAAGAAAAGACTGCTATCCGTGACTCTAAAACCCAAATTGACAAACCTTTTGACCTAGCCACAGAGATTGGCAAGCTAAAAATAGCAATTCCCCTCTCAGAGCTAGCCAAGCATGACATCTATAAGCAACAGATCAAGAAATCCCTTCAACTCACTAGTAGCAAAGATGATGTGAATGTGCTAGATGACACTCCGGAATTACTGTTTGGCCCAGAGGTAGATGGAAAAACAACAGTCACAGGGATATTACCTTTTTATATCAGCCTGCATGTTCATGATAAAATACTACATAATGCAATGTTCGACTCAGGTGCCTCTCACAACCTTATGCCAAAAGCAGTCATGGAAAGATTGAACTTGGATATAACAAGACCATACAAAGACCTGTTTTCTTTTGATTCTAGCCAAGTCAAATGTTTGGGATTAATAAAAGATTTATGTGTGTCTCTGGTACAATATCCCAACAAAACCATTCTAATGGATGTTGTTGTCGCTGATATCCCACCTAAATATGGGATGCTGTTATCAAGATCATGGGGAGCCAAGCTCCAAGGCTCCCTGCAATTAGATATGTCATATGCCACCATCTCTGTCTTTGGGCAACCAAAAAGACTTTACAGGGAAACACTCATGAAGTATATGGTCAGCAGTGAAGAAAAGCCTCAAAATTTTCCAATATATGCTGTCCATTCGGACATAGACTCCTTCATTCTCTTCAATGACAGCGCAAGCCTCTCAAACAATGATATTGGGACTAACAAATTCTGGCAAGAACAAAGCATTAATCAAGCAAGTAGCACCCACAAAACGTCAATCAGTCCAATAACAGACATCATCCCTCCTCTAGTTGTCAAAGAGTGTCAAACAAGTGATGAAACTATTCTAGAAAACAAGCTGGAAAAGAAACCCCAACTCCTGCTTACATTGCCATCTCATGAACAGATTGTTAAACCTCCTTTTCAGCAAGATATCCTGTGGGTCCTAGAATTTGATGGCTCAGTTAACAAGTTGGGGGCAGGAGCTGGAATTTGGATACATAACAAAGAGAAAGGCTATGCAGAAGGCAGGGCTTATAGATTAAATTTTAGATGCACTAATAACATGGCAGAATATGAAGCTCTGTTACTAGGTCTCAAACTAGCAAGGTCATTACAAGCTCCTAGGCTCTCCATCATGGGAGACTCTGATCTAGTAATTCAACAAGTAAAAGGAAGTTTTGTCACCAATGACAAAAGATTGAGGTCCTACAGGTCTGCTGTAATTGAAATATTGGAGACCTTCTCTGAGTTTGTTATCACAAAAATTTCAAGGGGCCACAATCTCCACGCACACAGCTTGGCAACATTTGCCAGCACCTTCAAATTCCCATTAGAACCCAACAACTGTTTCACAGCCGAGGTCAAATACAAACCCTCTATTCCAAACAATGTCAAAGAATGGCAAGTATTTGAGGATGACATGCAAATAAACAATTTCTTAACCTTGCAACAAGAGTTCACAGGATTAAATATTGACATTGATGGAGCAAGTCAATCACAAATACTTGAGTCAGCAAGTCAATCACAAATGCTTAATGGAGCAAGTCCATCACAAATACAGTTTCAACAGTCTGATCACCCAATGTCACCTAGAACAGCAAAACAATTACTGAGTCCAACCATTTTCAACAATGAAAACATTCAGCAAATTCACCAAATTGACTGTGAAGAGATGAGCAGCGCTGAAGCTAAAATCATACAACTCAAAGACAATTTTCTTCCAGTAGGCCTTACCCCATTAGAAGACATTTTTTATTCAAATGATGTCCCCAGGAAACCAAAGATGCAGCCATTAGATGCAGCAGTTGAAGAATGCAACATTGGTACTATTGACAAGCCTAAAATAATAAAGCTATCTGCTTCTTTGCCCCCTGATCAAAAGCCCAAGTACATTGACCTCTTTAAAGAGTTTCAAGATGTTTTTGCTTGGGGGTATGAGGATCTAAAGTCCTATGATACTTCTGTCATCCAGCACACCATTCCCCTCAAGCCTAACCAAAAACCATTCAAACAAAAATTGAGAAGGATCAATCCTGTGCTCCTTCCTTCCATTGAAAAAGAATTACATAAGATGTTCAAAGCTGGTATCATAGCACCAATCAGGTTCTCTGAGTGGATTTCAAATTTAGTCCCTACAAGAAAGAAAACTGGTGAGATTAGACTCTGTGTAAACTTAAGGAACTTGAATCAAGTATCACTCAAAGATAACTATCCTTTACCCAAAATGGATCACATTCTTCAAAGAGTAGTAGGGGCTTCAAGGATATCATTGCTTGATGGATTCTCAGGCTTCAATCAAATCCTAGTACACCCTGATGATCAAGACAAAACTGCATTTACAACCCCTTGGGGAACTTTCAAATATGTAAAAATGCCCTTTGGATTGAAAAATGCAGGGGCAACGTTTCAAAGAGCAATGGATATTGCTTTTGCAAAAGAGATTCATGACTTCTTGGTCATTTACTTAGATGATCTTACACCCTTTTCAAAATCTGATCAAGAACACCTGAAACATTTGAGACAAATTTTCCTAACATGCAGAAAATATGGCATTTCCTTAAATCCCAAGAAGTCATTATTCGGTTTGGAAGAAGGGAAACTCTTAGGGCACATTATTTCAAAAGATGGCATAAGAATTGATCCAGATAGGATACAAGCTATCCTACAAATGCCTCACCCAAGGAATGTCAAGGAGCTGCAGGGATTTTTAGGGAAGATTAACTTTTTAAGAAGGTTTATCCCGAATTTAGCAGAACTAATCAGATTATTAAACAATATGCTAAAGAAAGATTCGAAGGTCAAGTGGACTGTTGAAGCAAAACAAGCCTTTGAAAGTATAAAATTGGCCTTGACTCAAACCCCAGTGCTAACCAATCCTCGGTTTGACAGAGACTTTATCATTTTCTCTTTTGCCTCCCAGCATACTATTGCTGCTGTTTTATTACAGAAAGATGACCAAGGGAATGAGAAGCCTATTGCCTTCTTCAGCAGAGCTCTTAGAGATGCCCCTCTAAAGTATCAAATTATGGAGAAACAAGCCTATGCTTTGATCAAAGCTATTAAAGACTTTAGGATTTACATCCTTTACTCCCATGTTGTGGCTTATGTACCAAGTCCTATTGTCAAAGACATTCTCACCCAAGAAAACTTAGAGGGCAGAAGAGGAAAACAGATTGCAAACATACTAGAATTTGACATTGAAATAAAACCTACAAAGCTAATAAAAGGGCAAGGTTTGGCCAAATTAATGACAGAAGCAAACTTCCAAGCCTTAGATATCAATCAACTGGACAGTGAAACAAAGCTGGCGACTCCAAAGATCAATGTAGCCTTTGAACAATCTCCTTGGTACTCTGATATCTGTTATGTGTTACAAAACCTGTGTGCTCCCCCAGGACTGTCCAGAACTAAGTGTAGGTTCCTAAAAATGAAAACATCTAGATTTTGTGTGATGGATGGAAATCTATTTTGGAAAAACCATGAAGGTATATTGCTGCACTGTCTAATGGAGAATGAAACTAACAATATTATGCAAGATTTCCATGCTGGAGACTGTGGTGGACATTTGTACTGGAAGTCCACTGTGGACAAGATATTGAGGGCTGGTTATTACTGGCCCACCGTGTTCTCTGATGTTAAGAAATTCACAACCTCATGCCACAAATGTCAACTGTTTGAAGGTAAAAGACAGTTGCTGCCACTTCCTTTGAAACCCATTGCAACAGAGAGACCTTTCCAACAATGGGGCTTGGATTTCATTGGGGAAATTCATCCCTCATCCTCAGGCCAACACAGATGGATTTTAACAGCAACAGACTACTTCACCAAGTGGATTGAAGCTGCCCCATGCAGACAAGCAAATGATTCAGTAATTATTCAGTTTTTGGAAAACAATATACTGGCTAGATCTGGCTGTCCAGACAAGATAATAACAGACAATGCTGCTGCCTTCAGATCCAAGAAGATGGTGAACTTCTGCCATAAATTTCATATTACTCTGGGCCACTCTACTGCATACTATCCTCAAGGAAATGGCCTTGCTGAATCATCAAACAAAAGTTTAATAAACATCATAAAAAAGGTGCTGGAAGAGAACAAAAAGAATTGGCATAAGAAACTGGTAAATGCTTTATGGGCAGATAGACTAACAACAAAAAGATCAATTGGGACCAGCCCATATGAGTTAGTCTATGGATTAGAAGCCAGGTTTCCTTCATCACTAGGAGTACCGGTTATGAAGCTTCTGCAAGAAAGTCAGGCAGAGCCAAATGACATGCAAAGGAGGATTAACCAGATAATTTGCCTACAGCAGACCAGAGAACAAGTTTTCAGCAGAGTGCAGACGTTACAAGAGAAACTGAAAAAGGCCTTTGATAGAAGAACCAAAGCAGAAGATTTCAATGTGGGGGACAAAGTCTTAAAGTGGGATGCAAGAAGAGAAGAGAAAGGAAAACATGGGAAATTTGATTCTTTATGGAGAGGACCATTTGCTGTCCAAGCAGTACAAGGTAACAACACTTACTTCCTTAAAGGTCTGACTGAAACTGACTTGGATGAAGGTCCTGTCAATGGAAGGATGCTGAAGCACTACTTTGACTATTCCCCATGAGTGGAAACTAAGGATTCATTGTATATATGCAGATGTACATATTGTTTTCTGTTTTAGATTGTAAAATACAGTTTTCTAAGTGATTCACCAACCAGTAAGAGGCAAATAGAATCAGAGGTCTTCCAAGAAAGATAGCACACAAGTTTGACACATTAATGCAGCAAATTTCAAAGATTGGTATGGGCAGCTAAAGAGCAAGGCAATCTGACCTGCTGTTCTTGGTGTTTCGAAAGAAAAACCATCCCCATGTGGAGCCACTGTTGGATACCTATACCAATAGGTTTCATATTTCAGATTGGCAAGAGAAGGTCCAAATATGCTCTGCTTTGAGTTCACAAAGATCCCATATTTCCTAGAGAGCAAGAAGGTGTTTAAAGTGTTTCAATGTTGATGACCTTATTTCAATTTTGATGGGTGATCCAACAGTTTAACCTGGATCATGCCATGTGTTCAATTTTATGCTATAGACTAGAGAAAGAAGTCTGTCCAAACAGCTGAATCTTGGCAGACAACTAGTTTAGGTAGAGAAGAAAAGGTTCCCAACAGCTTAATCTGGGACCTTGGAAGAGACAAGGGTAGAAGTAGATAGAAAAAGCAAAAGAAAAAGCCAAAGAAAAGAAAAGGCAAGTAAGGGTTTGCAAGTCCAAATGCACCCTCCAAGAAGGAACAAAAAATGCTAGGTAAGTAGCTGGGTAGGTAGTTGGGGTTGCAGAAAGGTTATCCCTATCATTGCAAGAATGGTGATGGTGGGCAGCAAGGCAAAAGATTACAGCAGGAAGCATGACTAATTTCCCTCACTCCCCTCCAATTTCATTTCTAACATTCCCCATCAGCTTAGATTCATGGAAAAGACTAAGGTTTCATAGTGGTTCTTAATCTTTAAGAAGCCACATTTCTTGTCTAAAGATCTTTTCATTTTGATCTACTCTTAAAACCAAGTTTGTTTCATATAAACTTGATGGTTTCTCCCTCCACTTACCCCCTCCTCCATACTAACACTAACCCTACTATATAAATCCCTTATATCACCTTTCTCCCTAATATTACTAACACTAAGGTGTATAAACCCCAAAATCTTATAAATACCCACCCCCCTTGGCATTATAGCCAATAAAGTCTTGAGTCAGGGATCAAATGACACCATGTCATGTTGATGAACCTATGCCAGCTACCCCTTCCCCTTCATAAGCCAATTTCCCTATTTTTACCCCTTTTGCACATAAAAAACCCATAAAAAGCTCTAAATTCCACCTTTACCCGCTTCAAAGGGCAAAAAGCATCAAAAACCCACTTTCCGCCATATAACCAAGGTTAAGCGCATATAATTGTTTTTTCAAAATACATTAGAAATGCGTTCAAAACATGTTTTATTGCCCCCCGCCCGCTTCCGTATATGCCGCCCATGTCACCTCCCCGACGACCGTTAGATCAGGCCCTCCAGATCTGACGGCCCTGATCGCGTCGGAGTCCTTCCGACGTCCGACAGTTACCCGTACTATATCCCCGTCACGTCAGGCGTCCGACCATCGTCCGATCAACCTCCGCAGATCCAACGGTCACCCTGACGTCGGAGCCTATCCGCTGCACGAAGATTATCTCCCGACGTCCGTATTTTGAGGACGTCACTCCGCTGCCACGCGCCCTCACCACGATGCGTCGGAGGTACAACTGACGGATACCGCCCCCGTACAGGGAGCGGTGCGATACGAAACCACTGTTGGTTTCCGGTTTCCCCCATCCCGCCTGCTCACATCATCGCCGCGTCAGCAACCCGTCATCGCTCCCTCACCCAGGTACGCTGTCTCGTCAGTCTCTTGCCCTGCCATTGGTCCACCTGTCCTGCCATGTCACTACCCCTGTGGACCAACCAGACCCCGCCACATCACCCGATGATGTCAGCATGACGTCATCCGACCTTGACCCCACCAATGACGTCATGCTGACGTCAGCATGGATTCGCGCCAAAAGCACCAAAAGGTCTATTTTAGCCAAAAATTCGGGTTTTTTGCCATTTTTGTGCGTTCGTCATTGTTTTACTCTGCATGCAAACTACATCTAAACCTGCACCAGCCGCGGAAAAAAGCTTCTTGACCACCAGAACGTCCATTTCTTCAGCGCCAAAAAGCTTTGACCGATCCAAATCTACAGGTATTCCTCATCCGAGCTCTGAAACTCCATTTTCGCTGCATTTCGCATAGCAATGAGTAGCAGACCTTAGGAGCAGAAATTCACCGTTAAAAAACCACTGAATTGCCATTTAAACTCGACCAGAGCCGTCACTAAGCTTCTGCCAAGACAATTGTAGGCAATTCGAAAGAAAACTGTCACTGGTTCGCGCAATCGTGAACCCGCCACCTACAGGAGACAAATACACCGCAAAAGAGTATTATCTGAACATTTCTGCCACCCACATAATCACACAGAGGCAGTATTTCAACTGCTGCAGCCTTACTTCCACCTTTCACTTACAAAACCATCATCCTCTGCAAAGAAACCTTGTTGCTGTTACTCTGCATAAAAACACAGTCCCTAAACAGGCAGAAAATCCTAAAGAAGAGTCATGGACCCCCCTGTAGCTCCTATAGCCCTCAATGTGGCTCCCCTGAATGTCCCTAATAGAACATTGGACACCAGAGCATTAGCAGACTTGGACTATAAGATAACAGAGGAAATGTTGAGGAGAAGCAGGTTCCATTTACAAATACTAAATGAGATAAAGATCAAACATGAGAGGGGGACAAACATCCTGGGAATTTGGGATTCATTCCTCCCAATATTCAAGCTTCCTCAGGTTAATCAATTCCCTGAGCTTGTGCACATAGTTGCTGAACATTATGATGCATCCCAGAGGGCAGTGCTAGACCCTGCAGGCTCAATTCTGTTCCTCATTACCCCTGAATCCATCAGGGAGATGTTGCAGTTCCAGACAGATCAAAAGTTGGTCCCTCTGTCACTAGCTGATTTAATAGTACAGGGAGCCAGAACCACAAAGGCCCAAATTACAAAGATCAACCAGCTGTTCATCAAGGCTGACACTCTACAAATTCCTCCTATCAACTCTGTTTACCTCAACCAATTGGGCCTAGACCTGGTTGACATGATCAGTCCCATCCTGGGATATGATTCAATAGAACATGTGGATGAAACAGTTATATAAATGATGCTTATGTTTTCCCCAGGAAAGAAGCCAACCCACTATGATTATGCCACATACATATCAGATAAGATGCATGAGCAGTTGATGAATTTGTCAAGAGAAAGGGTATTTAGATACACCTCTTACCTATATCATCTGCTCCTATACTTCCAGCATGATAAGTTCTCCTTCCCAAAGAAGAGAGTAGATGCACAGGGCAATCTGAGATCAGTAGTGTATTGGACATCCGTTTTTCATGTAGTAAGCCATTCTCCATACACCTACTGCGAATTTATTGATCTTTTCATCCATCCAGCCTTGACTCTACTGTTGGGTTCACCTCCTCCCAGATTGACAGATGAGATGAAAAGACTCCTTCAGCTATCAAAAGTATACAGCATTGGGGATTGGTATTTCTACCAACACCACACCGTCATTAGAATATATGGGTGTGAGTTGCCCCCTTTTAGACTACCTAGATTTGTGCCTATGAGGCTATTTGCCTTAGAATACTTCAGGCAGTTTGGCTTTGTGGATATGTTCCACTTCTCAGGCAGAGGTAAAAAGGCACAGCTAAAGGTCAAAAGTCAACTTGGCCATTTCCTCTACAATGAAAGGGATGAAGGGTGGAAGGAAGCAGACACAATACTGGGGGGATTTGGTCTCAAATACAGTTTCATATGGAAACCCTATGACCCCAACAACTTCATCACAATGAGGAGACTCAAATACAAACTGTCTGCTTATGGTCATTATAGCCTCCCTGACTTAGAAAAATATGCCAACCAAAGCAAGTGGAAAAGAGGAACTTTAGAAGAAAATGTGACTCAAGAAGAGCTTAATCAAAGAGCTCTAAACAACCAAAAGAAGATGGCTGACCTTGAGTTTTATTCACAGGTCCCCTCACTGCCAAGCACACAAATTGGAGCAGCAGCCTCCTCTTCAACCACCCCACAACAAACTACAAGAGTTGCTGGAAAAGTATCAGAAAAGGGAAAGGAAAAGGAAGTGGAGGCAGAGAAAGAGATGGAGCAGGAGCAACAGCAGGAACAGCAACAAAAACAACAGCAGCAAGCAGAAGGCCTGCAGCAAGGGCAGCAAGAAGAATCAGGGCAGCAAGAGCAACAACAGCAAGAAGAACAAGGGCAGGAGCAGCTTGCCCAGCAAAAGAAAACAGTGGAGACTACTCAAACCACTGAAAGAACAGTGCCTACAAGACAAGACACTACATTTGATGCCGCGGTCCTGCAAACCCCTCAAAAGGAGGATACATTTGTCTTCAGAAAAAGGGACAGAGAGACTCCCTTGACATCCTCTATAGACCAAGGAGAGAAAAGGCAAAGACTCAATGACTTTCCAGAGGATGATATAGCGATAAGAGAAGCATTAGGCATGGGCCCACCCAGCAGAGAAACTTCAGCAAGTTCCTTCCAGCAGGAACAAGACAGGACCATGGGAGGGGAGGTCAGCTCCTCTAGCCAGCAGAAAGAAGGACAAGTAAGTATCAAGCAGCAGTTTATAGACATTAAGAGGAGGAGTGACCCTATTAAGGTGCAATTGTACAATCACCTGCTGAACATGGCTCCTTCCAATCAGTAGAGGCTTATGTCTGCTTTTGATGTAAGTGAAGGCAAATTGACAATGAGTCACTTTATGCCCACGGCACTCCGGCCACAATCCACTGCTGACTATCTTAGGACCAACCTAGAGGTCCTTTCCAAAGACATACACCCTATGGACAAAATCGAGCTGCATAAGCAAACTGGAGAAATGGTGTATGCTGCATTGGCCGATAAGACTTTGGACAATTATAAATTAACAAGCAGTCTGAATGCCACAGCTTCCCAGCTGGAACTAGAGAGGGCCTCTTCTCAGGCCAAAGATAACAGGATAAGATCCCTGGAGGAAATTATTATAGAAATTGGGCACAATCCCAATGACATCAAAGGGATACAAGAGATCCTGAAAATTAGAGATGCTGACATGGCTGCACTAAGAAAGAAGATCAAAATTCCAGCCACTATCCATCCACAGACTGATGAGGTAGCAAAGCAAAGGTATGAGCAGGATTCTACTGCCCTGCTAGTTTCTATTTACAAAGAGCTTGTGAAGGCACAAGAAAAATTGGCGCAATATGAAGCTGCACAAGCACCGCCACAAGCATCATCAAAACAAGCACAAGAAGGGCAGACATCTCAGCCCCCTCCACAGGTCATAAATCTTGAGGAGACTGTTCCTACTACCGTACCTCCACCCCAACAGGATGAACAACCAGCCACATCTACTTCAGCAGCACCCATCAGCACAGATCAGAGCCTAGACATGCAAAAGCTAAAGAATGAAATACAAGTGCTGGAAGCCCAGATGACACAGCTGAATGAAACTAAGGAACAACTGGCCAAGGTAAATGAAAGGCATGATAAAACAAAAAGAGAAGTGGGAGAGAAGGCCAGGGAAATCAAAGCCCTTAAAGACAAAATCAAGGAGCTTGAGAATGAGCTCAAGCTAGATAAAATCATAGCTGAGATCAGAGCAATGATATGGTCCAATATTGGTAAATCCATCAACAACCAATGGCCATACATTGAGACAATCCATGAGCAACTAGAGCTCATTCCAAAGGCACAGAGAGAAATCAGAACATCAAGGGCCTTATTGGGAAATATGCCTGAAATTGCTACAAGAATGATCAACGTGCTCAATCACAAAACAAGTTCTCAGTTGGCCATCGTGGGAATTGCAAATAGAACTGAGACTATTCAAATGATCAAGAGGGTTCTCACTCTTAGAAATCTAGTGCAGACATTGGACAGAAGAACCCAGGATATGCAAACAGAGGTAAACAGGTTCATGGAGAGATTCCAGGTATTGCAGAATAAAGGACTCCCTAGCTTGCTGAACAGCGGAGGGAAACTATTCACCCATGAACAGTATGCCAAAAGAGTGAACGTTTTTGCCTCATCACAGGTCAATGAGAAGGCCAGCACTTCAGAAGACACAGGGCCTATTACAGGACAGATTTTCTATAGTAAGATAGAAAATCTACTTTTTGTAATGAATGAAATTAATCACTTGTTTGATGTAGCCCCGAATTTTTTCAAGTATACAGAAGCTGAAGAGACAATGGAGGCCATCCTCAGGCATCAGCTCCCTACACAGGAATGGTGGACAGATGCCATCCAGAGAATTTTGTAAACATTAAGCCATGCATCAATTCCTGTTTCTTCTACAAATTTTGATGAAAAGAACAGTCAGCAAAGTCAGCAGGCATCATAAATTCAAAGCTGAGCCAACTCAGCAGATGAAGCGGCCAACAAAGCAGGAAAAGAGAAACACAGCTGGCAAAGCCGAGAACTCATTGCGCAGGCAAAAGTAAATGCGTACCTACAGGATCAATACAGAGTAATGTAACCGACTCAGTGACTCCTTAAAAGTCAAACAATCCTCTGACAGATATAAAGGGCATTTACGCTGCATTTAACATTGTAATAACTTCTTGCCTGCTTTCTGAACAACTACTGAAGATATTTTCTCTCTCTCAGATGACTCAATACCTGAGATATTTTGTATACATATTACTATATAAACCCCTTCGCATGATATAGCAAGGGTTGTTGGAAATTTCTCCTAAAGAGTCTCTTATGCTGTAATTGTTTTCTGAAAGTCAATAAAGGAAAGCAATGGATTTTCGTGGATGCTTGATGTGTTGAAGATGTTCTGTGCCTATTCATGACTGCTGGATCCCTGCGTATCTCATCATGCAATAAGTCTCTGTAACCTTCTCCATGTTAATTTTGTTTTGTTATACATCCATATACGCTATCTGATTTCCCATATTAAGCAACAGAGAAAAAGAATAACTCCCAGGATTTGCTCACTGAGCACCCTGAGTTCAGTCTATGTTGTTTACTAAGTGTTTTCTTCAGATGTGATCTATATAAAGTGTGATTCTTAGTTGCTGCACTTTAAGAAAACATCTTTCATATTGGCCACTGTCATAGGAATTCATACTTTGCTCCTGTGCTCTGCGTTCATCTTCATTTCACCAACATAACAGAAAATTCTTAACAGATTTCTGCTGGTTGACACATATCATCACTCAAATTTCAACTTGTCTGTTAAAGTACACAATAGGCCTTGCAGTTATAACAATACTCAACATACGAGATTATCTCACAGCATCTAGACTCCATTGCCCAATGGAAGCTCACAATCAAATTATTACATCATAAGACCTGAAAGAAATCCTTCAACCAAACATAAACAAAACCCAAGCATCATAGCTAGCCTAAAACACAATTATAACAAAGATAAGTCATAAAGAGAGAGCCCTCTCTGGTTGCAGTTAGGCTAGGAACTGTAACCCAAAGATTGGTTAGTGGTTACCCCGGCCGTATTCCCTTGGGAGTCATAGGGAACAACCTGGGTGTTAACAGAATTCACCTACTTTTAAATTCATTTTCCATCCTGCTACACACACCATAAGGGCCATCCACCTGCCGTCTGCCAGTCCAGCTGCCTGTGTTGTGCGGCTCCTCATTAATAGTTGTTAATGCCACCCGCATCCGGGTACATCATCAAATTTTATAAGGAAAAAAGAAAAACTATTTTTTCAACTGGTATTTTCAACTTAGCTCCCTACAGTTTAACACGATTTTTTAGCATGAGAAATCATTAGATGTGAATTTTAATTCCTAATCCAAAGTTTACCTATGTTACATATTTCCAATGAACCCTGCTACATGAAAAATGAGAAATACCCTAAAATATGTGATTGCAATAATTTTTTTCATGTACTTCTTATTTTTCCTATAGCAAGGTCCAATGATATTATGCAACATGGGTACTTAGATAAGAAGTTAAATTATGTATCCAACGAGTTCTCCCACTTGAAATTTTAGTAAAACCATAGGGATACAAGTTGAAAATACGAGTTGAAAAAGTTACTCTTTATTTTTTATTTTTTAATCTTTTCACTATATTACTCCAGAAAGCGGTGAATAATCCCCCATGGTTGACATCATCATCTAAAATCTTAATTGTTCTTATAAATTTTGTTTTCCTTATACATTTTAGTTTGAGGCCCATTTTTGACCTCAAAATTTATATAATGGAAAGAAACAAACAACTTCATTAAACATGTCTTAGAAGAAGAATAACAAAAATGAAAAGTTACTAAGAAAAGACAACATACTACAAACATCATATACCAGGAATCATTTGAAACTTCTCCATTAACCTCTAAAAATAGTTGGGGCACACTACACAAAAAGATTCAATAAAACTACTACTTGGAACCCCAAAATTTATTAAACTAATTTGACCAATTGCTCCCACTCTAATTAATCCCACTCTTCATCTACTTGACAACCAAGATCAATCATTTTCCTATACAATTCAACTACCTCAATATACTTTCCAAATTAAGTTTTTAAAATCAGAAAATGTTTTACTTCATAGCAAATGAAAATATCATTGACTAAGATCTAAAGTAGTTTCTAACCACTGATTTCTCCCTGAATTCCAACAAATTTTGGTTATCTATTGCTTATCTATTTGACATTATTGGATATTATTCCTCGTTTACCATTTGACCACATTCATTCTTGAAGGATGGAATACCCTTCTATTGGAGAATATAAAATTTCTTGTAAAATCTTTTAATTTGCACTTGTAAATTTTCACATTTCTCTTTTGTCTTTATCATAAGGGTTTTCTTTCTTATAAATTTTAAGGTTTGAATGACTAATTTTGTTCTATCTTGAATTCCAAATTCTTCAAGATCTTCTCTTGACATTGTGTTTGCGGTTTTAATTATTTGAATAACATACAGAAGTTTGTTTCTCAGTTCTATTTTTATTTCATCAATTGCTTCCTATTCACTTTATAAAAACTACTCTTGTACTAAAATAATCTCAATACAATAACAAATATTATAAATCAAATAAATAATATCCATTCAGATTCGTTCTTTGGTCCATTCAAAACATTGAAAAGTATTAGAGCTACTTAAATAGTGCTCAAGTTATTTTTGTAAAGCACTGGTCTTTTGCATGTCAATTACTAGAGCATTGTTTGAATTTATTTTACTATCTTCTTATCTCTTCAACTTCTTCTTTAGTTTGTCAAGTTATGCATTCTACAGAATGAGGGAAGATAGTGCCTCTTCCATCTTATATATAGTGTCTTCTACTTAACCTGCTTCTACTTTTGTAATGACTATGTTTCCATCCTCTTCTTTTTCCTTTATCGGTTTCTCTATTTATGTTTCCATTTTTTGTATCTGTATGTTATTTTCAATTATAATAAGAAATAGAGAGTTTATTTTATTTCTTTAGTTCTCCTACATATTGAGCTAGTGGATGCTCAATGGTTAGAAATTTCAACCTTTTCTTTAGAGATTCGATATTTGTATCTTTCTTCTGAATAATTTCATGTGCAACATTGATATCATGAGGATCCGACCCTAGGTTTGTAAGCAAATCTTCTAAATATTTAATTATTGTATCCTTTGTGAATGATGCCATCCTGTCCATATTTAGCTTGCTTAGCTTATTATTTAGTGAATATTGCAACCTTTTGACATTCATGGATGAGCTTGTCAGAGAGGAATATATCATCTCTCTAGTTTATTTATGTAAATTTATTTGGTCTATAGGGTGGATTTTCCTGGGATTAAAAGAGAGTAGGGAAATTTTTGATATCATCGGGATGTTTTTCTCCTTGAACATTCATCTAAAATTGATGCTTATCCAAATATATAACTATTAGAAGTCTACTCTTGTGGAATAAGTTTGTCTCCAGAATTGGGTATAAGTGATTTCATGAATTTCATTTCATTTCTTGATCTCTAAATATTGGAAAATAAATTTGGAGTAGAAGAAGAAGATGGAGTAGAAGGAGTACACTATTATGATGCTTCCCCAATGTTTTGAACTCTAAATATAGGCTGACTTGAAATTACAGTAGTTGTTTTTGGTGATGAGATCTCGTAATATATTGACTCTGACATGATTTCTTCTATTTCGCTCGTATTCTTTCTTTTATATACCATAAATTGGCCAGTCTCTAAACTTGATACATTATTAAACATTCTCCTCAACTCATTTTCTTTCATATGGGGTGTATTCAACACCTTTGGTCCCATTGGTTGTTCCATAAGTTGCTCCTCTATCAATTCTTGTAATGTGTTCTCTTCCCAAATATCTTTGTTACCATACTTTTCTATCTTTGGCTTAGACATATGAACATAAGGGGTAGTTTTTTGTTGAACAATGATATTTTCAATATTTCGTATCAGATCATATAGCCAAGTGAAACTCAAGTTAAACTTCATTTCTACTAACAAAAATTCTTATTCTTTATTAGTTGATCTGTAATTAACTACAAGAGGCCCTTTTTGTGCTTTAAGCTCCAGGAAAGTTTTCTTTCTCCTTGGCAAAAACCTACTTGATCCACATTCAAACTCTTCCTAATATTTTCAAGAGAAAATATGCACAGAGGAAAGAACACAAGAAATTGGTATAGTGGAATTTCAAACCCATATTGTCTAATTTCCATAAAGTTTTTATATAGATACAATCCCCCAAACTTTGTTTGATCACTAAGTTGCAAAATTATTTTAACTTCTATTGAAGTTGTAGGACCCACTTCCTAGTTAGAATACTATAACATACACAAAAAATTTATCCACAAAGTCAACAAAATAATATTCCTCAAAATTTCTTCTAACTTTGGAGGTATAATGTATCACTAGTAATTAATTTCCCTGTGCATCCTGTCTTTATAGCTGAATTTAAATATGTCCACTTGATGATATAAGAATTAGTACATTAGTAAAGACTGATATTTGAAATTCCTCCCACTTCCCAATGTTTGAAACTGATCATGAATAGAATTGCAAAGTTATTGGATAAAATTTAATAATATCTCTGGCTTCTTTTCAGTTTGAAAGTTTGATAGAAAACCTACAATAGTCTCATCAACTGTATCATTATGTTACCCTAACAAATAAATTTTCATGGATATGACTTGTCTAGAAATATCAGGAAACATTTATGACGGAAAGGGTGGGGTTTGAGAAGGAATACTTGTTCCTTAAGGAATGAGTGATTTAAAAGTGGAAGCCCTCTACTGAAAAGTTAATTTCTAGTAAATGCTTAGTAATTCACTGGAGAATGGATATAGAGAATTTGGAATAGTGACATTTATAGCTTGCAATATAAACTCATAGGTTATATAAAATAAGGGTTGAAAGTTATGAGCAATAAAAACGCTTTCACTAGGTAAATACCTATCAACACAATATATCATAAATTCAGGAAACTAATAGGTTTGGGGAAAATTAAAACATGGTAAAAAATATTCCCATGAGGATAATTCATCACTGTTGTCTTGATATTTTTGAAATTACCATCTCCGAAGTTCATACACATCAAATTCAAACTTGGCTTCTATGATTCTACTCTCTTGGTCTACTAATGGTAATTCTTATAGTCTGGATGTTTTAAAGGATGTTATTGTCCCAGATTGTGTTTGGAGTTCTTCTCCCTGCTATGAAGACATGTTGATAATTAAAAAGAATTAAATATTTGAATTACTCGTGAATTGAATGTTTCGGTGAATTCTTGTAATGGCATGAATTAAAATGATTTCTTTGATTATATTCTTCATTGCAACTATAACTCTTCCTAGATAGTTCAACTGTAAAAATGGAAAACGAGAGTGAGGTTGGAGGAAATTCTAGGTGATATGGAGACATTGGGTGTGGTTAGAATTTAATGAGATAAATTTTTGAGTTATAATGGGTTGTATGGTTGATGGTAATCAAAATGGTAATGGTTTTAAATATAGCAGTGAGGATAAATGTTTGTTTGGATTCTAAAATGGTTGAAGGATTTAAAACTTGGCAGTGGGATAAAATAGTGAAAACTAGAGTAGCTTTGCATCGAGGGTAGAAGTGGTAAGTGGTTTAATTGGAGTTGGGGTGCATAATATATGTTAGGCCACAACATCACAAGCGTAGAAAGGGCTAAACCACTTTTTGCACCACCCCTTCTGTTAATTGTCAAGTAGTTGATGAGCCTCATAAATGGGTAGATATATGGGCTCATTTTAGCTCCTGACCTAGTCAAATCAACCATTCTCTTAGCTCATTGTATGCTTTTCTGATTATATTTATGCTTATGGAGTGAGTTAAGTTATTTATGATGACATGTGGTCTAACATGTGTTTAATGCAGATTATTGATGAACTTTGAGGTCAAATTCAATGATCTAGTGGAAAAATGACATAAATAACTTGAAGTGGACAAAGGGGAGGACTTATAAGAGGGAATACCCCTCATTTATTTCTCCTCATTTCGAATTCCCCTTCATTCAACTTGGAGTACAAGTAGCCAAATCATACACTAGAAGGTAGTTGAGTAAGTGGAGGATGATTGATGATTATCTCGAGTTTTGTGAGCAAAGCCTCCCTAATTTTAAGGAAGCTATTGGTAGCTTCATATGTATAAGTATAAAGGCATATGGCCTCACTCAGGTTGGGTTTTTGTCGGATTTTTGTTGGTTTTTTTCTTATGTAAACTCTGCTCAACTTTGAGCTTACCATATTGTAACAGTTTCATGTAATCTTGCTATTGTTTTGGAAATAAAGATGGAATCCTTTTTCAGTTAGCATTGAGTTACCTTAGAGGGTTAAAGCACTTGGGCTAGGGCCAAATCCAATCAGCCAAACTCCTCTTTACTTGTATTTGTATCTTTAATTTCAGTTTGTAGATTAGGTCATTGTTAGATGTATTTCTTTTATGGTTAAGAATAGGTTGCTTTTGATGATTCATTAGTTTGCCCCCATTTGGGCTTTCTATAGAAGGTTAAGTAGTGATTAAAAGAAGATTAAAAAAGCTAGAAACAATTCCCTAGCCTCTCTTCCTCCCTTTGGGACCACGATTTGAGGCAAAGACCCTATTGCTGCCCAAAAAAAACAGATTTCCTCAATCATAGGACTTCTAGTGTTTGCAACATTTTAGTAGGTTAATAGTCTAGTTTTTCATTGCTTCAGATCTTCTTCATCATGCTCAATTCCTTACGTGCAATAGTATTCTCTCATTCTTTCCTTTCTTGAAGCATTTCTCAGAATTTCCTTTCATAGATCATAGTTTAGACTATTTTGATGCAAAAGTTTGTTTTTCTAGATGCACTCATTTCATTTCCTGCTTCATCTTATTGGTTGAGTATCAATTCATTTGTAGCATATCTCTTCTTGTAGTAGGTTAGCTTATCATCCATCACATCCTCCATCTGTTCCATGCCCTATAGGTCACCCAAACCTCACCTATATTCTTCCTTAGTTTCCTTCATTTTCCATAGAACTTCTTCCTCTCTCCTTGAGCAAACCCAATCATCTTCCTCTCTCCATGTGATTCATGGTAGACCTTAGGCACCCTAACAACTCATTCCAAACTTCATCCATCCTTTTCACCCACTCTCACACCCTCAAAAGAGTGAAAACTTCTCTAGGCCTCCTCCTGTAGGGCTCTTGTAGTTCCCTGTTTTCCTCCTATAGATTTCTTGTTTCCTCCTGTAGATGAATAATCTTTCTTTTGAAGTCAAAATGTGGGAAAAGCATATAGAAGGCTACCTAAGACCTCCTAGGACCCATCCACACCATCCTACATCCTTTCAAGTCCCAAAACCACCCTTCAACACCACCTATTCACTGCCACATTCACACACAATAAATTACATGCATGTCAAATTCACATAAAACCCTAAAAGATGTTTTTTGCTTATTTACTTCCAAAAATAGCTTAGTTATATGTTGTTTACTTCCTTGCATAGGCAATGGCAATCATTTCATGGTTTTCATAGTGCTTTCTGCAGAAGTAGGATTAGTTGGTTAATTAGGGTTTACTAGGTTTGCTTTACATTTCACTCTTTCTCCTTTCTGCAGTTAGAGTATCATCTGTAGAGTAATATTTCTCTCCTTTCATCACATATAAAGCTTCTTCTGGAATCCATAGGAGTTGTCTTGAGCTCCTACTGATCTTGCACCAGCTAACCAAGTGACAACTTGTAGTGAGAACTAGTAATTGTGCATACAACATTGACGCTTCCAAGCTTGTTACGAACTACCAGGTTGATAAGAGTAAGGTAGGCACCCCAGTTGTTGCAGCATCATTGTTGCAATATTGGTGCTCACCAGTAGTCGAGGGGGTGTGCACTCTATCGATCTAGGTAGATAATATCTCCATCATCTGAAGGTGGTCGTGCTTTAAATAAAGTGCTTTATTAAAAATTTATCGTAAAGAATATAATACATAAAAAAATAAAATAGTATGTTAAATTTTATAACTTAAGCATGCAAATTATTACAAAGTGCATAATTTTTTTGTTTTTTTTTTGTTTGGTGTTTTAGAAATCAAATTTCATAAATTTATTCTAAAGAAAATCCTACAACAATACCTTTATATTTCAAAGCACGCAAAGATTTAACATGATTACCAAGTTACCATTTCCTTGCAGGGATCATGTTAGATGTTGAACTTCTTCTAGCTCCAAGAATTCCATGAAAGTATTTCTCTTAACTAGAATATAAATTTAGAAACTGCTACAACCTTTCAAGATAGGGTTCTATATTGACATTATATGTTATTTCTTCTCAAATAAATGAATAAGTACGGTACCTACTTCTTATTACCTTTGAAGCCTCTTTGGACTAGGTGCCCTAGAAAAACCCTCTTGCATTGTTTCATTATTTTTTTGTTTTGATTTTTCCATGAATATATGTATTTTCAAACTCCTAATTCATCTCTAAAAATATTTTAATTTTGTGATCATCATCAAAAACTTGCCAATGTTTAGAATTATCAAATATTGATGGTCTATGTTTAACCTCAATTTCACACTTCTTGTTTGGGTAAAAAAGAATCCTAAAAATACTAGATAAAGTTGCCAAAGACTCATAAGTTATGTTCTCATCTCTTGGTATGAATAATTTCATAATCAAAGGCTTCAACATAATGCATTTGAGCATCCCTAGGAAGAGTTTTACAATGAGTTGGAATTGAACTATATATTTTGCTAAACTTAGCATAAAACTATTGCACTTGCTTAGTATCACTACTCTTTAAATTATTGTATCAGGTCAAAATTTGTAAAGGGTTTTTCTTATGTCACCATATTTTAAGAAAGAGTTATTCAAATTCTTGGGAAAGTGGCACTACTACCAGGTTGAAGGTATCTAAATGGGTGTTATAGCATCATCTGTTGCAACATTTTTAGTATATTTAACAATGACAATTGTTATGGCATATATTGTTACATCATATGCCATTACAACATTTGTTGTTACAACACCTCTTGTTACAACATCTATTGTAATGGTTTCTTTTTTAGTAGCTTGAATAAGATCAGTTATTATAGCATCAAATTTAATGGAACTTTCAACATTTTCAATAGTAGTGGGTGCTACAACATCAATTGTTACAAAATTTTCAACAGATTTGACATTGAAAATTGTTATAGCATTTGTCGTTACAAAATATGTTGTACAGCATCCATTGATATAACATTTGCTTCTCAATCTATTTTTACCTTTGTTTATGCTTCTCGATTTGTTTTCTTGATCCCCCAAGTGCTAATGTAGTGTTGGGTAGAAGAAACACCTCGTTGGCTACCCACTTTCAATCTTTGAAAATCAAGATTAAATGAATTTCTACCCCATCAATAGTTACAAAATTTGTTGTTACAAAATTTTATGTTACAACATTTACTGTAATGATAACATTTTTAGTATTTTCAATAGTAGTAGTTTTTACAAAATCATATTTTATATTACGTTCAACACTTTCAACAGTAGTGGATATTACAACACCAATTGTTATAGCATTTTCAGAAGATTTAAGATTGACATACTATTATGTCATCTATTGTTACAAAATATGTTGTTACACCATCCAATATTATAGATCTACTTCTCAATCCAATGATACCTATGTTTGTGCTTCTCAATTTGTTTTCTTGATCCCCCAAGTCCTAGTGTAGTGTTGGGTGGTAGAACCACCTCTTTAAATTCCCACTTTCAAGTTTTTACAAGAAAGTTGAAATGGATTGTGGTTACAACATCCACTCTTATAATATCTATTATGGAATTGATTATTACAACATCTACTATTACAATATTGGTTGTTAGAACATATGATTCTTAATCTACTATTACCTGTTTATTCTTCTCAATTTGTTTTCTTGATCCCCCAAGTGTTGGTGTAGTTTTAAGAGCTAGAAAAACCTCGTTTGTTTCCCACTTTCAAGCTTCCCTCAGTAATATTAAATGAATTTCTACTGCGTCTATTGTTACAACATTTGCAGTTACAAAATATGTTGTTACATTATCTGGTAGAATTGTCATTATTTCAATAGATTCAATAGTAGTTATAACATCAAATTTTAGAGTAGTTTCAACATTTTCAATGGTAATGGGTGTTACAACATCAGTTGATACAACATTTTCAATATATTTAAAATTCATGTGCTAGTTTGGAATGTTTTGTTATAACAACTACTATTGAAACATTCATTTTTATAACAACTTCTTCTCAATTCATTGTTACCTATGTTTGTGCTTCTCAATTTGTTTTCTTGATCCCCCAAGTGCTATTGTAGTGTTCAGTCGAAGAAACACCTCTTGGGATTCCCACATTCAAGAATTAACAAGAAATATGAAATGGCTTGCTTTTACAACATCTATTATTACATCATCCTCTTGTCAATTCATTGTTACCTATATTTGTGCTTCTAAATTTGTTTTCTGGATCGCCCATGTGCTAGTGTAGTGTTGGGTGGTCGAAACACCTCTTTGGATTCCCACTTTGTGAATGCACTTCATTTACAAAACCAAAACTTTGTCAAGTTGATACCAATGATCCTTTGTTAGTCTGAGTGAGTTAAAGGATCCTACCCATGATTAATGGTTATAATTCAAGTCACCAATGCTCAACCTCAAACTTGTATAAAAATGAACATAACAAGCATTTGTTGGTGTCAATTCTCTTGGTCAACAAAGGGTATAATTGAATATGTTTTCATTAGGTTTCAAGACTAGTTCCAAAAGGTTTCCAACACCATTCTAATTCATTAACAAGATGTTGATTCATAAGGAATTTCGATTTATTTAGATGAAAATTTCTACAATATCTAAAATCCATAGGTTCACCAATGAATAGAGGTGCATCATGCCCAATCTGTGAAGTGACCATTTCCAATTGATATATTCCAAGGATTATCTTGAACTTTAATTTGATGCCTAATTACTAACCCTAACAAACTCTACATTGAATATGTTCTCAAATTGTTAGGAAAACACAGATAATTTTCAATAATCATCTATATTGAGAGTGTTTACTCTATAGAAATTATAATTAGTAATCAACTTATATTTTTAGTGCAGACTTATAGCAAACCTTTCAGACAACCATAGGTCACCTCTAAGTCACCTTCATTGCCTTTATTCTTAGAATAAATTCAAGTTCATTTGTCCTCCCCTAAGTCGTCAACTTGTTTTGACCTCTAAGCCTAAGCCTAGGGTGGAAATATCCCTATATATCCTAGGTATTCTACAAGTGAGTTGCAAAGAAAACCATTTCTCAAGGAAGTCACATAGATAAAGGGACACTCCCTTTCACTACTTCTTCTAGCCAGAGAGTTAGATCTACCAGTTGTAATTGCACTTGTGTCATTCCTACTAATCCTTTTGGTCCACCTAGATTTGATTGTAGTCTCATTGTTACTTCTAGTGCCTCCGACTACGATGTCACTCTTTGCTAAGTGAGAGGTATACTCATATGAGGAATCCTACAATAAACCATTCCTTATGCTATGCATTGAGAATTTGAAATGTTAACCTATCTAGCAATATCTTGATCCTCTAGTCATAGTCAGAAATTGGTTCTGCTTGCACTTGTTTAATTTCTTTAATGTCAGTAATGCACTGAGATTCATACCTAGGGTTTTGAAGTTCCTTTTGTAAGGTCTCGTTGATCTCTAACAAGTTACTACTATAAAATTCCAAGGTATTTTCTCTATATTTCGTATACCAATCTAACACTTTATGCCTGAATGTTGTTTCAAGTTGTGCAATATTAGGCTAGTCATTTGGGGTCTACTTCATCACCAAAATTGCATGTGAACCAACACTACCTAGCATTGTCCCTTCTTGTTCACCACATTTTTTGTGGCAACAAGCCCCATAACCATTTCATCTTCAACACCTTTACTACATCTAAGTGCTCAACATTAAAAGGAAAAAATAACCATCCCTTAACTTGAGTGTGGAATTGTAGTGTATATATAGCACAAAATGGAGAGGGTTAGTACTTCAAATTATGTGGTAGAAATTACAATTGATAGTTAAATTGTATAATGATTATTTTATGATATTTACTAATGTTTGTTAGAATTTTTGAATGCTTTAGATCATTGGAATGACATCTTCGTTGTAAATTATTTGAAATTTTATTAGAATATGTGCACATTGATATGATGTAATATGATTATCATTCCATTTCATAAGTTGTAATATTAGATATATAAGAAAGAAATTAATTATTGCATGAAATAAATAATTACTTTTCATTCTAATTTTTTTTTTTGTAGAAAAAGAATCTTCGAGAAGATCTAAATGATCCTCATTACATAGATCCATATCACATTGGGTCTAACGTTGAGATGGAAGATTATGTTCACGATGACATAGATACTGATGGAAATGAGGTTGATGTCAATACGTATGACGATGCTGATGATGAGCATGATGATCATGATCATGATGGTGATGATGTTCATGGGGCAATTGTCTCTAGAAACAAATGATATTCATTATCATATAGAATACATCATGGACATTTTTTTTTGCTTGTAGTTGTAGCCAAAGAATCTTCCATAAGATTCTGACTCCTTGGTAGAACTGAAAGTGTATATTCTAAAAAAATTCTCAAAATATTTAAAAAAAGATTTCTATATTGTCTCATCCATGGATGGTGATATTGATATTCACCTTTAACTTTCTTGATCAAAATTTATGAATCACCATACATAGAAATTCTCTGTGCACCCAATATTTTCAAGATCTTTATGCCTATGATTAGCACTTCGTACTCCACCTCATTGTTAGTGAAATCAAAGCTAACTTGTATGAGTATAATCTAACGTTCTAGGGGACCTCACCTTGCTAATAATGTGGAGTTCAGATCAAAATGTCAATGCCTTCCCCATCCTTCTTAAGAGCACCATCAATTTCCATGGTCCTCTTCCAAGGGCTGTAAATCCGATTTCTTCTTTGGGTCAATTTCCTAAACATTCTCTTTAGGTTGTTTTGAATTTTCCATTACCTTCTCTAATTTCTTTTCTGAGCCTTTCTCTGCCTTGTCTGATGGCTATTCATATGAACTTGTTGGGCATGGAATCCCCCCAATGCATGTTTTGGAGCTTAAAGCCCATGTTTTGACCAAATCCTTTGTAAAAGCTTCGCGAATTATGAGCGCGAAGTGTGAAGTCATAATAGAGTCACATGGTTGTCTACCCTTGCTTTTGGAATGTAATTTCAGCTTGAGAGACCTACCAGACCATGGGATTGTGTAAATGGAGCAAGGCTGTAAGGGTGGAAGATAGCATATAGAGAAGGAAAAGAAGGATGCTGAGTTTAAGAGATCGACAAGGTGTAAAGTGTGCCTTTGGGTCATAAAGTAGGAGAAGGCTCTGTCACTAAGTGCATAGAGGCCTAGTATTCTATAGCTGAGTATGCGGACCCCTCCAGCTGAGTACACAGGGCAGTTCAAGTCTATAACTGCTGGAAGATTTAATAAAGAGAAGTTTACCTTAGTTTTGTGTATCTTTTTTTGTTTAATGCATTATTGAGTATAAATTGCATGTGTATTGTTTATTTGTTGCGTGAACTTATGTCAGTGTGATGTATAATTAAATATAATATAAGGCTTCTATTTACACGAAGATAACTAATTTGTGAGGGAAGATAGATAATATCTCAAGTGATACTTAGGGAGATAGCGTAGAGCACTACTCAAGTAGCACAGAAGCCCCACAGCCCATGGTTAGGGCTGTGCGATGGAAAGTGTATTAGGGCACAAAGGTTAGGAAAGTGTGAGAAGCAACCTACATGTAGGGACAAGAAGTTGGACCAAATCAAACCCTCAGAAATCTCAAGGGTGTGGAAACCTAGTTCCAACAGCCCCCCATACTACTTTTGGTGAGACCTCATCCCGTGCTCCATGAATTATTGTCAAAAGGGCCAGTAGTACAGAGATTTATTTGGCTAACTAACTTTGAACCTAGGTTAGGACCCATCAAACCAAAAAATGGTTTTGTTGCTCAGATCAGGATCTGCATAGAGATGTCAGATGTCGTATCACTAAAATCTGATAAAAAAAGGAATTGAAAATTGGTTGAACAGAAAGATTCATGAGTTCGTGGCGTAGGAAGATAGGAATCTGCGACTATTAAAGGAAGAGTGGTAAGACTACTACTTATATATAGAGATCCATGAAATTTTCTTTGTGTCTTTCTTTACTGAGCTATACGAGTGGATCGTTAAGCTAGCAGATAGTGAAGGAAGGTGTAAGATTGAAAGACCTATTGAGTGGACTCCAAAATTAGTGCGTAGATTGGAAGAATCGAAGGATAAGATCATGTGCACTATTGATCACTGGATCAATCAAATCATAGGAGGATTCATCACCGAGTTCACAGTAGATACCGGAGTCAACTATAGTGAGCTGGAACAACACTTCCTCAAAGGGTCGTGAGGTAAGTACGTTAAACATTTGAACAATTCGATTAAAATTATACTGTGTGAAAAATGGGTTATGCAAATAAATTTATGTTTGGGGCTACCCGAAGTGCGAGAACCTATAAAAATGAAGGTAGTATAGAACTAGAAACTAGCCCCTTGATTTCACCTCCCCAAGGGGGTGAAGAAGAGCTCGCAAAGGTCTCACTATGAATTGTGATCAAATTGAGAAGGCAGAGAATTTTGCACATACCACCCCAACCCACACCTCCACCAGTTTCACCACTTTCACCTACATCTTCACCCATACCACCTCCGCCACCATCGCGAAGCAATATGGTGAGCGCGATAAAATTTCCAATTGTTATAGCTCCAAATATCATCCTTGGTATTTGTGATGCTTGGTTTATGGCCTAGGGAAACCCCTCCTTCCAGAATTGGTCCAAATTTTTTAAAAACAATGTTTTACATCATGTACACTACTTTTCCCTATGTCAAAACCGTGTACACGCGGGTCAGTCAATACTCAACCTGCGTATATGTGTTAAAACACTTAAAAAATTAAATGTCCTTAACTATGGGTAGAGTTCATGAGTTTTACCTGTTGATTACCTCCTAGAGCCCGTGGCTCAACTGTTCTCAAATGATTCCCAACTAAAAAACTAATTTGGGAGAAGTATAAAAATACCTCAATGGGAAGGCCTTAGGGATGGGAAAAATGATAGAATTACTATACTCAGACTATCCCTTGATCAAGTCTGAAGTATCCATGTGCTCCTGTACACTACTTTTCCCTATGTTAAAAGCATGTACATGTGGGTCAGTCAATACCCAACCTGCGTATATGTGTTAAAACACTTAAAAAATTAAATGTCCTTAACTATGGGTAGAGTTCATGAGTTTTACCTGTTGATTACCTCCTAGAGCCCATGGCTCAACTGTTCTCAACTGATTCCCAACTAAAAAAATAATTTTGGAGAAGTATAAGAATACTTCAATTGGAAGGCCTTAGGGATGAGAAAAATGATAGAATTACTATACTCAGATTATCCCTTGATCAAGTCTGAAGTATCCCTGTGCTTCAAGCACTTCCTCAAGTTCAGGAAACCATTGTTTCCTTGATTGTTGATATTCTTCCACTTTCTTGAGATATCATGGTATTGGTTATGGAAGGAGGTTGTTGAATACTGGGACTGGATGAACCTAGAGGACGATTCCGCTTGGAGTCGGAAGAGGAAGACTCAGGTAAACTCATTCCATGTTTATTATAGTTTTCTACAATAAAAAGAAATGTTGTTTTTTTTCCTAATATCGACTTTGTTTATGCATCAGATGTTATTGTTATGGTTTATGTATGAATGGCTATTTTGATGTATAACTAACCATCTACTTCTATGATATAACGTTGATTTCACTACAATGATTTATTTATATGCTGCTATGTGTATTCGAATTGGTTGATTTGCATATTCGAAGATCATTAGGAGTTGCAAAGGGTTTGAACCCTGGCTAGAACTACCCAAATGAAGGACATCCAGGTATGTTCATCCTTGCATAGTTTGTTTATTTCAGCATGTTTCCTGAGTTGAATGCTTGTTTTTTGATGTAGGTTACTCCTGCTCTGCTAGGGTCATGACCCAAAGCCCTAGGGGACTTATTCCCTTAATACAATTGGCGAATCCACTAGGGATAACAATTTTGTTATTCCTAGTTTGGGTTATTCAATGCTAATCAGGGCTCAGTTCTTAGTTTTCTTGTTGTGACAACATTGCCTGCTCTTGTAGGATCTTATACTTCAAGTCTGATCTTCTTCATCAGACGACATTTTTTATTTTTCTCGCAAAACTTCATAAATGCACCTTTGTCTATTTACAGAAGTGTACACACACTTGTTTCTGTGAACTAAAACCATGTATACACAAGTTTCTTTTGACGTAAGCACGTGTAGATGCACCTGTGCAGGGATACAGTCATGTATACAATATTTTGCATGATTTTTTCATATCTCTCTACCTAGAAATATTTGTTTCTTGGTCTGTGTAGTTTCTAAGCAGACAGTTTTTGTTTTCAGAATTTAATTATTCAATGATCTTACTGTTACAAATTCTCTCCTGCTTTGAAAACTTTTTGGCCTCGGTTTTCTTTAGAGTGAGTTTTACGATTTGTGTTTGAACACACAAGGCTTCTTATAGAGGTTCTTGACCGTTATGGTCTTCCAGAACAAAAGATTGTTTGCAATCTTTGTGTTAAACTTCATTTTTTGGTTTTCTTGCTTTGTTTCCTGTCATTTTTGTGGCCATACACTTTTTCTTAATTTTCGAAAGTTTCTTGTTGATGAATTTGAAAGTGTGTCTTGCTTGATTTCTTGATTAGTTTCTCAAAGCTATTTTTGTTGCTTTTGGATTGTTTAGAGCAAGTTGAAACACTTTTTTGTTCCAGTTTTCATTCATGTTGAATTGATAACTTACAAATTTTCCTTGTGCTTTGCTTTCAGTATTTGAGTTTTTGGTGGCATTTTGAGTGCTTTTGAAAGTTGTGTTATTTCTTGAAAAAGATAAGTTTTTCAAAAACATTTTTTTCGCTTTATTTTGCTGAATTTGAGTTTGGTTTCTTTTGGTTTTTTGAGAGTGATTTAGGATCTTTTATATTAGTCCTTCTTGTTTGGGAAAGATTTTGTGTACAAAATTCATATTCTTTTCAAACACTTAAGTTGGCTTATAAACAAATTGCTTTCATTTCCTTTTAGAGTAATCTAGATTTTTTACATTATCATGTACATTTTGCATTAGGGTAGTTTTGCATCATTAAAGAACCAATAATCTTTTTAGTTTTTGTGAGTGTGAAGTCTGCTATAAGAAAAGAAAAGAAAAAGGTTTTTGCTTTGTAGAAGTTTCTTAGAACCCAATTAGAAGTTGTTTTTGATCGAAGAACAAACAAGTGCACTGCATTTAAGTTTTTTTTCGTTAATTTCTTTTGCGTCATAAAAAACACCATCGGTTTCATTTCCATATTGTCCTTTTGACATGAAAGAACAACCACTTAAAATCAAGCACTTAATAAAATAAACTAGAAATTTTTATATTGTCAATCAGATACACCAAGAAGTTTTAGGTTTATTTATGGCCTTTGATTAGGCGAGAGGAGAGTAAACTCTCCAAGGCCATTTTAAATTTTAAAAAGTAGAAGTCTGAATAAAGAGTGAAATCCAATAGCATTAGGGAGATTGAGAAAGCTCCGTGATTGGGAGTTAAGCACGAGTGTTTGTGAAGATAAGGATGAGAGATACCCCCTCCCTTACTTGTTAGATCTTACCTCACAACTATTCTGCCCAGCTTCTAATAAGAGTTGGTACCTTTAGTTGCCTATCCTAGGGATCTACACAGGTGGCTACTGAGGGGAATCCCATGGTACCTGAGGTTGACATTGCATCACATTCGACGGTACTTCTAGAGGGCACCCTTGTAAAGCATGGGGGCCTGCACCGATAAAGGCTATTGTCTAGAGGTCAGCGTAAATACCTTTGATACCTTCGCTAGTAGACCTAGGGCATAATTACCCCATTCTGTTTTCGAAAGGCCCTTATTTTTAACTTTCTTGTATTTTGGTGTCCGGTCCTAATCACTAGGAGCGGAAATACTTGGAAGTTTTTTGACTATTGAATTCTTTAAGGACATTTTTAGTGTGTGTTCTATGCTCCTAATCAGCCTAGCTTTCAATTTTCTTTAGTCTTTAAGTAGATCTTATAAAAATAATTCAATGTGGCTGACCGACCTCGTTGGTGGTCCAGTAGACTTTGTGGGCTTTAACCTGCGAGTCCAGAGCCTTCTCCTAGAAGGCGTAGGAGCGACTCTGCCAGTGGTTTTCAACCAGTGGCAGTAGGCGCATCAGAGATTGATCCTCCGCTTGGGGGCATTAGTTCGCAAGATAGACCTAGTACTACTACAGAGCTAGAGAGGAACACGCCAGTTCTTTCTCGAGTGATCTTCCAGTCGAAAGATAGTATTGAGGTAGAAGAGCTTTCAGAGTCAATTGAAGCTCTGAATTCTCCTCTCCCTTCTGATCATCTTGACGTATTGCTATACGTTGGAACTCTAATCCACAAGCCTTCAAGCCCAAGTCCACACACATCTATACCTTCAATGACCATTGCTGGAAGCATGGCATTTACCACGAGTTATGCGAGTATGCATACTCCCACTTTAGTGCAAGGGGGAGGAACTATTTCAATCCCCTCTATGTCATTATTTGGGTTTACTGCTAGCACATCCTTATTTGGGTCTACTTCCATTCCATCCACGAGTGGAATTTCTCAAGTCAATGCATCCAGTTTTGGATTCTTCCCTTTTGGAATGCCCTCTCAAGGTATTCCTTTAGTTCCATTAAATGTACCATTAACTACCTCCACATCCATGATGAGTGGATCAACTTCCTTTTAGGGTTTCCCATTTGGCAGTGGTCATATACCACATTCCAATCCAACAGTAGGGTCTATGCCTTTTCCTTTCATATGTGAACGTACTAATCCTTTTCAGAGTTGGAAAAACCGTGTTGTTAGTGGGATAGGAACTAAGAATCAGTTTTTCGGCCAAAGGGAATGTGTTGTATTCCTCAGTCAATTCATTTAGAAGTTTTCCACCCTTAGCTGATGCTTAGAATCCTTACTAGGGGTTGTCTGATCCTTATAATAATTTTCTAGGGGGAACTTTGCTAGTTACAGAGGTTTCTTGGTTGGAGTTGGTCAAACTCTGAGTTTTGTTGGACCACAAGGGTCACCTTCTGGTTCAGTAAGTTTGACCAGTTACTTCAGGCAACCTAGTGCCTATCAAAATTTGGGTCATTCTTTTTAGACTTTTGAGAACCCTACCCAGTATGGGTGGAATCCCCAAGGTTCATCACGACTTCCTTTTCTAGCCACACTTAATCTGCCAAACTTGACAAAGTTGGCAAATGATCCAATCAGATATAATTCGGCTTGGCTTCCAGTCACAACTAAACTTCCATCGGATATTCTAAAATTCGAAAGGAAAAATGGTGAAGACCCAAGTGACCATGTAACCACATTCCGTTTATGGTGCTCATCAAACTCCCTTATCGATGATTCGATCAGGTTGGGGTTATTTCAGCGCACCTTAATAGGAAATGCGGCTAAGTGGTATATAGAGTTGCCAAGGGGCACTTTTAATTCTTTCGCCAATTTGGCTAACATTTTCTTAAACTATTTCCAGTTACCTATCCGTGATAAAGCAGGAACTTAACTTCTGGCCAATTTCCATTAGGACACAGCTACTCACATTTCAGATCATATCCAGGAATGGGGACAAAAAAGGAGGCTTATCAAAGACAAAATTCCACCTGAATTCCATCTCGAATGGTTTTTAAAATCATTACAACTAGATATCTCGAAGGATGTTTCTATGTTCGGAGTTTATTCCAAAGAACAGGCTATATTTCGCACCCAACAGTTAGAACTGATATATTCTTAGTCTGGGACTCTTCAGAAAATCATGCTTGATGCTCCTAGATCTGTAGTTGATATAACCAAACCAAATCCAAGTCCTCATTCTGATGGTATTGCTAGATCGATTGATGAAAATGCGGTGTACCTATTGAGCCAATTACAACAGTTGTCTCTACAAACTACTTCTTCCAATCAGGCTGCAACATCTACTCCTCTGCCTTCCCAACCTTCTGCTCTAAACGCCATTAAGGCTTCTAACAACAAAGGAAATCAAAATTCTAATGGGAAGAATAAGGGATGAGGTAAAAAGAGGAATTGCGATGGGGAGGGTAATGTGAACAAGCCCGAGAATGGTGCTGGTGAGGGTGGGAAAGAGTCTAAAAGGAAAGTTAAATTTCCATGTAAGTTATGCAATGGAGACCATTTGAGTCATCTCTGCCCGGAAATTCAAGATGCTCAACACTTGTTAGTCAGCAAGGGTCTTCTAGCTCCCAAGCTCTCTTAACTAACCCTTTCCCCTAGGGGTAGCAGTTACCTGTTGGCACAAACTCAAATCTTGGTACCTCTGCAAGGGGAAACCAGGAGGGGGACAATTCCTCAAATGTTTCATGATGAGTTCTAATGTCAATGTGGATACATGGTCACAGGATTATAGTGAAGCAGAAATATCTAAGGATAAATATATTCCCAAAACTATGGGTCCACTTCATACTGAGCGACCCTCTGTTGATTATGCCTCCGATACCAAAAGGTTCTGCTAAATGCGCGACTATCAACCCTAATGCTAGGGCAGCCTAGAACTACTGCATTGTAGAAGACCTGGCTCAAAGTCCATGTGTTATGTCTACTTTAGCAGTACTCCAATTGTGTCCATCTCAATGTAGTGCTTTACTTTCAGTGATCGGAGCAGTTGATCCAAACAATTCCTTAGTGCTCACTTTTGAGATGCTTAATGTTAGAAAGTGACTCCCTCCTCATATGGCTTTTCAGATAAATTCTACTTACTGGAAAACTAACATTTTTCGAATAGTTATAGATGAAGGAGCTTCCACATGTGTAATGATTATGTCATGTTGGAAGGCCATTGGATCACCTTCGGTTTTTCCTTCACCCACTCTCTTTACAACATTTGATGGACATTCTCATAGGCCACACGAGATTATCCCGGCCTTTATTATATGTGTTGGAGGAAAGGTCATTAATGTCGAAGTAGAAATCAATGATGCCAACCTCGATCACAACCTCCTCTTAGGACATAATTCGATTTATGAAATGGATGTCATAGTTTTAACTTTATTTCACATCCTTTGTTTTCCTCATGAGGCGAGAGTTGTTAATGGTGATCAATTGGATTATTCTCCAGTTGGCCCTCGTGCAACTTCAAATTCTAATGTTCCTTTGGTGGATAACCCGGGCCATCAACCTATCGAGAATCTAGGAGTTGGGATGTAATCATCATTCATGGGTACATTTGATCTTCCCACTCCTATAGCTAGAATCAATGCCATTTGATCCTCCCAAGAATCTTCATGGGAAGAGTTCTTGCAGACTCATTATTTTTTAGACCCTTGGACCTTGTGTTTGCCTACAACCACATTAGATGAATGACAAGTGGGTGGAATGGCATTCCCTATGTCTGCAGTAGAGATTAGTTGTCAGTCTATCATTAACTCTGTGGATGACCATCCTACTCCTTCTAAAGAAGAGTTAGATGATGATGTGGCCCCAACTTGGACCCTTGAATCTACTTCTTCTGTGGATTGCTTAGATATGGTTTTACCATCTAAGGAAGCAATCTTAGAAGCAATGACAGAAGATCTACATAATCGTTCATATTTTCTTCCCCCATTGGAGGAAGTTCAATGCAGGTTCTCCAAGCTACTTACTAGTGATGTTTGTACGGTTCCAAATCCTTTGTCTCTAGCACAACTCCATGTTAAAGGTAATATGTCAGTCATTTCAAAAACCATACCGATAAACATCTTTGGGAACCCTAGCATGATAGAAAATGTCTTCATCAGAGTCGAGTGTTCCCCTGAAAAGGTTCAAATTTACACCAACTTCTTTAAAGAGTTTCAGGGTGTATTCGCTTGGTCTTATGAAGAAATTCCTAGTATTGATCCATCCATCATTCAGCATGAGATCAAGACGTATGAAAACACTAAGCCAATTCATCAGAAGCTTTGTCTGGTCAATCCTTGGAAAGAAACAACTATTAAATTTGAAGCAGAAAAGCTGCTCAAGGTGGGTTTCATATACCCCGTTCCTCTAATGGATTGGGCTTCTAATCCAGTCCCAGTTGATAAAAAAACAAGGAACAATTCACGTATGCATTGAATTTAAGGATTTGAATAAAGCTTTTCTGAAAGATAATTATCCCACACCATTTATTGGTCAGATAGTTGATGAATGTGCGGGTAGTGAGACTTTCTCCTTCATGGATGGATTTTCTAGGTATAATCAAATATCTATCCTTCCTGAAGACCAACATAAGACAACTTTTGTTTGTCCCTGGGGTACCTTTGCATACAAAAAGATGCCTTTTGGTCTTAAAAATGTTGGAGCCACGTTTCAGCGGGTCATGTCTTACGCTTTCCATGACATCAAGCATGTCACCAGAGCATACTTGGATGATTTAGCTACTCATTCTTGAAAGGGAATCAATCATCCTAGTCACCTTCAGTTAGTCTTTGAGAGGTTTTGTTTTTACAAGATATGTTTGAATCCAAATAAGTGCATTTTCATGGTTACATCTAGTTGATTGTTAGGGTTCATTGTATGAACTTAAGGGATTCGAGTTGATGCCTTCAAGGTTGAGGCAATAATTCAGTTGCCTCCCCCGCCTTCCATACGACAACTTCAAAGTCTTTAGGGGTAGGAAAATTTCTTGAGACGGTTTATAGCAAACTATGCAGAGAAAACTAAAGGATTTATGCATTTTCTAGGAAAAGGAGTTGCATTTCTATGGGATGATTCATACAATGATCTTTTGATGCCTTGAAGCAAGCGTTAATCTCTGCCTCACTTTTGAGTCCATCGGATTATGGTAGAGATTTCCTTTTTTATATCTTGTGGTCACAGAATCAACCATAGGTATGGTTCTGGTTCAAGAAGATCATACTCTCACGAAGCATGTGATTTTCTACTTAAATCGAGGCTTGGTAGGTCTTGAGCTATGCTATTCTCTAGTTGAGAAATTGGCCTTGGCAGCTGTCCATGCTGTCCAGTAGCTTTGTCATTACATTCAGCTATGCAAAACATTTGTCTTAGCGACGGTAAATCCTTTCCAATTTGTCCTTAGTAGGCGAGTGAGTGGCGGAAAATACAATCGATGGATTGTTATTTTACAAGAACTAGATCTCGAGTTCTTGTCAACCAAGTCTTAGAAATCATTTGTTTTTGCGGAATTAATTTCTGAGCTGCCTTGTGGAGAAGATACCATTTATGAGGAAAGTTTCCCAGATGAACATCTATTCCTCATATCTTCACAAGATCCCTAGTATGGAGATATCATAATCTATCTCCAGACTTCGAAGTTCCTCCTGCTTCCTCCAAGGATGAACATCAAAAATTGTGTCACCTGGCTAGGAAGTATTTCATCATTGGTGATACATTATATCGCCGAGGGGTTGATTAAATCCTTAGGTGGTGTTTAACCTTAGAGGAAGCAAAGTCTATTCTTAATGATTGTCATAGTGGAGCTTGTGGTGGTCATCTATCTAGGCTTGCAACAACCTGAAAAGTCTTGCGTGCCAGCTACTTTTGGCCTTCAATTTTCAAAGATTGTATTGATCTGGTAAAATGTTGCCACCCTTGTCAAGTCTATACTAGGAAGATGCGCATGCATCCAGCTCATCTTTTCCCTGTTATCACTGTCGGTCCTTTTACATAGTGGGGTATTGATTTTACTACTTGTAATCCACCTTTAGCGGTGAATCACAAGTACATTATAGTGGCCATAGACTACTTTACGAAGTAGGTTGAGGCCATGCCTGCTTATAAAAATGATAGTGAGATAGCGTCATTGTTCCTCTTCAATCAGATTATTTCCCAATTTGGTATCCCGAGAGACATTGTCATTGACCATGGCAGTCATTTCCAGAACTGACTGATGTCTGAACTGGATCTTAAGTTCGGCTTTTGGCAGGAGCATTCATCTCCATATTATCCTTAGGACAATGGGCATGTTGAAGTTGTGAATAAGTCCCTCAAGGAATCCTACAAAGGAAAATTGACAAAAATCACTCCAATTGGCATCTCATGTTATATCTGGCTCTCTGGGCGTACCGAACCTTGGTAAAGACTGCCACCAGTTTTACACCTTTTAAGTTAATTTATGGACTCTAATATATTTTTCCTATTGAGTGTGAAATTCCATCCCTTAAGCTAGCTGTTGAACCCCTTTTAGAGACCTATAGTCTCAAAGAGCGCCTCCTTCATTTGGAACATCTTGATGACCAACGTCGAGATGCCACTATAATCAATGAGGCTCATAAGGAAAAGGTTAAAAAGCAGTACAATAAAGTTGTCCATCCTCAAGTCTTTTCTGAAGGTGACCTTGTATTGGTCTATGACCAACATAAAGATGCCTTGGGGGTAGGCGAATTCAACTGTATGTGGTATGGTCCCTTTATAGTGGAATAAGTTTTAGGAAAGGGGGCTTATGAATTAGTTAATTTTGAACGGAAAATGTTGGCAAAGCCCCAAAATGGGCTCTACCTCAAGAGGTACTTTACTTAGGTTATGGTTGAGAAATGGCTATTTTGTATTTTTTACATATTTTATTAGGAGTTGTTGTGATATCGAAACTTTTTTTATCTTCTTTGGCAGGTGTTGATGGATGACTTGGTTTATTTAGATTCACTGATGGTGCTAGTTGGCACACTTGGAATCTTGCTTTCATAGCTTGCGTGATTTATTATCCATCTAGTTATTTGATGGTGTCAAGGCGAGTATGTATCGATTCCACGTCAAATAATATTGTCGAATATATTTCTGTCATTAATTTACTATCCGAAGCTATTTCTTATGGAATTGATTCGTTGGTAGTGTATCATGAATCCAACAGTAGTGTCACGATTGAATAACATTTATTGGGTTCAAGATCCTTATTTATATTGCCAATTTTTGAGAGTAAGGATGTTGCAACAATCATTTGTTCTTATTAGTTATTTTCACATTCCACAATCTGAAAATTCATTACCGGATTTTATCGATAATCAAGTATTATATTGGCATATCATTCATTCATCAAGATAAAAATAAACATAAAAAAACTTGAACTGTATATATATATATATATATATATATATATATATATATATATATATATATATATATATATATATATATATATATATATATCATAAAACTATCATGTGTACATAAAGTGTTTCAAAAATAATATACAAAATTGGGACTAAATGTCCATAATCATGTCCAGTCTATCTATGACCCAGCTTAGGATGAGCACTAAGTAGCTGACTACTGCGCTGGCAACATACCGAATGATTCGAACCCAGTCTCATGGTACTCCTACCACGTGGTGTTGCATCTCGTCAAGTAGGTCTTCTACGGCCATCATCGGTACTTGGTGAGTTAATGTCACCAAGTTTCTTTGGACTACGTATAACACCCTCTCTGACTCAGCAGGCACCTCTTTGGCACCTCTTCCACGACGCCTGTGCTGCAAAAATCCATCTGGTCATACCAAACCCACATCTGGAACATGATCTTTATGTCAGTATTTTAATACCATCAAAAATATCTTTAAGTTAATTTTCATATTTAAAAAACATAAAAAAAAAAACTTAAAAGTCGATAAAAAATCAAAAAATGGTTACCTATCTCTCCCCATGTTGCGTTTGGTGGCAGCACCAAATCCAGATCTCTTCTAAAATCCATGCCAGCATAGGGATAGTTGTCCACAGGGATAATTTGTTGTTCCCAACATGAGAAGAACTCATCATCAAAAGTAGTCCTCGGCATGTCCCCACCTCCAAGATGTGTCATCAGGGCATCCCACCTAGCCATCCGAGGATCTCGGGGGCTACTGATAGAGACTGATACCCTTGGATGTAGCCCAGAAACCTTCTCGAAGAAGGAGTACAAAACGGTACCAGATCCAAAATTTTTGGTCTATCCTTTCCGAATGGAGGACAACTTGCTCTTCATATTGTAAGAAGTGGTGTACAACAATCAAAAACAGTGGTGAGGCACACCACGACTAAGCTCATGGATACTCGTGATGCTTAGTGCAATGAGGCTGATCTGTTTATCCTAGCTATGGTGAACAGTAAGATCATCAGGGACAAGCTATCAACATGTTTTATTGGAATCCGGCTTCCAATTTTTTCCGGATGCCTGGGACACTATATATGTACATAGTCTCCCACCGAGAGACTACCTCGTGTCCAGCTAGTTGGATGTACAACTTCTCATCTTCGAGAGAGACCAGTGATAAAGAAAATATCCTCTACCTGTCCTCAAAGGCATTTGATCAATCATAAATGCATCATCTTCGATACTCCAATAGTGGATTAGAATTTCAAGCAAATGGATGTTGGCCTTCATATTGGGCATTTTGAAAATTTTCAATAAGCCACATCCCCTCAATGCATCTAACGCCTGTTGATCATTCATAACTTCATTACCAATGGTAGTATGCTCCCTCTCTCTCCATGTGATTGTCATCTTAAAAGAAAATTAAGTTTCAACTGTTAAATTTTTGTGTTGAAATTTCAAACCGTGTATATGTGGGTCTCTTTCACACATAGTCACATGTAGGGCCTTCATATACGCGGGTCTATAATATCGAACTTGTGTATATGCCACGTTGAAATTTTTAACATAAATTCCTACGGTCAAACCTCAATAAAAGTTTATAAAAACAATCATAAATTAATGCAAGCTTAAATTGGGAGATACTTGATGATTCTGATCCAATTTGAATGGTCCAATCCTTTGGGGAGAATGTTTTCTCTTTTTTCTCCACATATTTTTCTCTCAACACAAATGGTACAAATGGTGAGTCAAAAGGTCATTTTTTAGCTTTGAAAATTTCAAATTTTTTCAAAACTTGATTTTTTTGTCTCATGAATCTTTTAACTTATGAGCTTGGATTGTCGGGAATAGGTTGTTTTTTCAAGACATTTTGGACACTTCTTCGGAAATTCCAGATCGGTTCCATGACTGTTGACCCATCATGGCAAGTATCTTTTACTCACTAGCATATAGCTTACGGAAACCATTTTTCTATTGCATTTTGCATACTAGCCTCCATTTTTCAATACACTTTCCATAGGGTCGATCCCATCATGTTATGGTTAGTAAACCATGTTCACTCACTAATTTTTAAATCATGACACTATGGTAGAGCCATCCTTTACATGGGTATTGTAGTTAGCACTTTATTGACATTGGTTGCCCATCCTATTTTATTGAGTAGCCTTGAGAGTCCTCTTAAGTCCCGCCATGACTTGTGCATTGAAGACTCATTCCTCTTTATTTCTTCACTTCATTCTGGCCTTATACCTTAGAGGATTCTTTGTCTTGAGTTGTACTATTGCATTGCATTTTGACCATTTGCAACTTTTGGCCTTGAGCTGGCTTCAGTTGGACTCATTTTTAAGCCACTTTTTGACCATGTCTTCTACAAAATCAAACTTGCAATCGCTTAGCTTCTGCAGCTTAAAACACCCTCAGGCCCGTGGAATGAACATCCCTTTGAGTGTCCTTGGCCAGCTTCACCTACCTATATTGAGCATAGGAGTGTTCCCATCTTAGGAACTAGATCGTCTTTTTCACTAGCACTCATTCTTTCCACTATACTATAGCATTCCTTTATTCTCTTTCCAACTTAAAGAAAAAGACAAAAAAAATTATATATTCGAAAAAGAGCTTGAATGAGACAACATTTCTATATATTGTTGGTAGCTAGAGTCAGTTGTGTTATCCTTGAACAAAGCACTCAAAATAAAGTCTCTCCTCCATTTGGGCGAGATTTAGTTTGACTTAGGTGCACCTTAACCTTGTTATTGAGTCAATTCTCCTTTGATTGGTTCTCTTCCAATCATGCAGAGAGTCCGTTCATGCCTCCTGCATGAAGAACTTATACAGAGTTATCATATGCTACCACATAGTCATCATCGAGTCGTGCTTTTGTTCAAGGGAAGTAAGCCTGATTCGGCCTCTCTACTGTGTCTCTTGACCTATTTTTTAGTCGGCCATCCCTAGTTGACAATATGTTGTTTTTCATCACATCAGTTATATTGGTCCTTTACTTGTGTCGGTTTGAGAAGGCCTCCATTGACTTCTTGCTAGCGGGTCTTGTCCTTATCGATGATGACATATTTCTCTGAGGATAGGCCTATTGTTGCACATGGCCCTATTTTCCTTATTGATAGGTCACCTTGTGCTCAACATCGATCAGTATCATGGGTCCTTGAATGAGTGATTTCCCTTTTGTTCGACATCATCTTTCATTATCACACATTGGAATTCGTGCAGTGCCTTGGTTTCCATTTGAACCTATTGGTGGATTCCTCGCCTCTGTGTCAACTTTCATTATTGGGTGGTCCAAAGGGTTTCTATCATACGCTAGCTACATCTTATGTATGCCCAAAACATGCTTCAGTCAAGTTACTACATCTTTTTCATCTGATTCCTTCCACACTATTGGCCTACAGGTTACACTTGCACTAGATTGATGATGGATGTCTTAATGCCTTGGTTCTAGTGGACCTTTCCCTATTGAATTTGACTCATTACTCTGGGTGAAAGGTCTAGAGTCAATTTGGTAGTACCTTGGGGTTTGCAGTCATTAGTGGGACATCCTTCGCTATTAATAGTGGGAAAGCATCATTGTCCCCTGATTAATAAATTATACCAGGTGTTCGACTTCAGCTCATTTATTCACACTTGTTATATTGTACTGGGTACATTTACTCTCATTATCATTATCAGTCAATAGTCTTGCATTTCTTAATGATATACATCAATTACCAATAATGAAACGATTTCTCACATGGTCAACTTTAGATCACTTATTCCCATTATGTATAAATGTACCACGACAGTCAGTGAAGACCTCGGTTTGCATCAACATTCATTGGTTCACTTGTCAGTTGCTCTTGTTGCTGCTAGTCGACACCATTCCACATTATATGTCGTTGTCCTTCACAGTGACATATTATATGTTGGCATCTAAGTTGCAATGTAGTATCATCTTATTCCATCATGTTCATTTGGTACTATTGGAATTAGTTTCGTGACATCAGTGATCAACATCATCTTATAGCTTCACTAATCATCTTCTTATATGTGATATTCAGACATGCACTTGTTTGATCACGATCATATGATCCATTGTATACTGTTAGTTCCTTATACTTATATATATAATGGATTCGATTGTACTTGATATGCAGATATGCTCTACTTTCTCTGAGCCTAGGTATGCCCACCTCAGACAGTTGTTTCTTTCTGATCTTCTTTTTGATGGCTTGGCAAGATGAAATCTGTTGAAGACCTTCTTAGTTTTTGACAGGTTTCCTTTCTATATATGTTATGAACCAGCTGAAGAAAAAGATAGAAAAGATAGATCCACGCCTTAAAATTCAGCCTCATTGAGGGGGCAACCTCATTTACATTACATAAATGAACAATTCTTGGATGATTCAAATGAAAAAACCTCCTTTCTATATATACGAGTCTAAGGAGTCACAATATAACCCAGTCGACCTAACAATAGTAATATAAAGCCACAAAAATAACAATAGAGGGATTCTATGCGGCGCAGTAATAACAATATGGGGAAAATAGGGGCACAACAATATTAATAAGGGATACAACTACAATCGTAATGGGGTAATCACTAGTATTATAGGGACCCAACATGCCCCTGTCCTTCAAAAAAGTGTTGTCCTCAATGCTTGAGTAGTTCTGGATGCTTCTATATAAAATTATCATCCTCCCATGTGGAATCTTCAGTGGATAAGTTCTTCCACTTGATAAGATACTCTGAAATTGATTGATTTTGTTGCTGTCGAGTTCTTGTTTCTGTGACTACTTCTGGTTCCAATATAATTTTTCCTTCGTCGTCAAGTTCTGGAAATATTGTTTGAACTGGGAGCTTGTCGCCTATAACCTTCTTTAAACATGAAACGTGGAAAACTGGGTGCAATCGAGAAGCTGCAGAAAGCTCCAATTTCTATGCCATAGTACCAATCTTTTGCAACACCTTGTATGAATGATAATACTTTGGTGATAATTTATTATCCTTCTTAGCTTGCTTGAGGGACATTTGCTTATATAGTTGTAGCTATAGGAATACCCAATCACCTACACCAAAATTTTTTCGCTGCGATGTTGATTTGCCTGTTGTTTCTTTCTATTCTGTGGCAACACGAGGTTATCCTTTAAGAGTTGGAGGACTTGTTGTTGTTGTTCGATGTGATGTTCCAGTGCTTGAACCTTATAATTTTCTCTTAAATATGATGTGATGGATGGTGGTTGATATCCATAAAGTACCATAAATGGGGTAATTTTTTTGTTGTATGGAAGGAAGTGTTATACCACCATTCAACCAAAGGCAACCATCTGACCCATTGTGTTTTTTTATCAGATACAAAGCAACGAAGATATCCCTCCAAACATTTGTTTACTATATTAGTTTTCCCATCAGATTGAGGATGATAAGATGAGCTATGAGCTAATTGAGTACCAAGACAAGAAAAGAATTCTATCCAAAAATTTCCAGTGAAAATGGGATCTCTGTCACTTACAATAATCTTTGGGTTTCCATGTAGCTTTTGAATTGTTTCCATAAATGCAGAAGAAACTATACTGGCTTTAAATGGATGTGATAATGCACAAAAGTGTGCATACTTGGTAAGTCTATCAACTACCACCATGATGACACTCTTTCCCTCAGACTTGGGTAAACCTCTAATAAAATCCATTGAAACCTCCTCCCAATGTTGGTTTGGAATGGATAAAGGTTGTAATAGACTTGGTGTCATAATTGTTCCAACTTGATTTTTTTGGCAGACAAAACATTCTGCCACAAACTTTTCAATATCTGATTTAAGGCCATCCCAAAAAAAATCCTTCTTAAACCTGTGGTAAGTTTTAAAAATCCTGAGTGCCCTCCTAAGGGAGAAGTGTGCAATTCCATAAGAATCTTTTGTTTTATCTCGGAATTCTTACAGAGGTATAAGCGATCTTTGTACCATAACAAATCATTTTGCCAGCTAAATGTATTAGACATACTAGAATCTTGTTGTAACTTTTGAATAAGTGTCCACACTTCTTTGTCATTCTTCCATTCCTCCCTTTCTTCGTTTATCCAATCTGGTTGGATAATAGAAATGGCACACAACAATGCTTCCACATCGTCATCCTTTCTTGAGAGTGCATCTGCCACCACATTTTGCTTCCCTTTTTTGTAGATGATTTCAAAGTCATAACTCAACATCTTTGTGACCCACTTTTGTGCTCTTCAGAGGATAATCTTTGCTCTAAAAAGTATTTAAGGCTATCATGATCTATTTTTACCTTGAAGTGTCTTCCCATTAGGTAGGGTCACCATTTCTTAAGTGCATGGAGTATTGCCAACATTTCCTTCTCATAAATAGCTTTGTGTAAAAACCTTCCCTTGATTGGACGACTTTCAAAAGCAATGGGTCTTTCATCTTGCATTAAAACAACACCAATTCCATTTCTTGAAACATCACATTCCACAATAAAGGTTTTTGTGAAGTCCGGTGTAGCTAAGATCGGTGCTTGGCGCATTGCCTCTTTAAGATGTTCGAAGGCCTTTGTTGCTCCTGGAGTCCATGAAAATGCATCTTTCTTAAATAATGTTGTTAGAGGTGCTGCTATTCTCCCATAATTCTTAACAAACATGTGATAATACCCTGTCAACCTGAGAAATCCTCGCAAATTCTTTATGGATGTTGGGATTTTCCATTCCTTAATGAATTTAATTTTGCTAGGGTCTACCTTAACTCCTTCATGAGATACAATGTGACCCAAATATTCCACCTCTTGTACTCCAAAGAAACATTTGAATATTTTTGCATATAATTATTTCTCTTCCAATAGTTGTAGCACCCTATCAACATGTTCAACATGATCCTTCCAAGACTTGCTGTAGATTAGTATATCATCAAAAAATACTAACACAAATTTTCTAAGGAATGGTTTGAAATGGAATTCATCAAACCTTGAAATGTTGAAGGAGCATTGGTAAGGCCAAAAGGCATGACTAAAAATTCATAATGACCCTCATGAGTTCTAAATGATGTTTTTGGAATTTATTCGGTCTTCATTTTGATTTGATGATATTTTGAATGAAGATCAAACTTGGTGAAGTAAACTGATCCATGCAATTCATCCAGTAATTCATCAATTATACCATACGTTCAATTTCACTCTTTTTGGCATAGAGATATCTGTACGGCCTGATGTTTGGAGGAACACTTCCTAGAATCAGATGAATAGCATGATCATGATCACGAATAGGTGGGAGACCTTTGGGAGTCTCAAATACCTTGGAATGATTGTCCAAGACTTTTTGGAGATCTGGAGAAATAGATGATTCCAATGTGGAAACATCTAGTGAACATAATTGTGCAATTACACCTCTTTGTTCCTTTTTTAGAAGCTTTGTCATACCGTTAGAGTTGATTATCTTTCCCGGTTTCCCTGAAATACCCCTTAATTCAACTTCCTTTCCTTCCATAGCAAAATTTCATGAAAAGATCTTGAAAATTAAAAGCTTTTGTACCGAAGGATTGTAGCCATTAGGCTCCTAGTACAACATCAATGCCTCCCATTGGAATGGAAAGCATTGGGCTAGTCAATACATATTCTCCCATGGATAGCTTGATATTATGGCACTTTCCTGAGCAATTTATTGTTCCTCCATTTGCAACCATCATTTGACACTCTGGTGCTGGATATAAGAAGCAATTCAATTCTTTTGCTACCTTACAATGAATACAATTGTGGGTACTTCCGGAATCAATCAACACTATTACCTTTTTCTTCTTGATTTGTCCTTCTATCTTGATGGTTTGAGGAGTGGTAATTCCCACCAATGCAATAAAAGATATGTTTGGATTCATTTCTTCTTTATCTAGGGTTTGTTCCTGGCGTATATCCTCTTCTTTTGACCTTTCTTGCTCCTTTTCTTCTTCCTCTTCACAATCTATGTACAATAATTTCTTCTTAGTACACTGACCTTTAGTATATTTGCTATCACAACTATAACAAAGCCTTTTTCTTCTTTTTTCTTCCAATTGTTGTGGTGTCAAATTTATAGGTTGTGGAATACTAAGGGAAACAACACTTCCATCCTTATAGTTGTGAGTGGTATGCTTCCTGGTTGCATAATTTTGCTTTCCATTTTTCTTGCTAACCAGAATTCCTTCTCTAATGAATTAGGTTCCCAAAGGCGAACGCCATGTTAGATATTATCCTTTAAAGTCCCTATGAACACATCAATCCTATGCTCCTCTGGAATATTTTTTACCCTTATGTTCAATTTTTGGAACTCCTCAATGTGCTCCATTATTAAACCCTTTTGTTTGAAACTTATCAATTGGCTAAAAAAAGTGTTGCTTTTTGTATCCTCATTATGTGTTGTCAATTCTTCCGTAAAAATTTCCCAATTGATAATTTGTTTACGAGAGAAAAGCCACTGATACCATACAAACTGATTTGGTTCCAAATATAAAGTTGCAATACGTACCTTTTGTGTGTTTTTCACATTATTGAGATCGAAAAATTGCTCCATCTGTAATATCCATGTTGCAGGATCCTTCCCATCAAACTTCGTCATATCAATTTTTGGAATATGGTGGGTCTTTGATCCCACATTAGAGTCTATGAAATCATGATTAACATTTCTTTTGTTAGCATCATGAGTTTCCTTTACTACCTTTTCACAATTAGTAAGTATTTCTTGTAGAAAATTTGTCAAATCTGTCTTCAAATCTACCATGTCTCTCTTCAAATTTGTCTTCAAATATCTCAATTCAAATCATCAATCTTAGCTTCCACGCCCTTTATCTTATATTCCAAGCCATTTATCTTAGCTTCTGTTAGCTTTTGTGAGAGTGAAATCTGTTGCACTTGGTCTTGTAATTTTGATATATCATGTAGCATTTCTTCCTCTTCTTCATGAGTCATGCTAGGGCTTTCAAGTTTCTTACTAGGTGTTTGCATTTTCTTTCCTTGGGGCATCAGTTATCGATAAAAAATCTCTACTATGCCCTTTGAAGTCCTTCAAAATAATTTTTCAAGCCAAGCTTAAGCAAAAATTTAAAAAAATCTACACACCTTTTTTCACTTTGTAAGAGCTCGATATTACCTCTGATGTCTCTCTGTAATTTTATATCATCTAGTTCTGAAATTGCAACCTATAGTAGCACTCTCTCTCCTCTTTCCAATGCCACTAGTCTCATCCCAATTAGATTCTCCAAGGAAGAGTTATGTCAAATGTTCCACAGTGACCTGATTATAGACTAGTTCAGTAAAGCGAACTTGTACGATGTGCCAGGTGTCGCTGTTTCGAACTTTGGCTTTGAAAAGGATATAAAAGAAACCACAGTCCATCCTCTTTCTATACCCTCTTATGAAATTTCAATCCGATGCTTAGAGAGAAATTTATGATGATTTTCCCCAGGTCACCTATTTGGAATGTAATTCAGGAGTTTGCAAAAAGACCATCTTCCTCAGATCATAGCTCCCCAAATATAGCGTGAAAAGATCTGAAATTTGGACCTGAGATTTACCGTGATGTATTCTCAAATGGTTTTTTCTTTTAGCTTCTGAAACATTGCAGAAAAAATGTTATAGTGAAAATTCCACGATGACTTGTTTGGAGCAGCGAAACCCTAGAATCCAAAGCTCTGATACCAAATGTTATGAACCAACTCAAGAAAAAGATAGAAAAGATAGATCCACACCTTAAAATTCAGCCTCTTCAAGGGGGTAACCTCCTTTACATTACATAAATGAACAATTCTTCGATGATTCAAATGAAAAACCTCCTTTCTATATATAGGAGTCTAAAGAGTCACAATATAACCCACCCAACCTAACAATAATAATATAAAGCCACAAAAATAATAATAGAGGGATTCTATGGGGCGTAGTAATAACAATATGGGGACAATAGGGGTACAACAATATTAATAAGTGATACAACTACAATAGTAATGGGGTAATCACTAGTATTATAGCGACTCAACAATATGCTTAATACATTTCAGCCATCATGTACCCCTTCTAACCTCATATATTATGGGGCATCTGTTATAGCTCCAAATATCACCCTTGGTATTTGTGATGCTTGGTTTATGGCCTAGGGCAAACCCTCCTTCCAGACTTGGTCCAAATATTTTAAAAATAGTGTTTTACTTCATGTGTGCTACTTTTCCGTGTGTTAAAAGCATGTACACATGGGTCAGTCAATATCCAACCCACGTATATGTGTTAAAGCGCTTAAAAAAAATAAATCTCCTTAACTATGGGCAAAGTTCACGGGTTTTACCTATTTATTACCTCCTAGTGCCGGTGGCCCAACTATTCCCAACTGATTCCCAACTAGAAAATTAATTTGGCAGAAGTATAAAAAGACTTCAATTGGAAGGCCTTAGGGAGGAGAAAAATGATAGAATTACTATACTGAGATTATCCCCTGGTCAAGTATGAAGTATCCTCATTGGGCGATTTAATTGTCTATTAAATCCTATCATTTAATTTATCAACCCGGGGGTTTCGTCAACTTAGAAGCAAACTAAAATATATGGGACCTTAGATGAAACATGTGTAGGAAGTTTGTTTACAATGGAAATTCATATTACAAATCTAAACTATCCGATCTATTTTATGAAAGCATAAAATTTTTTGAGCAATGGAATTATTTTACTTTATAAGATAGAGAAGAGTCTCTTGTTCAGGAATCTTGATTGTCCTTCTACAATCTTCCTATAATAACATTGCCAAACACCTAAGAAAGCAGAAAATAAAGCATATAAATGAAAGCAAGTAAATATTGCTTTCAATTCAATTCTTAGCTCATGGAGAAGAGTCTCCTAACTGAGGAGATCATGGTTGTCCTTCTCACATAGAAAATAGCTACTAAAATAAAATCATCTTCACATAAATGTAATCTAGGAAAGCATATAAGAAAGTAAATCTTGTTTCAGTTTAGTCTAGCTCATGGAGAAGAGGCTCCTAACTGAGGATATCCCTGTTGTCCTTCTCACATAAAAACTAGCTACTGAAAGGAGATCAACCTTCACACAACAAAACATGGCTTTAACATGAATTCATACTGAAATTATTTACAACTATTTACAACAAATAAATAAGACGAACTTCATAATTAAAATTAGTATATTCACAACATTACTCCACAACAAAGTGTATTTATCTCAGTGTGGGGATCCTTCCACTCCTCAATGAGCACACATGAACAACTATCACACCTTAAGAATCAAACAACACTCATTACTCATGATTTCGAGAAAATGAAATTATTCATGTCGAATGAACAATCATAAATCTAATGTTAATGAATATCTAATAATTGTTCTCTCTCCTTTCCTTTGATGGATGCTCCTCTTATTTATACATGAATTAGGGATATCTTCTCAATAAATGTAGATCCCTTAAATATCTACTAAACCCATACTCGTCTCAACCTATCCCTAAATACTAGAACAAATCCCATGACGCATCAAAATCTCCATGATCTTTCTCCTTGGAATATGTTCCACCTCTTGAGTTGAAATTCGAATTTGATCTTGGGAGGCCACATAAGGGTGCCTTGGAAGCTTCCAAATGATATACACATGCCATCAAAATCAAACCAGTTTTAGGTATAAGCAAATACATGTTATTTATCTAACTTTTAATCATAAATTCACTTTAAATACATAAAATTAATAAATTTGGAAAATGAAGATATGAACCCATACGGTATTGGAAATATAGAGTTCTGTAATGATAGTGTGATGAGACAAGGTGAAAAAATGAGGATAAAGGTGAAAATGGAGTGAAAATGTATGTTAATTTAGTGGCCCAACATAACCCCCAACTTAAGTTATTGCATGTCCTCATGCAATCTATTGCATTGATTCACTTAATCATGATTTAATCTTTTTCATTCTCTTGCTTTTATATTGACTTTGAGTGATATCAATTTTTTAACTTTGCATAATTTTCTTTTTAGCAACTTTGTTCCTTTCTGCAGAGTCTTCTTTCTTAAAAATATTTGATTGAAACATATTATTTTGGTTGGTTCTTGTGTGACAACCAAAATTTGATTAGTTTTGGTTCTTGTGTAACAATACTTTCATTGTTTTTGTGTTGCATCAAAAGACTTTGAAAACATTTAATCAACCATTCATTCTTTGATCATTATTTCCGAAACATGCAACAATTGAATCATAATGCAATAGTAGTTGTTTGGAAAAAGTATGTTGGTTAGGATGACATCTTCATGAAGGACATATATGACATATGAAATATGATAATGGGGTATGTGTGTGAATAAGAGGTATGAAAATGAACATGGTGTAACATTTTCCAAAAATTATAATTTTAGTATTAAAGGAATTGTATGATAAAAAGCTAGAAAAGAACATACCTTTATTTAGTTGAGTGGACAAACTCTTTATATGTAGAAAAGTGTAGCTTCTCCTATTGAATCATGGAATGAAGAATACAAGAATGTGATCTATGTCTTGGTTTCATATATGGATGAAGTCACGAATGTGGATCCTTTATTATTTCTACTAAATCTATTCCAAAGTATAAAATAATTTTGAATCTGCCCTGAATCATATAGTCTTCTTGTCATCCCATATCGTGGCACAATTCTTTCCATGTGAATAAATGTGTCAATGTGGAACATGGAAATAAGTCATTGGATTACCGACCATTGGTGAATGTCGTTAATCAATGCAAGGTAAACTCACTATTAGTGTCAATGAGTGTCAAGGTACCCAAGTACATCTTGCGAAGTGTGAATAGATGAGTTGATGTTGAGTCACTTGCAAGATCCAACAAACAAGGGACATTAATGTATTCCCATTGTTTGTTGGTGAGAAGACTTACCATTAGGGCATGCAAGCCTCAAGGTACTAATAATGACTCTAGTCTTTGTCCCAAATAAGGGGCTGAGGTCGATGGGTCAAGACTTGTCGAAATGTGGGCCTGAAGGGATCCCACATTAGTCAACGCAAATTTGTACAAAATTATTGGTAGGAGTATAGATAGAAGATGTTATGGTCAAACAGTTTTTATGGCAAGGAAAACAAGACAATGTAGAGAGAGGGGTGGCTTACTTTTGAGTAAAAAAGATGCACTGGAAAGAAGGAAAAATGTATGCGTCTCAGAAAAGTAGATATGTATGAAGTCATGATGGATAAAGCAATGAATAAATGAACTTTAAGATGGATGATGGATGAGGCTTTGAAGGAGAAGTGTGGGTAAACATATCATGATGCAAAAGGTTTCTGTGTAGCAACAAATGTCACGACATATGTTATTATCTCTTTCAAGCTTTAAATGATGAATATGATTTTTGGAGATCACATCTGCATGAAGTTGGATCATTGTGCATGTATAAAATCTCAATTCAAATCCTGCATGAAAACCGTGAAAGCATTTTGATGGACATAAAATGTAAGAATGACTATGAATTCTTAGCAACCAAGATATAAAATGAAAAAAAATTACCTGTTGCTTTTGCGTGTAAGTTCCTTTGAAGTGTGTTTAGGAAGTATAAAATGTCATTTGCAATTTCTTAATCTATTATTTTTTTTTATATTTATTTGTTTTTTTTTCTTTTAATTTTTAAATTTGTTAAATGTTTTTGTTTTTTTTTTAATTGATTTTTTTATTTGTTATATTTTTTATTATTTTATTTTTA